>CM019149.1:77548060-77888052 GCA_009733165.1 Naja naja
CCCGTCCCAGCAGGTCTGAGTCTACCTTATTCAATGTGGACAAGGACCTTTTGGATATCATTGACTTACCACAAGTAGATGTCCCAGTAGTAGCCCTAGCTTCCTCATCCATCGTCCCACCCGACGCAGAGGACGTTTTGAAGGCAGAGGACTGTAAGGAGGAGATGGCTCTCCGGAGAGCTCATCAAGCGGACGCCTGGGCCATCAGAGTGTCGACAACCGCCTCCTTTTTTACTCGGGCCTCCTTGAGGTGGCTGAGGCAGCTACAGGGCAGAATTCCTCCTGAGGACCTCAGGGTACATCAGAACCTAAATAAGATTATTGCTGCGGCCCAATTGACTACTGATGCCATCAGCCAAATTTTCTTCCAGAGCCATGGCCTCTTCTATAACATCGCGTAGGCTCCTCTGGTTAAGAAATTGGCACATGGATGCCAAAACTAAATGAAAGCTGGCATCGGCTCCCTTTAAGGGAGAGAGGCTTTTTGGGGAGGCCTTGGATCCTTTCTTGACGGAAACCAGGGACAAGAGAAAAGTCTTACCCTCCCAGGGGAGGCGCTTTGATTTCAGGTCTCCCCCCTACTACAGAAAGCCCTTCTTCAAACGGGGAAGCTGGGGCAGGCTTTCCCCGTCAAAATAGGCCCTTCTTCCAGAGAACCTCCTCTCAGGCCGATAGACAGGCCTTTGCCTCCAGAGGACATCAAAGACAGGACGGCAGGAGGCCCTTTAGGGGTTCCAACAGGCCCTTCAGGCGCCACAAGTGACGCCAGCCTCATCCCCATAGGGGCCTCTGGGACTGTTCTGGCGGAGGTGGGAACAGACCACGACGGATGCTTGGATCCTGTCAACCTTAAGGTCAGGTCTCTATCTGGAGTTTCTTTCCTCCCCCGCAGGAACCTTTGTGTGCTGCCCTGTCTCCAGGGACCCATACAGGAGGCAACTCATGGAATCTGCGATCTGCCATCTGCTGGACATCCGGCCATCCAGCCAGTTCCAGCAGACCAGGAGAGGCAGGGTTTTACCAATGTTATTTGTGATTCCAAAGGCCTCGGGGGGGGGGGTGAGCCATACTCAACCTGAAAGGGTTCAACAGACATTTAATCTACGAAGTTCAAGATGCACTCCCTTCACTCCATTCTAGAGGGACTATGAGGAGATTTCTTAACCTCGATAGACTTGACAGAAGCCTACCTCCATGTGCCCATACACCCCAAACATTGTGGGTTTCTGAGGTTCTGCTATGGCGGACGCCATTTTCAGTACAGGGCTCTCCCGTTAGGGACTGTCATCAGCCCACCACGGACATTTACCAGCTTCTTCTGGCAGCCATAGCGGCACACCTCAGATCCTTACCCATAAGGATCCAATGCTATTTGGGACGATATCCAGTAGCATCCTCTTCCCGAACTCCAGGCGGAGAAGGACCTGAGGTCGGCGATCTGGATCTCTTGAGAACACGGTTCTCGATAAACCTGGACAAAAGCCACCTAGTTCATTTCGATCGGCTCCTGCATTTGGGGCTATCATAGACACCTTGACCGGCACGCTTTTTATCTCACAGGAATGTCGGGACAGTATCGTGGAAATCACGTCATTGATCCTGTCTTCCAGAGAGGCCCTATCATCTTGCTATCCAGCTTCTAGGCAAGATGATATCGCATCAGGATTGTCCCCTGTGGGCCCGCTTCCATTCCGAACAACCTCTGCAGTGGTTCCTGCTCCCATTCCAGAAGGCGGGCAGGGCGTTCCGCCAGAGAGTTCACGCCCCTTGTCCGTTCTCTCGTTCTCTCCCTTGGTGGCAGGCCAAACCATGGCCCAGGGATGCCTGTACAGGGAACCCCAGAGACTTACAGTCACCACAGATGCCAGTCTGTACAGTTGGGGGCCCACTTGGGGCCCAGGTCACCAGGAAGGTGTTCTCAGAGGAGGAGCTCGCCCACAACCTAAATTGGCTAGAGCTCAGAGCGGCCTGCTTGGCGCTCAGGGCTCTGAGGCAGGGGTAGGGTGGGGAGACATATTCTCTCTCCTCACGGACAATGTGGCTACAAGGCCCACATAAACGCACATGGGCATCCGCTCCAGATCTCTAATGCATGGGCCTCAATTTGTGTGCAGGGGGGCAGAGACACCTGTCTCTCCCACAGCAGAACACATCTTGGGAGTGTCCAACGTGCAAGCAACTGGTTGAGCAGAGCCAGAGCCACAGTCGATCAGTGGAATGGCGACTGCATCCTGAGTCTGTTTCAGGAGATGAAAGAACGGCTCGCCGTCTTGGTTCTGGACCTTTTGCATCGCCGAGAACTCCCACAACTCCCAGGTTCTTTACATTTCGCGGTTCTTGGCAGGCGGAGGAGTCCAACGCTCTCCGATGCAGGTGGCCCCAGGGACTATTATATGCCTCCCCTTCCCTGATCCCTGGGGCTAGCAGGTGAAGGTCCTGATAGAGAGGGCAGAAGTTCTATTGGTAGTCCCTTACTGGCCCAGGGCCCTTGGTTTGCCTACCCTGGTTGCCTGTCAGTCACCAGACCCTGGAGAATCCCTTGCACAGGATCTCCTCAGCCAAGGCCCCATAGAGCACCCAGATCCAGCTTGGTTTCCGCTTGACTGTCTGGCGGTTGAGCGGGGGATCCTAAAGCGGGAGAAGTTTTCCAGTAGGGTCATTCAGAGACGATCCAGGCGGCAGGGACCTTCCACGACTAGGATATATAATGCAACGTGGAAGTTTTTCTGCACTTGGTGCTCCAGTCACCAACTGGACCCCACGGTTGTTTTGCTTGCCAGGGTGCTGGAATTTCTGCAGGATGGGTTGGACAGGCCTCGCCCCCAATACCTTGAAGAGACAGGTGGCGGCCTTGGCCTCAGTGATTTCGGTCGGAGACTCTACTTCCCTGGCCCAACACCTTAGGGTAAAGACTTTTCTAAGGGGAGCCACGAATTTGAGGCCACCAGTGGTCCACCACTACCCCACCTGGGATCTGCCTAAGGTCCTTAGAAACACTAATGGCTTCCCCTTTGAAACCCTTGCGTAAGCTAGCCTTTCAGCCTACTCACAGCAATTGGCGTTCTTAGTGGCCATTACATCGCCAGGCGTATCTCGGAGTTGGTGGCCTTATCCATCAGGAAGGATCTATGTGTATTCCATGCAGACAGGGTGGTTCTGAGGTTGGACCCTACCTTTCTGCCCAAGGTGAACTCCTTGTTCCATCCTTCCCAGGAGTTAATTTTGCCTAACTTCGTCCACAGAACCTACCCATGCTCTGAGAAGAAATGGCACACCTTGGACGTTAGAAGGCTCTCCGTATTTACATTAAAGGACCTCTTCCCTTTGAAGGACTGAGTCCCTGTTCGGTTTTCTTCCAGCCGTCAACTTTGGGGCGCAAGGTGACACCTTGCACTGTGGGTCCGCTGGCTCAGAGCCTGCATTGCAGCCTATGAGTTACAGAGCCTTCCGTACCCAGGAGAATCACTGCGCACTCAACCAGAATGCTGCAAAAAACCACCGCAGCGGCCACACAGGCATCAGTTTTGGACATTTGTAGAGCTGCAACTTGGTCATCTGTGACCCCATTCATAAGACATTACAAAATTGACTCATTTGCCTCAGCAGAGGCCCTTTGGCAGGCAGTCCTGCAGGGGGTTCATGTTGACGGGGACCTCCACCAATCCTTTCCCACCGAGGACAGCCATCAGCCAGCTTTGGTATGTCCCATCCTGGATTCTCCCTTTGGCTCAGTGGAGAAGGGGCATTGGTCCTACCTGAACGCTTCTTCTTGGGGAGCCGAAGGGAGAATCCAGTCCCACCCTGTATTCCATCAGGTCGGAGTGGGGAGGCAGTGTCCCTTTTTTTTCACAGTGCAAAGTGGACCATCATTTGCGGACAAGGAGCAGCTGTTTTCGCTTCTACGTCGTTCAGAACTGGGGACCGTTACCAGGGGGTGTGTCCTCAGTTTTTCAACTCGGTCTGCAGAGCTAGGAGACTAGAGACTACCCATCCTGGATTCTCCCTTCGGCTCCCCGAGAAGAAGCGTTCAGGTAGGACCAATGCCCCTTTTATTGGTTATAAATCAGAATTTAGCAGCCATTGGAATGTAGTCCACTGCAGACTGCATCTGAGCCTAGGTGCTAGGGCCCAGGGATCGCCAGCTTTTCAGACCTCAGGGACCATTAAATTCATAATTTTAAATCGCGCGGACCACTAATATGATTTTTTTAAAAGGACAAATAGTATTTAGTGCAATATAAAAATGCAAATAATTTTTCTGCGGACCACCAAAATTTTCTCATGGACCACTGGTTGATGACCACTGTGCTAGGCCACAACTGATGGAAATGTGAAGCGGTTTCCATCAACACCCTTCCAATTATCTTCCCGGGATTCTTTGAAAGACTGTCCATTTGTGAGCCAATCTGTTTTCTATTACAGAGCTAATCCAATGACTCCAGCAACTACAAAAAAATATTTCCCAAAACAAAAATAGAGAGGTGTTTTCAGTTTAAATTTCATAAATATTGCTATTAAAAAGAAAAGGCAAGCAAAAAACAAACAAATGAATCAATCCTTGGGTTCTCAACCCAATTGGTAATATTGGTAGCCTTTCTTCATAGCCTCAAAAATTAGTAACTAACTTTAAGTAATTAACACAGAACAGAAATTAAAACAAGAGGGAGGGGAATCTAGTCAATAACATTTTTTCAAAGTTTGTCCTGTTTCTCCTTGTATGTATCCTCTCCAGACCTTGTTTTACTCGGTTGCATTTGTAAAACTTGGAGTTCTAATCCCAAATCATACATGCAACCAGCAGGATGATTTTCGGCCACTTACACTTTCTCTTTCAGCTCAAGGAAGGGGACAAGGCCAACCACTTCTGAAATCTTTCCAAGAAAACTGCAGTTGCCAGAAGTAACACTGATTCAAAGTCCCCAAAATACTTTTCCAGAAGGCACCTGGACTTCCTTGATTTTTTTTTCCTTTGAAAATGTTTTGCTTCTCGTCCAAGAAGCTTCTTCAGTTTTAACTGAAATTAGAATTAAATGGATGTTTGAGAATCTCCATAAACACTGATTCAAAGACACAAAACAAATAGAAAGTGTACAAATTAGTAAATACTACAAGATATTTGGAATTGCATGAGAGTAGCATGTATCTCAGTCTTTCCTTGTCAGTACATATGTTATCTGTGGCCAGGGGTGGGATTCAAATTTCTTAACAACCAGTTCTGTGGGTGTGGCCTAATTTGTGGGTGTGGCTTGGTGGTCATATGACTGGGTGGGCGTGGCTTATATGTAAATTATAAATGTTTATGTAAATATTGAATTTTTTATAAAAAAAGGAGCAACTTTTACCCAAAATCAGGCAAAGCAGGCAGGCAGATTGAATTGCTCACAGAATCACAGATTCACTTAGAGATCTATGATTCTGCAATCTGCTACCTGAGTCTACACTGAAAAATAGAAGCTTCAGTCCTAAGGAAAGTTCTGCTCTGCTTTTAGATTAGCTAGAAATCAAGAAATCCAACAATTTCCTGCTTTCTAGCTAATCTAAATCTCCCGGCACAGCAGAACAGCTTGATGGTCGGGGGAAAAAAAGGAAAAATAGCAACTTACCAAACCCAGGCAAATTTGATGGCGCACATGATTACAAGTTGAGATCTTTTGTAAGGGTGCAGTGTAAGAATATATCAATACAAGCTTAAGGGGGTTACTAATACCATTCTATGAAGCCTTAGTAAGACCACACCTAGAGTAATGCATCCAATTTTGGTCACCTCACTATAAAAAAGATGTTGAGACTCTAAAAAGTGTGCAGAGAAGAGCAACCAAGATGATTAGGGGACTGGAGACTAAAATATACGATGAACTGTTGCAGGAACTAGGCATGGCTAGTCAAGTGAAGAGAAGGACCAGGGGGAGACATGATAGCAGTGTTCCAATACTTGTGGGGCTGCCACAGAGGAGTGGGTCAAGCAAACTTCCAAAGCACCTGAAGGCCAGACAAGGAATAATGGATAGAAACTGAACAAGGAGAGATTCAGCCTGGAAATAAGAAATTTTCTGATAGTAAGAGCAATCAACCAATGGAACGGCTTGCCTTCAGAAGTTGTGGGACTGGAGGCTTTCAAGAAGAGACTGGACTGCCATCTGTCAGAAATGGTGTAGGTCTCCTACTTGGGCAAGGTGTTGGATTAGATGACCTACAAAGTCTCTTCCAACTCTGTTAATCTGAAAGGATAATACTTGCAACTCAGGGTTAAAATAACTCGTAAGAGTATATTTATGGATTATTATTTCCGTAATCAAGTGCATAAATATTTCCAACATACAGATCAGAAGTAATTTGCATAAATGGTACAATTCATTAGTTCATACTCAATAGTACTTGCACACAGGAATGTGCTCAAATCAGCATTAAAGTTCAGAAACTTTACAACCTTGTTTTCATTGCATATTTGTAAACTCACATAAAGAAAATGGATTTTATGTCAAACCTTTAGCATATAGAGCACACACACTTATGTATCATTTATATAGAATTATTACTGCATAGTTCAGAATTAGACATTCAGAATTAGATGTTGCTAAATTGCTACTTCTATCATTTACATCTCTTTGTCATGTTGGCATGGGCTCATGGGAAGCTCAGCAGTAACAGAAGGGTGATCCATGTCTATTCTAATTCTAACCTAAAAATAAAGAGTAAAACCAAATGATACTAGATTTACCAAATGCGGAAAGGAAGGAAAATACTAGAGACATATTGGAACTGGATAGCTAAGCAAAATGCTATTAAAAATGGAACAAAAGATAAAATTGGTAAGACGTAGAATGATTTACAGTGAATTTTTCTAGAGAAAACAGGTCCCCAGAGATTCCATCTTTGAATAGGTGTTTAGAAGGAAATTAGAACTAAGACAGAAAATGTAATCTTATGCCTTATATAGGCTAATATCTAGAATAGTTTTTTCTCAGCCTTGGCAAATTTAGGCAGTTTGCTGGCAGGGGAATTCTGAGAGTTGAAGTCCACACATCTTAAAGTTACTAAAGTTGAGAAACTCCTCTCTTGGAGTAAGGATACAAAACTTCTTTGTTTGCAAAGGATGGTATTTGAATTAAAAGTCAGTTTAATTTAATTAATGACTTTTATATTTAATTAAATATATATAATTGTGTAACAGGGAAACATAATTTTATGAAAAAAATTGGGGAAGTCTGGAAGTCTCTGAACAGTCCTAGAGCCTCAGATTCTGCTCCCTTAATTCTAGTATCCATTTTATATCCAAACAAGAATGGTTTCCAATACTACAATCTGTTGAGCAACCGTTTAGAAGCATATTATTCAAAAAGAGAAATATGGTATTTAAAAGAAGGGCAGCAGATGATAAGTATAATAAGGCACCAGCCTAGAAACCAGGAAACTGTTGAGTTATAGTTCCGCCTTAGTCGTGAAAGCCAGCTGGGTGACATTGGGCCAATCACTTACTCTCAGCCCAACTCACCTCACAGGGTTGTTATGGAGAAAATAGGAGAAAAGGAGTATTGTGTATGTTTGCCACCTTGAGTTATTTATAAAAATATAATAAATATATTTATTAAAATAAATAATATAGACAAAGGTTACAAAGCACAAATGAGGTTAAAAATAAAATTTGCTTAAGTTTATAGCTAAATCTTCTGTAGCAGTTCCTTAACCTAATTATTAGTTTTGCTGATCTTACAGGAAAAAATATATAAAAGATATGCCTTTTATGAGATGCTAAAATGAGTAGTGAAAGGCATCACAGACAGGGTACTAATCCTCATGCCATATACTGAAACTGTCCTTGAATTCTGAAGACGTATACCATCTTGATACAAGCAGATCTCATTGGACAATACCTGTTTTAAGGAGAAGAGCACTGCCTGCAGAAATGGGAAGTTAGAATGTTGATGATAAAAGATAAAGATCATGAAAACATGAGAATAGACTTGCTGGATCAGACCCGGGCCCATTCTGCCTCACATAATGACTCATGTTGGCTTTTTTGGGTACCTTCTCCAATCCATTGTTATCCCTATTGAGATGTTGTGACCGGTTACCAGATCAGCAGTAACTGATCTATTGTTTAAAACTTTTTAAAATTACAGATAGTCCTCAATTTACAACTATTCATTTAGTGACCATTCAGAGTTACAACAGTACTGAAAAAAGTGACTTATGACCATTAGCACACTTATGACCATTGCAGCATCCCCATGGTCATGATCAAAATTTGGGCCTGGATAACTGGCATGTGTTTAATGTCAGTTGCATTATCCCAGGGTCATGTTATCACCATTTGTAACTTCCCCAGCTAGTTTCCAACAAGCAAAGTCAATTCACTTTACCACCAAATGGTTCACTTAACAACTATGATAAAAAGGTCATACAATGGGATGCAATTCATTTAACTGTCCTGCTGAGCAGTGGAAGTTTTTGGCTCAAGACGTGGTTGTAAATGGTTGTAAGTTCCTGCATCCTTGCATAAAATTTGTTTATTTGTAATTGCTGCATGCTATGTGGTTGATTTCATTGAACTATTGACAGTAACCCAAAATCTCACAAGATAGTGCCAGCTCTTCCAATAGTTCATTTTCTGCCTTACTAAAAGTGAGACATTAAATTTCTATCTCCAGTGTGCTTCATTTTATACTTTGCTATTTAGTGGCCCAGTCACCAAGTTTGGAGAGATTCCTTTGGTGTACTTTGTGTTTTTACCACTTTGATTTTATTACCTCATTGGATTTTCCTGACTCAACATCATTTACGAAGAAGTTGAATAGCCCTGAGGCCCAAACAGATTCTTGTATGACCTTGCTTCTTTCATCCATTGTGAAAATTGCCCATTTATTGTTACTCTTTGTTTTCTATTCAGCCAGGCTCACCAGTCCATCAGGGAACCATGCTTGCAATCCTATTATTTAAGAATGTTGGATGAGGAATGTGTCAAAAAAATTTGAAAGTCCAAGTACACATTCTGTGTCAATAATATCTACTCCATTCAGATGTTTGTTGCTCCCCATCAAACAATTTAAGCAGCTTAATGAGGCAGATCTACATAATGGCTTTTGGTTAGCAAGGAGTAGTACTCCATATTCTTCCAAATTTTATCTTTGATTATGTTTTCTGCTAGTTTCCCCAGAGAGTATGTCAAGTTAATCATCCTGTAGTTTCCAGGATCTCCTCTGGATCACTTTTTATAAATTGCAGTTGCTTTGGCCACTTTCCAGTATTATGGTTACGAATGTAACACTTTAAGGACAATTTTTGCTAGAAGTTCAAAAGCCTCATTTTCTTCAAGGATGCTACCCCAGCCTAATTATAGCTCAGCATTTTTCAATTTTTTTTTCAGGCAAACTGATGTATCATCATGCACACAAAACACTCCCTATTTGGGGGTCTTCTGAAAATAACCTAATTAGGCCAATCCTATCTCCTGTAAGTTAGAAAAATCACCATGGATGCCTTTCACGACTGAATAGTGAGGTTCGCCAATGAGCTGCTCCGAGCAGCCAGCAGTGGGAAGGTGCTTAGACTTCGATTGGATAGGCTGGGCTTGATTGATAGGACACTCCTCCTCCTTCCACGTTTTAGCTCCTTCGTGAGGTAGGCAGCTTGGTTGCTTCCTTGGCCAGACTAGGACAAAGTAAACAGGTTTGAATTACAACGTAATACTTAAATTGGCTTTTCTAAATTATAAATTTAATACAAATCTAAATTGTTTTCTAATAACATCATTCCAATGGCAAATTGGCAAAGACTGCCATCGGAATACACATCAGCTCCCCAGGGAGCCCTCAGCCGCTTCCGCGATGATTAGAAACCACAACATCTTGTCATCGGAGATCGGCTTGGCATTGCAAAGCCCTGCTGTGCCGCTTTCAAAGACAAGCGGCCAGTTTAAACGGTCGAGGCTTTTTTTCCTGTTTCCCCAATCAGAATGTCTAAAGGAGGGGGCTTAGAGCCCAAATTCTCCTTTGAACGCCTCGTTTCTTGTTAACTTGCATCAGCTTATAATAAGAGGTGACAATTGCTGCTACATTTTGGCACCGAAAATAAACGCCGGTGCCATTTTGTTTATAATAATTCCCTAGGATTTATTATCTATTTATCTGTTGAGAGGCCATTTCTCCTCACAAGGCGCTCTCCGTGAGGGTCCTGGGGAAAATCCGATCACTGACTACTTTCTGAGGTTTAATATCAGTCATTAAGTTGGCAGCCCTCACAGAAACTAGCAGCAAAGTAACAGCGAGCACCAAGGCCTGTGTCCACCTGTGCAGGAAGCTGTTGAGGGCCAATGACTTCAGGATCACTCATTTGTAATATAGGCCCTGAAAGGTGTTCTCAATTTGGCTTCAACAATTTGATCGCGATTTCCAGTTATCAAATTATCAGTCTTGAAATAGCACAATAGTTTTATATTCAGTTGCTGTGCACAGATATAATTTAAAATATTCATAATTACATAACAATATTGGTACTGATATTAATATTAATATTAATAATTATTATAATTTATTATTAACAATAATAAATTGAATTCACCAAAAAGGGGTAATTAAGATCAAGGGGGTTCCCTGCCTCTGATTAGAGCAGGCCCCTGGACTAGCCAACGGTCCATAATATTACATACATACATACATACATCCATACATACAGCCTCGTGGGCTTTAGGTCAGGAATTGTAATGGCAAGGAAAAATAACCCCAGAGGGCAATCCAAGCCATCATCTCGATCACAAAGTAAATCAAAACATCCTAGGGAGACCTCTAAGGCTGCAGAAAAGGATGCCAAGAGACACCAGAAGGCATTAGATAAGCATATTGAAAAATACATGAGGGAGGCTAAACAGAAGTCTCAGTCCTTTTCTCCAGCCAGGCCGGTCCCAGTTCCAGACACCTTGCCACCACCCCTGGATCTCTCAATGCCATCCAGGAAGGCCTCAACTGGACCAGTTCAACCCAGGCCTTCAGCATTGTTACCTGCCAGATGGGCTCCAGAAGCAACTTTTACCCCGACAGCAGCGGAACTACGCCAGGATGACCTCCTCCCGGAGGATATCCCTGACAAAATGAAGGTCTGGATGGAGATGGGGATTAGACGGGGCATTGCAGCCGGGGTACAGCAGATGATGATGGCTAGGCAGCCTCCACCCTCTGACTTTGACTCTCACTCAATCCAGTTGCTATGCAGAACGGACCTTCATTACCAGCAGGTACCTCTTCCAGAGGAGTGTTATATAATCTAAGATACACATTCACATGATATACAGGATGAGAGGACCAGATTGATCAGGTTGAGGAAGGGCCTATTCACGACTGTGACCAGAACCTGTCAGAGGCGGATCCCCTGGAAAGGGGCATGTCAGACGATGAAGGCATTAAGCCAGATCAACCGACCTTTACGGGTCTGTTCCACCCTCAACTTTTCAGATCTCTGTTGTTCAAGGCAAAAACTACCGCCTGCCTTGATACTCCATCCCCCTCGACCCAACAATCTGTACTGCAAGGGGAGTCAGACAATTTGGACTTCTCCCAACCAAAAATGGAAGAGGAAGTCATACCTGTTCCTCAGATGTTCTTGGACCTCGTCCGGAAGCAATGGGCCTCTTCAGTGGTATATCCCCTTACTACAGGATATGATAGAAATTTTTTAAATCTGGCTTCTGATTTCTCTAAATTTCTTAATACCCCCGTAGTAGATGAATCAGTAGTGGCATTGGCATCCTCCTCTGCAATTCCAACTGAAGCAGAGGAGGCACTCAAGCCAGAAGATAAAAGGGCTGAGTTGTCTCTACGTAAGGCACACCAAGCAGATGCGTGGGCCATAAGAGCGGCTACAGCCGCCTCTTTTTTCACTAGGTCGTCTCTTAGATGGCTCCGGCATCTGAGAGAGACCATCCCAAACTCCAATATCGGCGCACCAGGACATCACCAAACTAATAGTGGCCGCAGAATTCTCCACGGATGCTACATTCAATTCTGTGAAATTCTCTGCTCGAGCCATGGCATCTCAGATTACAGCTCGTCGATTGCTATGGCCCAGACATTGGCAAGCAGATATCAAAACAAATGGAAGCTTGCTTCCTCCCCAGTAGTAGGGGATAAATTGTTTGAACCTATCCTGGACCCGCTTCTGATAGAGACAAGAAGCAAGAAAAAGATCCTCCCCTCTCTTTTTCGTAAAACAGAAAATAGACCTTTCCAGCCTTTTCGGAGGGGTTTCTTTCGTCCCTTGTACCAGGGACAGTTCTCTCCAAGATTCCAGAGAGTGTCTGGATTCATGAATAACCAACGGTCAGATAGATCCGATCTTGGAGCTAGATACCGAAGGGGAGGGCAAACCAAAAGATCCTTTTGAGGGACAGGAAACGGAGGTTTCCAGCCCACAAAATAGGTCTGAGGGCTGTGCCCCTATTGGTGGAAGGCTAAGGCTTTTCACAGACAGATGGGATTCCTCTACCACTGATTCCTGGGTTAGAGATACCATAAGATTCGGCCTGGCTCTAGAATTTCAGTCCACTCCCCTGAACTTTTTCTTGACATGCCCTCTCTCCAGGGACCTGTTAAAAGGAACCTGATGGAAACAGCTATTAATCATATATTGGAGATCTAGGCAATCCAACCTGTAGCACCGGATCAGCAAGGGCAAGGCTTTTATTCGCTACTTTTTCTAGTCCCAAAGAGTTCGGGGAAGTGGAGGGCAATTTTAGATTTAAAACGACTTAATCGTTCCCTAGTTTATAGTAGGTTTAAAATAAGCACACTTCAATCTATCCTTCTGAGCATAAGAAAGGGCGACTTTCTAACATCCATTGATTTAACGGAGGCTTATCTCCACATTCCAATTAGACCCTCACACAGCAAATTTCTTGGGTTTTGTTATAATAACATTTTCAGTATGTTGCCCTGCCATTCGGGCTATCATCTGCCCCGAGGACCTTTACGAAGGTTCTGTCAGCTCTGGCCGCCCATCTCGGAGGCACCTGTTAGACTGCAGTGTTACTTAGATGACATGTTTATTATCATCTTCGTATGAACAGGCCAAATTAGACACTCAGATCACCTTAATGACACTACAGCATGGGTTCTCTATGAACTGGGCAAAGAGTCATCTATGTCCATCAACGAGCGTGACTCATTTGGGCACATTTATTAATACAGTTGAGGGAAAAGTTTTCTTATCCCCAGACAGGCAGGACAGTATTAGGAAATTGGCTCAAGAAATTAGAACCCTTAAGCGTGTTCCAATAGCAAGTTTATCTACCTTATTGGGGAAAATGATACCTTGTATTTCTATCATCCCTTGGGCCCGGTTCCACGCCAGAAACCCTCCAATGGTACCTCCTACCGTACCAACGGGCAGGAAGAGGCAGCTCCAGGGCCCGTGTCATCGTACCACCAAAAGTTCTCATATCTCTGTATTGGTGGACCATTCTGACCATTAACAAGGGTTGTCCCTTCAAAGAATCCCACAGGCTTACCATCACTACAGATGCCAGCCTATTTAGATGGGGAGCCCATTTCCAGTTGATCACGGCTCAGGGGTGTTGGTTGGCAACGGAAAGAGCATTTAGCACAAACTGGTTGGAACTCAGAGCCGTTCACCTGACACTTTGGAGTTTCTTTCCTCATATTCGGGCACAGAACGTCCTTATACTTACCAACAACATAATGACAAAGGCCCATATAAACAGGCAGTGGTGTACTCACTCGAGACAACTAATGAGAGAAGCAGAGAGATTGTGCCTTTCGGCAAAACTGAACTTGGTCTCCATAAGAACAGAACACATCTCTGGCTTGGCAAACACTCAAGCTGACTGGTTGAGCAGGGCCACAGTCAGTCAATCAGGGTGGTGCCTGCACCCGGATTTGTTTCAGGAAGTGGTTCAGAAATTCGGGCAACCAGTCATAGATCTGTTTGCTTCTCCTCTGAACTCACAGCTTCCGAGGTTCATCTCGATGTACCCAGCCCAAGGAATGGAGAACACCAGTGCTCTTCGTTGTCTGTGGCCCCCAGGACTACTGTATGCCTTTCCCCGTCTCCCAGTGATTCCCAGGTTGATCCAAAAACTGTTGAACGAAAAAGCGGAAATGCTGTTGGTGGCACCATACTGGCCCAGGAGGTCGTGGCTTGCAGACCTCAGGGATCTGCCAACTCAAGATCCTTGGAGGATTCCCCCTAAAAGGGTCTCGCTCAGCCAGGGTCTGATTCTGCACCCAGACCCTCAGTGGCTCCACTTAGCTGTATGGAGGTTGAGCAGAGACATCTGAGGAGCGAAAATCTCTCACAGAGTGATCCAACATGATTCAAGCAGCCCGACGCACCTCAACAAATCACATATACAATGCCACATGGCACATTTTTTATAAATGGTGCGTAAAATCCAATATTGATCTCTTCTCTCCATCAGTGGCACAACTTTTGGACTTCCTTCAGGGGGGTCTTGACAAGGGTCTCTCACTGAACACTTTGAGATGACAGGTGGCAGCCCTGGCCTCCGTAATCACCTGGAAGGGTCTAAGATCTATATCACATCACCCACGCATATGAAGTTTTCTACGTAGTGCAACAAATTTATGTCCTCCGGTGGTGCACCGCTATCTGACCTGGGACCTTAACAAGGTACTCATGGCCCTTACAAAGGCTCCTTTTGAACCACTGAAAACTACAAGTCTCCACTTTCTCACCTACAAGGTGGTTTTCTTGGTAGCACGTTGTGTATCTGAGATAGCAGCCTTATCAGTCTGACAAGACCTCTGCATTTTCCATTCTGACAGAGTGGTTCTTCATCCAGACCTGACGTCAGGTTCATTCCAAAAATTAATTCGGCTTTTCACAGGGCATAAGAACTAGTCCTTCCGAACTTTTGTCCGAGACTGTCTCAGGAGTTAGAACATCAATGGCATCGACTAAATGTTAGGAGAGCTCTCCGTAGGTACATACACCACATGGCTCCCTTTAGAAAGACTGAGGTGCTCTTCGTTTCCTTTCAGCCAAACACCCAGGGTCATAAGGTATCACCTTCAACTATAGGCAGGTGGCTGAAAGCCACAATAGCTAAGGCATACGAGACTCAATTATTACCAGTGCCCAGAGGCATAACACCGAATTCCACTAGGAGTGCCGCAACTTCAGCAGCTTGGGCCACATAAGCACCAATAACAGAAATACGTCATGCGGCAACATGGGCTTCACCATCACCTTTCATTAGACACTACAAAATTGATGTATTTGCCTCAGCTGAGGCTTCCTTCGGTAGGAGAGTTTTACAAAGGGTCCATAGGGACCATGAGGGGACACCAAGCCAGATGGAGAGCCTCCCGTAGGACAAGCCAAGCTTTGGTATGTCCCACTGCTGGATGCTCGGAGCAGCTCATTGGAGAAAGGGCATTGGTACTTATCTGATACGCCCGTTCTCTGTGGGCTGTGACGAGCATCCAGACCCACCCAATTTCTGTCTGGTGGGTTCCTGGTCCGGCCAATGACTACAAAAAAAAAAAGAGGGCGAGATTTCTCTCCGTCTTCGCTAAAACTGGGGGATGCTAAGGAGGAGTACATGGAAGGAGGAGAAGCGTCTTATCAATCAAGCCCAGCCTATCCAATCTAAGTCTAAGCACCTTCCCACTGCTGGATGCTTGTCGCAGCTCACAGAGAATGGGTGTATCAGGTAAGTACCAACACCCTTTTTGATTTTGCAAAGCCTCTTGAAAGTCAAGGGTTTTATGGAATACAGTTTGAAAAGCTTCTGTTTTAGAGCTTACTTCCTTGTTACATTTGTTTGGTTCAACTGGCCAGACTTGTTCCCTGAAAATACTGGTTTAGTACCAGTAATTTGCCATGTGTCAGCCATGGTGATGTCTTGGTTTCTCTACCATTTCTACATGCTTCTTGAACTTCCCTTTATTAGATTCATGGCCTAGTAATTCAACAGCTTTTCTGACCAATTTTATGCCTTTTTTTTGGTCTTTTTTTTTTTGGGCCAGTGCTTTGCCTGTTTCCTCTTGGGCTTCCTTGTTAATTTTCCCTGTTTTCTGCAGCAAGGCATACCTTCTACTTGGCTTCCAGTGTTGCTATTTTAAACAGCTTCCAGATACTTTGAAGCAGTTGGACATTGTTTATTATTTATTTTACTCAAGTTAGGCACTGTCCAACTCTAATAAATTCTGGGAAGTTCACAGCATAAAAACAAAACAGCAATATACAATAAAAGTCATATAACAGTAAAAACTGTTCACCTTCTCTCTTAGCTTCCTTTTCATGAATTTCTGCTAGAGTGGTGTTACCTGTCAGTGTTACTTTTCTTCTGACTGGTTCCAAGCTCTAGTCTCTTAGTTACTTAAGAATTTCATTTCTGTCACTACTGGAATTTGCAGTTTATTCATAGATAATTATAGTTTCCCATTATATGTCATTTCTTTGTTTGGATGCATTTCTGATATTCTTAGTTAGATTAAGATCTCTAGCAGTTTTTAGCTGTCATCATTTAAGTTTGATTTTAAGTCTACTAAAGTTATCCATAATGATTCTGTGAAGGCAAACTATTCCGTATCTTCTGATGGTTGGATGTATCCTTTCCTTCTGTGCTTATCCCTGTCTTTCTTGAAGAGCTTGCACTCAGGAATCACAGGGTCTTCTAGATTTGTTATGCCTGTTATGTCTGTATTCTTCACTCCTAACAAATATTATAGTCCAATTAACAAAAAAATATTTTAAAAGCTGATAAACAAGCCAAATCTCCCAAATTCTTGTTTTGAGGTTTCCATATTCATTACTCTGTTATTAGTTTTCAGTGGTGTAGCTATGAAACATCCATACAGTTTTTTCCCATCCTGCATAGCCCATCTACAAGACATGTTGGCTCCGTAACGCTACCCATTATTCATCCTTTTCCATAATAAAACATGACACCCAGTTATGTTATATATCCCTAGTACAGTAGGTCAAATGCTAGACTGTAGAATTTGTGTAACATAGCAGATAAGGTAAAAAACACACAAGTAATGCATTGACTGGAAAATTAACTAGGTTTTCAAACAAAAGCTACAAAGTGGAAACAAAATGAAAACAAATCAAAATGCATTCTGAAAGAAACATCATGGAAGATGTTTAATATAAAAAAAGATTACTAAAGTCACACAAGGGCTGTTGAATGCTTAATTGATAGATGTTGCCATGAATTTCATAGACTCTAAAGCGGGTGGGCTGCCCAACCAGAGTTTGGATTGCCCAATTTAAAATTTTCCTAAGTGCTTTACTTATACATTGATGGCTTTGGTTATAGTAATACTGGCAGAATATCTCAGAAATTCCCTTTAGTTGAAATTTCTGAACACATAGAGACGTGAAATAATAATGCTAGTACCACTTTAGTTCTGCCACTTTCTCCAGCATGCCTATGGGAGAATCCACACATATGGGTTGAATCTATCTTTCTGCCCAGAGAATGAGTCAGTCTTTGCCATGCCTCTTCCTGTCAGGCCAGGAAGTCCCCAGGCCCCAGTCACGACTCAGTCTTGGCCCAATAGAGACGTGGGAAAGGTTGGCTCCAGTGATAATTTGGAAAAACAGCATTCTTCACTGGGTGGATTCTCCAAAGGTTTGAAAAAAGTTTAAAAAAACTGAAGGCAGGCAGCAAATGAAAATGTACAGCCTGCTCTTCGCTCTGTTATCATGCAGCATCCCCTGAACTACCACTTAAGGCCTAGCAGCCCAGGCAAACAGGAGAGCTTGATTGTTATTTCACATCCCGGGGGGGGGGTGTTCTACAGCTACAGCCGTGATTAACAGCGTGCAAACAGCTGTTTGCGTGCCCAGGCTCAACTGCGTAACTCCGGAGGGGCCGTTTTACCTTATAGCACCAAACAGTTGATCTTCGAGGCCACCGGCCACCATTTTGCTTGTAGACCGCATGGCGAGTTGTGCAGGCTACCCTAGGAAACTGGTAGTGCCACCACTGCCACAGCCCATGGAAGGAATCCAGGCCTGAAGATCTGCCTAAAGGAGAGGATTTGGAGGATTGAGCACTCAACTCTCCTAGCAAGATATCTGGGCTTAAAGCACAATGGCTGATCACTCAGCAGCCAGCATGGAGCCCAAGCGTGTTAAACGGTCCAAGCAGAGCCCCAAGAAGGTCAGATCTGCAAGTAAAGAGGCAGCAAGCAAGATAAAGGCAAAAGCTCTTTATTCAAGGAAGAATACCAGAGCAGAAGAAAGGGATGCACACAGAAGGCAGAGAATGCTTGAAAAGCAATTCTCCAGAGCTGAGAAGCAAGCAGAACAGGAGAGGTATTCCCCCTCTCCCCAGCCAGAGCCTGGTTGTTCCTGCCCTCAGCTGCCATTAGTGCAAGCATTGCCTGCAGTTCAAGGAGCATGGTCACCAGAGGGAGAAAGAGAGCAGGAGTATATTCTCTCCAAATCGAAAGATTTCCCTTTGATTGCATGATCCCTAACCCTGCAGAATTACAGATCAGAGAACCTTCACAAAAGTGCTGGGAGCACTGGCAGCGCACCTCAGAACAATCCCAGTGCATGTCCAATGCTACCTGGATGACATTCTTATTCAGTCCAGTTCCATCCAACAAGCTCAGTCAGATCTGGGGACCACAATCCATGTTCTACAGGAACACGGATTCTCCATCAACTTTCAGAAAAGCCAGCTAGTTCCATCCGCCCGCCTACTACACCTAGGCACAGTGATAGATACCACTCTGTGTGAGGTTTACTTGTCCCAGGAGCACCAGGACAGCATCAAGTCCCTGATCAACCAGATCAGAGCTGAGTGCGTAGCTCCTTTGGTGGTGCTTTCCCAGCTCCTGGGAAAAAATGATTCCATGCATAGCCATAGCGCCCTGGGCTTGATTACATGCCAGACCCCTCCAATGGTTCCTCCTTCCATTCCAGAGGGGAGGTACTAGCACCTCCAGTATCAAGGTTCGGGTGAAGTTAGAGGTCCTCAGGTCCCTCAGATGGTGGATTTCCCCAGTGATCACTAAAGGGTCCCTATTTAAGGAACCCAACCGCATGACAGTTACCTCCAATGCAAGTCTATTCAGATGGGGAGCCCATCTACAGTCCCAACTAGCGCAAGAACAATGGTCCCCAGCAGACCTACAACACAATATAAACTGGTTAGAACTCCAAGCCATTCACTTAGCTCTCAAGCACTTCCAGAACATGGTCTCTGCCCAACACATATTGATTCTAACAGACAATGTGGCGGCCAAAGCACAGGTAAACGCCAAGGAGGGACACATTCCAGATCCCGCATGACCGAAGAAGAACAACTGGGAATCTGGGCAGAAGGTCACCTATTGTCCATCAAGGTGGACACATATTGGGGACAACAAACGCACAGGCAGATTACCTGAGCAGAACCAAGGTGGACAACTCAAAGTGGCATCTCCATCAGGATCTCTTCAAGGAAATGTCTCAGAAATTCGGGAGACTGGTACTGGACCTATCTGCCACTCAAACAAATGCCCAACTTCCCTGATTCTTCTCCAGATTCCCGATGGGCACAGAAGAGTTCCATGCCCTTCGCAGCTGCTGGCCCAAAGGCCTACTATACACCTTCCCTCCTCTTCCCCTCATCCCAGGGGTAATACGGAAAGTGCTACTAGAACAGGCAGAAATTCTTCTCATCACTCCCCATTGGCCCAGAAGGCCCTGGTATGCAGACCTAGTGAGCTTGTCAGTGTCCCGTCCTTGGAGGATTACTCAGGACAGGATCTCTCTCAGCCAGGGAGTCTTGGAACATCCGCAGCATTTGTGGCTCCAACTGACAGCCTGGCACTTGAGAGGAGGATCCTGAGGAAGGATAACTTTTCAAGAAAGATGATCAGGACAGTACAAGCTTCCAGGAGACCTTCCACGAACAGAATGTATGACGCTACCTGGAAAGCATTCTGTCATTGGTGTACCAAAAAGGACACAGATCCCACTGTGGCTTCTATTCCACAGATCCTGGACTTTTTGTAGGATGGACTCACAAACCCAACATCTGGTGGTCTGCACCTTCAAGGGAGCTGTCAATCTCAAACCACTGGTAATTCACAGGTACCCTTCCTGGGACCTGTCTAAAGTCCTGCAAGCCCTCACTCTGGCACTGTTCAAACCTCTACAATCTATAAGTCTGCACTACCTGGCAATCAAAGTCACCTTCTTAGTGGCCATCACCTCGGCCAGGTGCATATCGAGGTTGCAGTTCTTTCCGTCAGAGAAGAACTCTGCACCTTCCACACAAACAGGGTAGTTCTGTGCCTGGACCCTTCCTTCATCCCTAAAATCAACTCCTGCTTTCATAGGGCTGAGAAATCATCCTATCTGACTTCTGCCCTACTCCATCTCATGATATAGAGCACAGATGGCAGAAGCTGGATGTGAGGAGGGCATTCTGCAGATATATCAAAAGAACATCGACATATCGCAAAACTGAAGCCCTGTTTGACTCATTCCAGCCGTCTTCCATGGGTACCAAAGTCTCATCATCGATCATAGGCCATTGGATCAGGGCTTGTATAGTCAAGGCCTACAAGACTTAGGCTCTTCCCGTACCCAGACAAGTAACCACCCATTCAACGAGAAGTGCAGCTATCAGTTGCCTGGGTGATGCAAGCCTCACTTAAGGACATCTGCAGGGCGGCGATGTGGTCCTCCCCATCTCCTTTCATAAGGCACTACAAACTGGACACATACATCTCAGCAGAGACGGCCTTTGGCAGAAGAGTGCTACAACGAGTACATACAGACGGGGTTCACAGGACCAAACTTCTTCCTGCCCATAGGTACTGCCAGGGGTGGGATCCAACCGGTGTAACTACCGGTTTGGTGATTTTACATTTTGCGCGTGCATGTATATCGTCATCAGCTAGCTGTCTGGACAGTGCTACATGCAGGTGCGCAGAGGTTGAAAAAGCACTTTTTCCCTGCTATTTCAACTGCAGCTGGGTCGCGCAAAGCAGCTGCAGTTGAAAAAGCAGGAAATGAAGGTCAGGTAAGAGCCCGGGCAGGTGGGTGGGCCAAAACAGCAGCAGACATAGAACCGGTTCTATGTATGCTCTCTGTTTGCTGCTTTTCAGAGCAACCAGTTCTACAGAAGTGGTAGAATCCCACCCCTGGGTACTGCCAGCTTTAGTATATCCCATATGTGTGGATTCTCCCATAGGCATGCTGGAGAATAAAGCTGTTTCACCTGAATAAATCTTCAAATTTGACAATACTTCATGTGAACAAGTATAATGGATACTTTAAGATCTTTATCAGACAAGTTGCAGTTGGAATAAAAATTGTTTATTCTGAAGAAAATAATTGAACTGTAGTGCCATAAGGGTGCATTCCTCTGTATATTTAATGTGGTTTAATTCCATTTTAGACTTAAAATGAATGTTCTATATACCAAGAGTGGTTTCTTGGCAGATGAATTGCAATCCTAGATTTTCTACTTGGAGACTCATTAAACCCCAACATTATAAATAGTTAGTGTTCATATTATTAGAGTTGGTACATGGAAGGTCTTGGTATTATTTTAAATGTTTGTGTTATAAACAGAATATCATGCATATTGGCATTCGCAATTTCATTATCCTAAATCCTGTCTCTTACTCACAAAATCTTGATTAACCAAAGCTATGATAAGTGGTAAAAGTCTGTATCTGTTGTCCCAGCTGGGAATAATGGTAATGTGTAATAGTTATGATTTGAAATGAATGAGAAGGAGATAGTAAGAATCATAAATAAATCAATGAAATTAAAAAGAAAAATGGGCATGTTGTGTCTGTGAAATTAAGAGAGAGGAATTATGCAATATAGGTAATCCTCTGTTAATGACCATTGTTCAGCAGCCATTTGAAGTTATGGTGCTGAATAAGGAGAATTATGGCTTTTTCTCAAAGTTTAGTTGAGAAAGTTTAGTTGTTGCAGTGTTCCTGTGGCCACCTGATCAAAATTTGGGCACTTGGCAACTGGATTTCAATTATAATGGTCACAATGTCCCACAATTACATGATCACCAACAACCTTCACTGCTGGCTTCTGACAACCAAAGTTAATGGGGAAGCCGGCAGGAGACCACAAATGGCATTGTAACCATGTCATGAATCAGCACAGTTATGTAATGTTGCTCTTTACAACTGTAGCTTAGTGACAAGAGTTCTTGGTCCAAATTAATTGCCATTAATCTTGGACTACCTGTACTTCGGAAATGGCCTGATTTTGTGGAGTTGACTTTAATTATAGATATAGTTGCTGTATATTGAAAGATTGGAAGGCATGGATTGATGTCCCTAGGCTGTAGAAATTCATATGTTAATGATAATTGCATGTTGTATACCAATAAATTGTGGCAATAAAAGTATCAGAGATAGGATGTGGGGAAAATTATGCAGTAGATGTGGTCTGGTTTAAAAATTACTCAGGTGACATGAATGTATGGATGAATGAATGACTGCAAAAAGTGATTGGGTTGTTTGGAGATCCAAACATAAACGGGCATGATGACTTAGAAAAAAACTGTTTTGAATAAGTTAAATCATGTTCATAATTAATCATAATTTTATTCATACACATACATGGCAAAGGAATGAGTCATGAATATTTTGATTTTTTTATGATGAAAGGTTAAGAGAATTAGTGAAGGATACAAGGGTGATGAGAGATTCTGAATGTGGAACAGGCCATTTTTTGGTAAGGTTAGGTTTCATTAACCCTGAGGAAAAAAATGACTTGGAAAGGAAAGAAGTGAAAAAAAAGAGTAAAAATTACAGGAAGAGAAAGCAATACATGACAAAATATTTCAATATGATTAATATTCCAGACAATAGAAAGTGAAAGTAAGGAAAGTTGATGGGGAAAATGCTTTAAACAGTGAAAAGAATTGCATTATAGAGTGACACAAAAATGTGTGGAGTAACAGTAATGGAAGTATGAAAAAAGATGCTTGGTGCAATAATGAAATGAAAGGCTGTGGATAAGAAACAATGTGAAAAAGAGGATGATTGCTGCAAAAACGAGGATGAGAGAAAGATAATCTATAATGTGCATAAAGAAATCGGGGTGTAAAAAACATAGTCGAAATAGCAAGGAACATTTAAAAAATTAAGAGACAGAAAAGGATATAATTTAATAGAAATAAAACACTGCTTTGAGAAAGAATGGAGAGGACTACATAAGAATCCTCCAACAGATTGAATGAGATTAAAAATAAAAGTAAAATGTTTTAGGGGAAATCAAATTTTGTTGGGAAAGGTTACTTGAATAATATGAATGATAATCATATATCAGAGAGTGAAATTGAAATGAATGCTATCAATATTAGTATCCTGAAAAGGAAATTATAGATGCTTTTGAAATTGTTGAAGAAGTATAAGATTGCAGGTGTGGATGGTGTCACCCAAAAAATGTCGATGAAGTTTGCTTTTGGAGTGACTCTGCAACGTGCCTATAAAGTGTAGTTTTTATTTTATTTATTTACTTTCTAAATTTATATGAGGTCTTTTTTTAACTTATATTTATTTACAAAATGTGTGTGCCATCCATCCCACTGTGAAGCAACTAGTGCCTGACAATTGTAAGAAAGTTTTTGTTATTTCTTCCTACAAAAGGAAAGATAGCAGGAGTGAAACATTATAGGGTATTAGCTTTAAATTTAATATCTGGAATTAGCTTTAATCATGCCTGGCAATGTGTTGGGAGAATTGTGGCTTAAAATGAATGAAAAGTGAGAATGAGCAAAATTTGAGGCGTGCCGTTTATGCTGGTCAGGAGGTGTGCAGAATGTATTTTTGCACTCAAGTGATACAAACAGATGAATCAGAGTTTATTATATGTTTGCTTTAAGGTAAGAAATAGGGTTAACTTGGGGAATGCTTTGCACAAAAATGATGGAGAAAGTTGGTTGAGAAGGGAAGGTATATGATTGAAGCAAAGCGTGAGAATAAAATTAAATTCTTCAAAAATTATTGAACATTGAGGAGGGATTAAACAAGAATGAATTGTGTGTTCTTTTATTTGTTTGTTAGTATTTATTATTAGTATTTACATATAAAGTTTTTCAAACATGTGCACATATCCATATTTTATCTTCATTCAAGCAATATATAAAGATAACAATGTAATTGAACAAAAAAATCCTGAAATTGACTTCAATTATTGAAGAAGAAAAATTAACAGGTAGCCATTTCCTTCTGTGAATGTATGTATGTATGTATGTACGTACGTATGTACGTACGTACGTACGTACGTATGGTATTTAGGTTTGTTCGGGTATTTTCCCACGTCTAGTTGTGCTTATGACGTGGGAAAATACCCGAAGAAACCTAAATACCATACATATAAATACCCGCGAAAACATAAGAAAACGTGTGTGTGTGTATGTAGATTTTCACGGGTACAGGTATGCAGGTCTTGGCGTGTTCGGGTCTTTTCCCATGTAAGATTGAGAGTATCTTGGCGACATTTTGATGAGGTCCCACTCGCCATCTTCAGGCTGGTGCGTTCGGCTTTGTGCTTGTGCAAGCAAAATTTTTTCTAACAAATTTCTCCTTAAGGGAAAAAAAGACTCCGTTTTGCCCCCTTTTTCAATCTTGGCGCTCCGCTTCGCAGCTGGTGATCGGGAGCCGCCAAACAGCTGAGGGCTGCTCCGGGGATCCGGAGCTGCCTGAAGAGGCTGCGGGGGCCGTTTTAAGCCCTCTGGGGCGAAGATCGAAGCTCAAATGGCTGGAGGGTCGTTCGTCAGGGCAGAGGCTTCCACCTCATCTACGGAGCCACAGGGCCATTTTTCGGTGCTTCACGGCGAAGAGAAAGCTGTTGCTTGGCCGGACGGCCATTTTCTGAAAGCGTGGGAGTGAACCACACTCCTTGCAAGCGGCAGGGTTGGAATCCCCCTGCCATGGGGAAGCAGGCAGCTGCGTGAATCCTGCGGCTGCCTTTTTACAGGATTCTCTGCCTTCTGCAGAGCAACAATCCAGGGGGAACTCTCATCCTCCCTGGATGAAGATAGAAGCCTCGTGGTAATTAGGTGGCCATTTTGAAGACTCCTCGTGGCTGGTGGCCATTTTAAAACACAGTTTGCTATTTTGAAGACTCAGGCGACCATTTTGGCCAGGCTTCTTCTTTGTCTTCGGCTTCCCACCACTCCTGCGCCTTTTGTCACCACCACTTGCTCTTCCTGCTGCGGATGACATTGAAGGGTAGGCGCTATCTCTTAAAAATCTCTTAATTTCCTGGTGGGGGATTGGTTTCCCTATCCCGAAGTAGACCAGCCCTTGGGCTCACGGCAGGGCCTGGTCTATTCATATTGCCCTAACAGGCTCAGGAGGGTTTGAATCCCAGTAGGAAGAGAAATCTTTCTACTGAAGTGCTTTTGGGCAAAAGAAAGTGGTGGTTGTTGTGGGAATAGAAGAAATTTCTCCTGAAGATAAGTTCATAAATCCCTTCATGTGCTCTCCTCCTGCCACAGGACTTCTAGCCCAGATTTGGCTTTGCTACTCCATGATGGCTGAAGCCCCATGGAGGGCCAAGCCTCAAAAGGTGGCTCCTGCTGCTTCCACCAAAAGGAAGCAGCCTGTTAAGAAGGCCTCAAGGGCAGAGGAGAAGGATGCTTCCAGGAGCCATCAAGCCATCAAGAAGCACATAGCCAAGGTGCATCAGGCCTCTTCTCGTGTAATGTCTGCACGCCCCTCTTCTCCGGCTGCACACAGTGAAGTGGATTTGGAGGAGCCTGGGCCTTCTTCCAGACCTGATTTCCAAACTTGGTCCCCGAATGTATCCAGGAGAGGAGCATCTCCAATTCCTTCTGAAGGTGACAGTCATGCTGAAGATCTTCAGGGAAATGAGGCACCCTGGCAGGAGCATAGGCGCGTTCCTTCTACTGCATTGGCAGCCCACCATACTGACCCTTCTGATCCAGATGTCCCAATGAATTTACAAGTCCTGATAGACAAGGCAATCACACCAATAGACTTTGCAGAAGCTTATTTACATGTTCCTATTCGTTCCTCCCACAGGAGTTTCCTTAGTTTTTGTTATCAGGGTTGACATTTCCAATATAGGGCCCTTCCCTTTGGGTTGTCTTCCACTCCCAGCGTCTTTACCAAAATTCTTGCTGCCTTGGCAGCGCAGCTCCGCACCGTCCCGGTGCATTTACAGTGTTATCTAGATGATATATTAATAAAGTCTTCTTTTTTTCAGAGCACTCAGCAGAATCTGCAGGTTACTATTTCAGTTCTGCAGAACCTGGGATTTTCCATTAATCAAAAAAAGAGTCATCTCTCTCCTACTAAGCGTCTCCTTCATTTGGGGGCCATTATTGACACGGGAGGGTGTCAAGTGTTTCTCTCTCATGAGCGTCTGATTGGCCTTCAAGGGATGATTAGGAATGTTCAGGCCAAGAGTTTGGTCCCGTTAGACTTTCTTTCTCAGCTTTTGGGCAAAATGATTTCCTGTATTGGAATTGTTCCCTGGGCCAGGCTTCACGTCAGACCCCTTCAGTGGTTTTTGCTTCCCTTCCAGAAAGCGGAATCCAAGGAAATTAAGTTGTCTAAAGAAGTGTTACTTTCCTTCCATTGGTGGCTGTCCAGGGCCATGTCCAAGGGTCAGTCTTTCAAGCTGGAATCCTGTCTGGTTCTTACTACAGATGCTTCCGTATCTGGTTGGAGTGCCCATCTAGGTTCCCCCTGGGCCCAGGGGTTATGGTCTCTACAGGAACAGGCTCACAGCATCAATTGGCTGGATCTCAAAGCTGTTCGTTTGGCCCTGAAGAAGTTTCTCTGCCAGGTGTCAGGGTCCAATGTCCTGGTCATGACTGACAATGTGGCCACAAAGGCTCACATCAATAGGCAAGGTGGTACCAGTTTCCGGTCCCTTATGACAGAAGCAGAGTCCCTGTTTAGGTGGGCGGAACGACATCTTCACTCGATCAGAGCTGAACACATTTCTGGATCTGATAATACACAGGCAGATTTGCTCAGCAGAACGACAATTGACCATGCAGAATGGTAATTGCATCCTTCCCTATTTCATCAGATCTCCTGGAGATTTGGATGGCCTGTTGTAGATCTATTTGCCTCATCCCTTAATGCCCAACTGCCCAGGTATTATACGAGGTGCCTTACATTGCAGCTGGCCTTCAGGACTGCTCTATGATTTTCTGCCATTGCCACTAATCCCAGTGGTGATTCGTAAGCTCTTGTTGGAGCTGGCCGAGATCATATTGGTGGCTCCCTTTTGGCCTCGCAGGCATTAGTTTGCTGATTTGATGGGCCTTTCAGTGATCCCCCCTTGGCGGATTCCTGAGGAGGATATCTCTCTTCTCCAGGGGTCCCTGTCTCACCCGGAGCCCCAGTGGTTACAACTGGCAGTGTTGAGAAAGAGTGGGGCATCTTAAAAAGGCCCAACTCTCCAACAAGGTTATCCAAACTATTCAGGCCTCCAGGCTCCGATCTACAATTCACATTTATGAAGCTACTTGGCAATCCTTTTCAGCTTGGTGTGTCAAGTCCAACATCTCAACCTCTACAAGCTTCGGTGGCTGCAGTCTTGGAATTTTTACAGGCTGGCCTGGACAAGGGTCTTTCCCTTAACACTCTCCGCGGCAGGTGTCGGCCATCTCATCGGTCTTGTCGTGTGGGAAGCTGGAATCTTTGATTCAGCATCCTACTGTTCGTAAGTTCTTCAGAGGGGCTACCAATCTTTGCCCTCCTATGGTACATAGGTGCCTTACTTAGGACTTGACCAAGGTTTTGCAGTCCCTCACAAGACCTCCATTTGAGCCACTTCAACAATCTAGTCTTCATCTCCTTACTCAAAAGGTTGTTTTCCTTGTGGCAATCACTTCAGTGAGGAGAGTTTCGGAATTGGTTGCTCTCTCGGTTTGCCCCAACCTCTGCATTTTCCATCCTCACTGGGTGGTTTTAAGATTGGACCCAGCCTTCATTCCAAAGGTCAACACATCTTTCCATAGAGCTCAGGAGCTGGTGCTTCTGGATTTCTGTTCTCATCTGGTCCATGAGTTAGAGAAGACTTGGCACACTCTGGATGTGCGCAGAGCCTTAAGAATTTACATTAAACATACTGCTGCCTTCTGCAGGATGGAGTCTTTGTTTTGTTCTTTCCAGCCTTCCTCGTTGGGGGTAAGGTTTCTCCATTTACAGAGAGTAGATGGATCAAGGCATGTATTGCTCGGGCCTATTCCAGCAGGGTCCTGCCAGTTCCCAGGGGCATCACTGCCCATTCTACCCATGGTGTGGTTATGACAGCGGTATGGGCTACACAGGCATCAATGGAAGAGATCTGCAGGGCTCCTACCTGGACTTCACCTTCGCCTTTCATCTGTCACTATCGTCTGGATTCCTTTGCGTCAGCAGATGCGAACTTTGGTAGATGGGTCCTCCAAAGAGTTGTTTCGGACAGTGCCAGTCAGGACCAGTCTTAACCCTCCCAAGGACAACCCAGCTTTGGTATGTCCCATCCTGACCTGTCGATGCCTTACAAGGGAAAATGGGCGTTGTTTACCTGAACGCCACTTTTCCTTGTAGGCGAGATAGGTCAGCCCCAGCCTTGGGTTGGTTGGTCTGTCTGTCTGTCTGTCTGTCTGTCTGTCTGTCTGTCTGTCTATCTATCTATCTATCTATCTATCTATCTATCTATCTATCTATCTATTTATCTTATATGCCGCCCAACTCCCAAAGGACTCCGGGCGGCTCACAGTAAAAAACACAAAAATGACATTTATAAAAAATTAGAAGGTCAGTAGGGTGGAGGCAGTCTGGATCTCGGGAGGTAGCTGGTTCCAGAGAGCCAGAGCAGCCACAGAGAAGGCCCTCCAGCCGGCATTGTTTAGCTGACGGAAGCCGGAGAAGACCGACTCTGTGGGATCTTGCGCAGGGAGACGCAGGGTAGGAGACGATTCTGGAGATAACCTGGTCCTGAGCCATATAGGGCTTTATAGGTAATGACCAACACCTTGAATTGCACCCGGAGACTAATAGGAAGCCAGTGC
The DNA here is from genome assembly GCA_009733165.1 of Naja naja. NCBI lineage: Eukaryota > Metazoa > Chordata > Lepidosauria > Squamata > Elapidae > Naja > Naja naja. The sequence goes on from CM019149.1 coordinate 77,577,069, forward strand.
AGCTCGCAGAGAATCGGTGATATGTGGGTGTATCTCGGGACACCCACAACAGCTTGTGCGGCTGCGTTCTGGACCAACTGAAGTCTCTGAATGCTCTTCAAGGGTAGCCCCATGTAGAGTGTGTTGCAATAATCCAGTTGTGAAGTGACTAGGGCATGAGTGACTGTGAGAAGAGCCTCCCGGTCCAGTTAGGGTCGCAATTGGTGCACCAGGCGGACCTGTGCAAAAGTTCCCCTAGCCACGGCTGATAGGTGTTGCTCCAATTTCAGCTGTGGATCTAGGAGGACACCCAAATTGCGAACCCCTTCTGTGGGGGACAATTTCTCCCCACCCAGAACCAAAGAGGAAAAATCAACATGGCCCCTGGGGGGCAGTACACACAGCCACTCAGTCTTGTCTGGGTTAAGTCTGAGCCTGTTAACTCCCATCCAGACCCTCACAGGTTGGTTCCTTCCTGGGACCGTGGGGGTGGGTGGGTTTCCTGTTAATTTCTTGTTTTCTTTTTCCTTCATTAGAGGCAACTCGGCCTGTCGCACTGACTTCGCAGAAACTGGGGAGGAGTCACCCAGAGCGGGCAGAGCTAGGCTAATAAGCCTTTTGCACAGACTCAGTCCTAAGCAGATAAGGAAAAGTACTACCCATCCTGACTTGTCTCACCTACAAGGAAAAGTGGCGTTCAGGTAAACAACGCCCAATACACACACACACACACACACACACACACACATTCTCTCTCTCTCTCCCTCTCTCTCTCTCTCCCTTGGCTAGTGTCTAGCATTGCATTATTTGGCAGAAACAACCACAAGCAGGTCTTTCTTGTAACTGTTTATTGGTCTTTGGGGGAGGTTTTTTTCCTACTCCTCCATGCAGATTTTTTTCAGCTGTGCAATGTTTAAGGCAGGCACAACCTGTTTCAAATTGCACCACAGCATCTCAATCTATTGTTTCTGTCTGGTACCTTCAAACTTTTAATTGGACGATATGTTACATCATAGGGCAAAATTTTTACCAAAAAAGGTACCTCAAATAAACTTACAGAATACCGGGACCTTTTACTGTTGAGTAAATGAAATTTTAGGTTGGGGTTTTGGGTTTTTTTGGTCATTTCTGTGCTGATGTTCAGCACTGCTGCTGGTCTGCCACTATTCTGTGATCCTTATTTTTAGCATTCTCTGCCAGCTTTTCACAAGTCTTTGGGGAACCAGAAAGAAACTGATATGACTGCTGATGCTCCAGTGCTCCTTCACACTAGTAAAGGCTTTACTTGTGGACACTAGTAGAGAGAAAGTCAACAGAGAAATGGCTGAGTTCCTTTGCCACTTGCTCACTTCCTCAATCTCTCTCCCACCTGGCAGTAGATACTTACCTACCTGTTGGGGCGGAGGGGAGCAGAGGAAAGAAGAGAGGAAGATTTCTGCCAGCTTCCCAGAGTGAAACTCAGTGAAGAAGCTGACAGGAAGTCAGAAGTTGCTCCCACTCCCACTGCTGTTTTTGCCTGTCCCTGGTCAGTTTAGGTAACTCTGAAATGACTCCATGAGTTGAGGGTTGTCTAATAGGATATACATCCATGCTTTGACATAGTCATTCCAGAACACGTCCCATGTAGATCTAATTTAGGCAGCTTCTTTGTAATGGTAGACTCATGCCCTTCAACATCAATAGTAACAAGAGCTACCTGTAGGTAACATGATGACATTCTGAGGTTCTTAGAGCCTTCTTTCAGCATCTTGCATTCTACTCTCAGGATGAATTTGCTGGAATGGCCTGGCCCAGGTAAGATGGAAGTTGTTTGAAATCTTCTGCACTGGTAGATGATCTGGACAGTGGAATGATTGATCTCCAGTTGTATGGCAATCTTATTAAGCTGGACAGTGGAATGATTGATCTCCAGTTGTATGGCAATCTTCCCTTTCCAGAATAGGCATCTGTAACCTTCTTTCTGAAGGCCTCAGAGGACTATCCCAGGCATAGAGGTAGCATACATTTCAACAACAAAGAGCAAATCAAATAAAATGCCAAGATTTAAATAAGGCAATCTATAGTTCCTCCTGCATCCTCTCTGATGGTGTTTTAATCATTTGCATCTGATCTGGTGTACCTGATTCTAATTTTAGGTATTTGAGGTAGTGGTATTTGAGGTAGAGGTGTACTTTTTCTACAGGCAAAATTTATAATTTAAATAAAGAAAAATTTGCATTTTTCTTTATTTAAATCATAGATTGTACTACAAAATGTAAATGGTGCTTGATGTTTGTTATATGATATCTCCTTTGTCAATATTGTTGGAATGAATATCAAATATCTAAATATTGAAATATGTCAAAGTTAAAAATTTCAATGGATTGTGCTTACTTTTCCCCATGACTGTAGATTAATATATTGGGAAAACTTGAGATGATGTTAGAATTGTGTTGGTTTAGGATGTGAAATGTAAGTGTTACTTTGTATACCTATGATGCTATATTATTCACTGAGAACTCAAATGTTTTCAGGAACATGTTCAGTAGTATTTATGATGTTAGGGAGAGTATTGATCTGAAAATGAATGGATCAGAAAACAAGGTATTTCTGTGGCAGAAAAAATGGAGTAAATGATTTCAAGTTATACATAAATGATGAAAAAATAGCTTGGATGAATGTATGCTAGACATAGGAAAAGAGATGGTGAAATTTTAAAACATGCCAGTGTTGATAGAAGGTTAGTAGATAGCATGTGATTCATTGTAAGGAATGAATGTTTGTCAAAAATAGTTATATATAAGAGTTGCTGGTGCTGCTGGTGTTATTTATTTTGTTTCTGTCATTTATATACTGCTATAATCTGAATAGATTTGTAGTGGTTTATGGAGTATAAATATTTATATGAAAATGAGGTTCAAGTATGATAGAAGAAAAAGAAATTTGTATGTTAAACTAAAAAGATAGGGTTAGAAATTAAAAGGTGCTTTAAAGTGAGCTATTTAATATAAAAGTGAGTCATGGTATAAAAAATAAACTTCTGAGTTGGTTCGGTCATACTATAAAGAGAAAATGAAGAAGACCAAAGTTTAGAAAAGACATAAAAGAAGAATGAATTGACCAAAAGGAAGAAGACTAATAACACTTGAGTTGGATTGCACTGATAAAAAAGAAAGAGGTGGAACTTCCGGTTTGGGACTCTTTGGAGACAGACCAAAATCCATGACTGTGTGTGGTTTCGATCTGTGCTCACCGCTGGAGCGCCCCGAGCCGGCTGGCTTTGGGGCTAAGCCACCGCATAGAGGTGGTAATGTGGGGAGAGACCGCTAGCAGGGTCGAGGAGAGCTGCATCCCTCCTCCCCAGCTGGCTATTACTCTGTTTTCCGAAGGCGGCTGCAGCGGTGATCAGAAAGGGCCACCTCAAAGAAGAACCCGACCGGACAAGATCGTGCAGAAGGAAGTTGGAAAGAGAAAGTTTGACTGACTGGGCTGAACAGACAAAATACCCATTTAAGGTACCTGGAATTTGAGCAACAAAGAATAATACTATCCCTAAAAAAGACTTTCTAAAGTGGCGAAAGGAAAGTGAAAGGAAAAAGAACTGTTTTTTTTCCTCTTTAAAACTGACAGTCCTAATAGACCTTAAAAGTTAAGAAGAAGAGATTTGAATAAGAATTGATATTAATCCTCTTTGACATCAATAGGCTATTCTTAGCTGAAAATAAAGTGTCAAAGGGATAAAGATTTTTGAATAATTAAAAAGCCTTTTAAAAAGAGAAAGAAAGCAGAGGAGGAAAACAAAAAGAGGGTGGAATCTGGAAAAATGGAGGATACCACCTGGAGCTAAAAAGTATTAAGAGTGAAAGACTTGAGAAGGATACATCCTAGCTGCAATCCTGTTACAAGATAACAAAGCCCCTCGAAAGAGAAAGTGAGAAAAGAAGCAAGAAACAACTATAGACTATTGTATGATTCCTGGAATTTTGGCAGTGGATCCTAGTGAAATGGACTAAAATTAATTGGGGGTTGTTTAAAAAACAAAAAACTTTTCAAAATGCCATCACTTCTTGAAGAACTAAAAATGATGCTTAAAGAATATAAAGAAGAAGCACAAATGAAAGGAGAGACTTTTGCCCGATTTCAATTTATGGAAATGGAGATTTTGAAATATCAAAAACAACAAGAAACATTTTCTGAACAAGAAGGGCGGGACGAAGAAGAAGCCATCTTCAATGACCAAGCAGTTTTGAGGGTGGTAAAAAACAGGAAGGGGGGAAAGGGAGTTAAAAAGTTAAGATCTGAAGCAACAACCAAAAAAAGTGCAATTTGAAAAGTAATTATAATGCCAGAAAGAAGCAGAAGGGGGGATATCAGAAGGGAGATTTGGACAGAAAAGGGAACAAAAAAGAGAGGAAAAAGAAGGGTGTGTGTGGAAAAGAAAAGAAGCTATAAAGGATTGGAACAAGATAGAGACAGGAAAAGCGTACATGGATTAAAGGGATTAATTTATTTAAGAGACAGACAATGGTTAAAAGTTTAATTTAAAAAGAGAATTCTGCAAGGGTACATGAGATAATATTGCTATATTAGAAAATGTGTTAGATGTAATGGAATATTTTTTCTTAGTAATTAAATGATGTTAAGAGGATAAGGTTTTTAATGATTTAAAAATTTAAAAGAAACATGAAAGTGTTTAATGTTTTTTAAATATAGTAATAAGTTAATATGAAATACAGATGATCAAAATGAATGATAATTGATGTTATTTGCTAATAAGATGAATATTAATATTAAAGGTGGAGCTGAATTTGAAATAGAATTTTTTTTAAAATTCGCATTTATATGCCGCCCTTCTCCGGAGACTCAGGGCGGCTTACAATCTTTTGGAGCACAACCCAATGTGCTCAGCAATAGCCTTCGTTCTATTGTATATGCCTGCTTATTATTACTAGGGCTTTTGGCCACCCCAAGCGGCATTTTTACAAAATCAGCTTATTGCCCCCAACAATCTTGGGTCCTCAATTTACCTACTCCGGGAGGATGGAAGGCTGAGTTTTATATATATGTATATCTTCTTTTTTTGTTTCTCGTTAAAGAATTTAATGTGTATTTGTAAGGGAATGTACCAAGCAGAATTCCGTTGATAGCTATGTTAGAAAATGATTTGTGAAGGTGTACTTACGTGTTGAGTAATAATTGAATAGATAATAGTTAAAAGATATAAAGGTGTTATAACTCCGGCTTTAGCAACTACAGGCCAAAATATGTATAAGGAAAAGGAGTATGAAATTGTAAACAGGACAGATGAAAGTGTTAAAATATTAAGTGGAAAGATATGGAAAACTAGAAAAAGAAATGTAATTGAAATGAGAAAAGAATGGAATAATTAAAAATAAGATTATAGAAAGTAGAAAAATGGAAAAGCTGTGGAAAAAAATCGGGAAAATGGATATAAGATATGGATTAGAATACATAAGATGAATATGTAATTGAATTTATGTCTGTATGGAGAAGTGACAACCTGGGAGCACACTGTTCTCAAAAAAAGATGTTTTATGTTCTTTATGTATTTGTTTGTCTATGTCTGTCTTCAAAAAATAAAAAAAAATTATTACAAAAAAAAGAGGTGGTAGTTAAAGACAATGCATAAATCATTAAAGAGATGTTTTAGAAGCATGGATGATTTCTGTGATAGAAAGGCCTGGAGACGTATGATGAATCAACTTGGTGTTAACTAATTTTAGCTACATGTTTTGTTTTGTTTTATTTTTGTATATGCCATGTATATTGTATACTGCATATACCATGTTTTTAATTTCTTTGGCTTGCTATTTCCTACTCTGTTTCTGCGTTCTGCATAAGGTTGCCAATTATGAAAGAGAATATGGAGTATAGATATGTATATAGAATGAAAGAAGTAATCTAAATCAGTAATTCAAAGTGACCAAGCTCAACATTTGAGAGAATAGAAGTTGTTGATTGGTGCTAAGTAAATTGCACTAGGCAGACATTATTGTGGCAGGAGTTATCCAAACAGACACAATCTCTGTGCAAATCTTGAAGTTCAAGAAGAAAAACCTATGGACCTGTTCTCACTGCATTGCACAGACAAGTTGCCAAATGTAATGGCTTTAAAAGGTCAAGTATTAGCACTTCAGATTGTTCAAAATTGACTGCAAACCTTTAAATATCAAATGAGGTTGTAATAGTGTTCTTACTTTTAAATGAAACTTTTATTTTTATTTGGAGAGCCAGTTTGGTTTAGTGGCTAAGGCACCAAGCTAGAATGCAGGAGACTATGAGTTCTAGTCTTGCCATGAAATCCAGCTTGGGGCACCATGATGAGCCATTCATTCTCTTTCAGTCCAATTCACCTCAGAATTGTTGATGGGGTAGATAGATGGAAGGAACCTTAGATTTGTTCATTGCATTAAGTTGGTTTTTAAATAATGAAGGCTGGAGAATGGAATGGAAATAGAGATAGGATAGGATAGGTTTTCTTCTGTTGAGGTAGATGTGGCATTTGGTGCACCAACAACAAGCTGAAGCTAAGTTGAATGTAGAACCACTTCCAGTCTGCAATCCTGATCCAAAAAGAGCATGGTACAATCCCATGCATAACAGGTTTCATTTCTTAGTGATATTTTTCTGGCTGCTGCTTTTTATATGAATATCATGTGCTATGCTTGATGTAGATATTTTACTTCTATAAAAGAAAAGAAAATAGAATTTTAGAACTACCGTGTTTCCCCGAAAATAAGACCTACCCCAAAAGTAAGACCTAGCACTATTTTCTAAACCTGCCCTAATATAAGACCTACCCCGAAAATAAGACCTAGTGTAAATCTCCAGTTCCAGGAAGACTTTTCAGGGAGCAATCGTGCACCCAGAAACACCCCCACACACTCACACCCACTATTTGGCACCATAAATATATAAGACCTACCCCGAAAATAAGACCTAGTGTGTTTTTGGGAGCCAAAAAAAATATAAGACAGTGTCTTATTTTCGGGGAAACACGGTATTATAATGGGAAAAAATCCTTTACTAATCTCTACCTATTAATTTATTGTTGGCGAAAGATTTCGATTCAGTCCATATTCTCCATCGTGTAGCTGCGAGAGTCCAGGAAATGGTTAACTCTGTGTGCTAGCTGATTGGATTGAGTCTGTCAAAGCTCTGCCTCTGTTGCTGGTCTTCCCCAGGTTTTGACTCATTCTCTCAGCCAGTATGGACATGTTAATTGCCTCTCTTGCATTGCAGTTAAGCAACTGTTTTTTCAATTACAAAAGAAGATTCTTGGATCATGCAGGGTAGCTCTTGTTCCACAGGTTGAGCCGCCATGAAGAAAGTGGTGGGGAGGGCTTCGGCCGCCCTGGCCACTTCAGCATAGTTCTGGGAGCTACGGCCCCAGGCACAGAGATCGCAGCTGCGTGATTCACAGTAGACACAGATTGGCAGGGGGATTTGGCCTGCTTGGCAATAAGCCCACCCGAGAGCTCCAGCCGCATATTCCAGCGTTGGGGGCATCAACCAAGGCAATCAGGCAGAGGATAGTTGAAGGAATTCAGCAGCTCAAGTGGCCATCCTCCGTGGCATCTGACTTGTCTTTGGTCTCAACCCAGGTGCCAACGCACCTGCCTAGGTACCTGATCGTTCAGAGCACAGCCAATCCTCTCTTGCAGGAGAAGAGGAACAGAGGGAATCAGACCTCTCTGATTATTACTTAATCAGCTGGCATTTACTGGGCTGTATTGTCCCACCTTATTTAAATCCTTATTGTTCAAAGCAAAGAACATGGCCCAATTGGGGCCAGAGACGGATTTTGAAGAACCAGTGGGAGAAGCACCTGTTCAGTCTGATAAGCTTTTCTCTGAGCCGACCATACAGGTGGAGGTAGTCCCATCACCTAGGCTTTTTCTTAATGTGGTCCACAAACACCTGGACTCACCAGGGTCAGGGCCCAATATAACTTCAAATGATCGCAGGTTTTACAATATGGGTCCAGAACTGACCAGGATTCTTCAAGTGCCTGTGGTGGATGGCCCAGTAGTGGCATTGACCTCAGTGTCATCTGCACCAACTGACCCAGAGGAAATCCTGAAGGCCGAGGACAAGCAGATTGAGCAGTCGCTCCAAAGAGCCCATCAGGCCACTGCTTGGGCGGTTAAGGCTTCCACAGCAGCCTCATTTTTCACCAGGGCTTCTTTACATTGATTGTGTCAACTCCAAGACCTACTCCCCATTACAGATGTCCGGGCACATCAGGATATCAAATTGGTGGCGGCTGCTGCATTCACAGCTCATGCTATCCTCAACAGGGCTAGGTTCACGATAAAAGCCATAGCTTTGTCGGTAGTGGCTCAATGTATGTTCTGGCTTAAGCATTGCCAAACTGGTGGCAGATGTAAATGGAAGCTAGCCTCTGCCCCTGTTTGAGGAGAAAGGCTATTTGGGGAGTCTCTGGACCCTCTCCTCATGGAAGCTAAAGACAAGTGGAAGATTTTACCTTCCCTTTCCAGGAGGTCTGAATTCTGCCCAACTCCATATTTGCGACTATCCTCTTTCTGGGCAGACTCCAGGCCAGGTTTTCAGAGGTTGCAGAAGCAACCTTTCAGCATTCCAGAAAAACTTGACTTCAACAGATAACTCCAAACCAGACATATTCTCAAAGTTCTCTTTTATAAACTGGCACATCTGGGAAGTCCCGAATCTGAAAGTTCTGGGTTTCCCTCCAGTAAGTAACATATTACAAATCTACCCCCTGCCCTCATCATTCCATCACATGCCCCAATCACCATCCATCCCAACTTGAGACGTTCCCTCTACTACTACTCAGCCAAGTGCAGGAACAACATGACCTTGATTCTAAAGAAGAATGCTATTATGTCTACTACATATGCTCCATGCAATTCCCCCCTCTCGTGTTCCCAGGCTCAAAAATGTGGCAGTGTGGAAGCTTCTAGTGCTAATATGGCATCCAAATCTGACACAGCCCTTTCTGTATCAGGATCAGCAGCAGGAGTGTGCAGGCAAGGGCAGACCTCAATACTCCAGCAAATGGCCCTTTGGTGGGGAAGGAAGTCGACCCTTTTGTAGTTCGTGTTGATTATATCTCCAGCCCTCCCATTGGAGGCCGTTTGCCAGTAGATGGGAAGAAATTACTTTGAACACCTAGGTTTTGGATAAAGTGAGGTCTGGCCTCTTCCTGGAGTTCCTCTCCCAACCCCCAAGGTTCTTTATTGCTTGCCCCATCGCCAGGGATGATGCAAGGAAGGTTCTCATAGGGACTGCCATTCAACATCTGCTGGATATCCGGGCTATCCAAGTGGTTCCTGAGGACCAATGGGGCAGGGATTTTATTCCAGGCTCTTTGTATTACCAAAGGCCTCGGGTGGGTGGTGGGTGGAGGGCAATTCTAAACCTGAAGAGGCTTAACGAGTACCTCATCTACTTGACGAAGGCCTTTCTTCATGTCCCAATTTGTCGTTCGCACGTGCTTCCTTCGTTTCTGTTACTCAGGATGTCATTACCAGTACTAGGCCCTCTCTTTCGGGTTATCATCAGCACCCAGAATTTTTACTAAGGTATTGGCAGCCTTGGAGCGCATTTATGGGCCATTCCAGTACGTGTGCAGTGCTAGCTGTATGACATCTTAATCCAGTCATCCTCGGAGTGTGCGGCCCAGAAATACCATGGTCACGGTCTTGCAGACCCATCCATGGGTTTTCCATAAACATAAAGAAAAGCCATCTTTCCCCTATCAACCGTTTGCTCCATCTGGGGGCAACCATTGACACTATCTCATGCAAGGTTTTTCTCTCCCAGGAACATTGGGCGAGCTTGCAGACCTTAGCAAGGAGGATCCAGAGAGAAAGAACTGTCTCTCTGGTACTTCTCTTGCAGCTCCTGGGCAAGATGGTGTCCTGCATCTCTATTGTTCCATGGCCATGTCTACAGGATGCTGCAGTGGTTCCTCCTGCCTTATCAAAGGGCAGGCTGGAGTCACTCCTTGTTCAAGGTCTGGGTTCCAAAGTCTATGACACGTTCCTTTTGGTGGTGGCAATCCCAGGCCATCTGCAGAGGACACCTGTTCAAGAAGCCCAACAGGCTCACGACCGATACCAACCTTTTCGGCTGGGGAGCGCATCTGCTGTCAGAGATGGCACAGGGTCAGTGGTTGCAGATGGAAAATTCCAGAACATCAATTGGCTGGAGCTGAGAGCTATCTGTCTGACCCTCAGCGCTTCCAAAACACGGTGGAGGGGGCTCATGTCCTCATAATGATAGACAATGTGCCACCAAGGCACACATAAACTGATAAGGGAGTACATGCTCCCGGTCCCTCATGCTGGAAGCAGAAGGCTTAGGCCTCTGGGTGGGGAACCATCTTCTGTCCATTCGGGCAGAACATATCTCCGGGATCGACAGTGTGCTAGTGGCCAGGATTGACCATGCGGAGTGGAGTCTGCACCCTTCTCTTTTCCACAAGATGACGAGATTCGGCCAGCCCATCATGGATTTGTTTGCCACTCCAAGCAATGCACACCTGCCCAGGTTCTTCACCAGGTTGGTTACTCCGGGGGCGGAGGGGATCATGCCCTCCGAAGTTGGTGGCCTCCAGGCCTCTTGTATGCCTTCTGTCCTCTTCCTCTATTGCCGGCCGTAATGTGGAAGGTTCTGGCGGAGAGGACGGAGGTAATCCTCCTAGCTCCTTATTGGCCTGGTGAATCTGTCAGTAGCGCCGCCCTGGAGAATTCCACAGGACAAGATCTCCCTGCACCAGGGAACCCTGATCCATCCAGAGCCACAGTGGTTGCAACTAGCTGCCTGGTGCTTATGTGGAGTTCTCTGAGGCAGGATAATCTTTCCCCCAGGTTTATCCAAACAATACAGGCTTCCAGGAAACCTTCTATCAATTATATTTACAATGCAACTTGGAAGGCCTTTTGTCTGTGGTGCTCCAAAACAAATCTCCTTCCTACAGCGGTGTCTATAGTGCACATCCTGGAATTTCTCCAGGAGGGCCTTGATAAAGGGCTTTGGCCTAATATTGTTCTCCGATAGGTAGCAGCCCTGTCCTTGGTTCTGACTTATGGGAAGTTGGAATCCCTAGCACATCATCCCACAGTGTGCAGATTCATAAGGGAGTCATGAACCTACAGCCTCCAGTGGTACATAGGTACCCCACATGGGACCTGGCCAAAGTGTTACAGTCTCTTACTAGGGCTCCGTTCGAGCTGCTGAGATCTACCAGTCTACATCTTATGACTGTCAAGGTGGTGTTCCTTGTAGCTATAACATCAGCCAGACAGGTCTCAGAGTTGGCTGTTCTGTTGGTTCATGAGGACCTCTTTATATTTTCATTTGGACAGAGTGGTCCTGTGATTGGATCCAGCCTTCATCCCTAAGGTGAACTCATTCCATAGGGCACAGGAACTGATCCTGCCGAACTTCTGCCCAAACCCTGGGCACGCTTTGGAGAAAGTTTGGCACACTATGGATGTGCGAATGGCCTTGCGGATTTATGAGGACCTCTGCCTTCCGCAGGACGGAGTCGCTCTTCATGTCATTTCAGCCTGCCACATTGGGTAGTAAAGTCACTCCGTTGACCGTGAGCAGGTGGATCCAGTCGTGCATCTCTCAGGCTTATGAGAGTCGGTCCCTTCCATTACCCCGGGGAGTGACGGCTCATTCCACATAGAGTGCAGCTACTATGGCCGTTTGGGCCTTGCAAGCTTTGATTGAGGAAGTCTGCCATGCAGCTACTTGATTGTCTCTCTCCGTTTATCAGGCATTACCGCCTAGACACTTTTGCATTGGCAGAAGCAGCGTTCGGCAAACCGGTGCTTCACCGGGTGCATACGGAGCAGGGTGCTCAGAACCAGGCTTGAACCCTCCCATGGACAATCCAGCTTTGGTATGTCCCTTTCCTGGACTTTCACAGCTACACAATGGAGAAGGGGTGTTGGTCTTACCTGATAAGCTCTTTCTGATTGGTAGCAAGAGAGTCCGACCCTGCCCTGGGTACATCTGGCTTGGGGCACAGGATGGGGGGAGATAATTGTTGTTCTTATTCCACTTACAGAGGCATGTCAGGTCTGTCAAGTTGACTTCGCCGAAAGCTGGGGAAGATTGGCAACAGAGACGGAGCTAAGCAGCTTTGACAGACTCAGTCCAATCAGCTAGGAGATGGAGTTAACCCTTTCCTGGACTCTCTTGCTACCAATGAGAAAGGGCATATCAGTTAAGACCAATGCCCCTTTTATTATAGGTAATATAGGTATTGTAACATTTCTATTATTTTCATAGATAAATAAAAACCTTAGATTTAGTCTATATGGGTATATAAAGTCTTATTCCGATAAAATGTATGCATGTTTTAAAAAGTGCTTTTCTATGATCTGTGAAATGGCATGTAATTTATACCATTATGGTCTTCAAACTGCTTAAAAGAACAAATTTTATTGCAGAACATTTGTGAATAAATCCAAAGTTTAAAAGTTGTATCCAGCAGCAAATATCACAGAAAGTTCAGTAGTTGCTAATACAAAAAATTATGCATTGGAATATTGTTGTATACGGACCACTGTTATGAAAAGAGAAAGTTCAGTGTTTGAATAATTAGTTATTAGACATCCTGGTTTATTAACAAAATTATCATAAAAGCAATAATTTAATGATCTGGCATAATTTAATCAATTGAGTATGCCAGGTAAAATTAAATAGAGGGTTGTAAATGATTATTTTCCCCATATGGATCATATTGTAATTGTATTGTTGAGTTTTGATCATGCTCTAAAATCTGGTGAATATCAGATCGAGTCCAGGGGTGGGTGAACTGCTGACAGACATATGATGGATCTGTCTGAATGTTTGTGCAAATTGAAGTGATTTTTAGAGCCAATACTAATGCAACATAGAGGGCGTTTCTTTGAATAGTCAGAAAACCTAATGTCTCTGGTTTCTACCAGGATAAAGAAAATCCCTGCTGACTTCTCTTATTTTCCAGCTAGGCAGCAAAGAAGAATCAGAAATACTTTTCTCACAGAAAAAAAACCCTAATATTTCTTCAGTCCAGCTAAACTTACCTCCTGACTTTCAGTGATTTATGTTTAAACACAATTATTTATTATTTAAAATGTAGACTCCACTCTTTGCTCAGTAAGCCCAGGTTGCTAATTATGTAAGTTAAAAATCCTTAAGATTTATATTGTTTTAGTAATTTCTTGGATATGTAAATCTGTTTCAGATTTTTTTAACTATTTTGTTTGCTTTGTTTTGTATATGCCTTTTAGTTGTATCTCTTGACTGTTCTTTCCATTGTTCCTGTATCTGTTAATAGATTGCAGTAGCACTTAGACTTACATACCACTTCACAGTGCTTTGCAGCCCTCTCTAAGCAGTTTACAAACAATCTGGGTCCTCATTTTACCAACCTCAGAAAGATGGAAGGTGAGTCAATCTTGAGCTGCTCAGAATCAGACTTCAGGAGTGACCAGTGATTTAGCCTGCAGTAGTTCATTCTAACCACTGGGCCATCATGGCTCTTAGGATTTATACAGGACAGAAATTAAACAGGATTTCTATCAATGCATTATTCCTAAAAAATGGAAAAAAGTAAAAAGATTAATCATGTTGTTCTTATAATAAACATATCAAGTGAATCACCACCATGGTTGTAGAACTGTAGAAAGATCCGTCTTTTATTTTTCCTTCCCCCCCCCCCCCCACAACATTTAATGTAAGAAATGCCTCATTATTCTGGGTTTTAGCCTCAGTGGTAAAAAATGACATTGGCATATCCAATGTCTACCAGAACTGTGCAGCATTTTGGATTCAGAGCATGAGGAACTCTGATTGTAACATTTCTTTGCAATTCTTTGAAGAAATGGTGGTGCACAATAGCTATGAAATACAGTCATGAGATCTCAGGAAAAGATGCAGCTTCTTTAAAACACTGCATAGAAATATTAGAGATACTACATTTGTACTCCTATGCGTTTCAAAGCACGATTTGGGAACTAAATTTCAATTGCTGCATATAGGCTCAATTGAACTGGAAATTTGTTTTAAAAATCAGGCATTGTTTTCAAAATGGACAGTATATTTTAAGAAGTAAACATTATTAACAAACTAAATAGATTAAATAAATGTATTGAAGACTAAAATATAATACAGTATTTCTTTGAAAAGTTATAAATACTCATTTTGGATAACTAATTTTAATGAAAAGGTCAGTCATAAAAATTGGGATTGAGATACACCAGGTCTGCTAAATACAAATGGGTCAGAGGACTCAATTTACCCTAACTAACTTAAATAAATAAATAAATAACCTACTAACTTAATCTTAGTAGGCACCCAGAGATGATGGGAGCAGGGAGCAGGTAGCAAAATGTACATCCAGATACAAACACATACTTGAATGTAATATTACAAGATAACTATGTCAGAGCTTCTGTTATGATGACACATGTGATTTTGGTGTTATTGTGTTTAGGAGTGTCGATGCCTGTATCTACTCAGTAGTACTCAGGGGTCATTCCTATAATTGTTTTTCATTGAAAATGTCACTGCTGTTTAGACTAATTCATAATGTCCTCTTACTTGTTACATTCTTTGACTCCTGTAGTGTGTTCATAGCAATTAATGAACATGCCTTTTTATCTTATTAGGGCATCATCACTCTTGTTTGGATAACTTACCTTTGATATAATGTGTATGAACTATGACAGAAATGTTGTGGAGATTATGCTAAGAATTGCAAAAGGGCAAAATAAATATTACAAGGAGAAACTGGCTTAGTAGTTAGACCCATCATTTATTTATCTTTGAAGATATATACTTATCCAAAGTGTAGCAGGTTTATTTTGTAGTAAGAATTTAAAATAAGACTTCTGTTTAATGCTAAAAGGGCTGTTTTAGGAAGCCATGTGTGGCTGACAGAATTCATGAATCCCCAAATGGCAAGATCCTTTGTACAAAATATTCACCTATTCTATGAAGTGTTCACGATGCTTAGCTCTGCAGTGAAATTAATTTTGGGAGCCTGACAAGGTCACATAGAATAAGTTTTTACTAATTTTAAGTGACTATTTCATTTGTATCTTCGACCAATTCTACATCTCCCACAAGACCTCTGGAATGTAACAACATGACAGAGTCTGTGTTTTGGACTATGAAGATGCTTAGCAGAAACAGTAAAAATCATTGCTGTTTTCAAAGGTCCAGAGAGAAGTCCAGAAGGAAATGAAAAATTACTGGTGTTGGTGATCTTTGTGTGCTGCAGAAGCTGTAGAATAGTTAGAGCCTTTCTCAAAGTTGTATAAATTAATAGGCATGTGCTTTTTGTAATATAGAGACTTTGGAGAATATCCTGAACAGGTAAAAATTGCTTGGAAGTGTGTCAGGCTTTGAGGCAGGTCATATCATAGAACAGGCAATGTAAGGGCTATTGGGCCTCTCCTTTATTGTTATAGGGCAGGGCTGCCAAACTCCCAGCCCACGGGCCGGATGCGTCACGGGTTGGCGACACTCGGTTTGGAGAAGGGAGGGAAGTCCCAATATATCACATGCCGCCATAACTACGTGAATTTGACACGCTGTTATAGGGTATAATAACAGAATCTTGAAAGCCAACTTCAAGAGTCTTTATCTCCTCTTATACCAAAGTAAGTCAAGAAAGGGATATTTGGAGTCTTATTCTTACTTCTTCACTGAGTTCTCATTTACTTGTCATAATAGCTCTAGCACTTTTTCATAACCCCCTCCCTCCTTAAGTAAAATGAGGTAAGACTTGCAGTCATGGCTAACATTTCTTCACTTGCCTTGATGTCTCTGTTCTGAGGCATGCAGTTCTCTCTGCTGGAGAAATTTAAGGAATGGGAAAATTCTAGGGATTGTTATTAAGATTCCCGCTTAACAGTGGTTGTTTTTCATTTTGGGTAAGTGAAATCTTTTTCTTGCAAAATAATAACAGCCAGCATACTTTGGTGATTTGGGGGGGAAAGCACTATATATTTTAAATGTTTGTATATACAAGGAAAAGGAAAGTTAGGTTTTAGGAGTCATTAAACCTAATAGATAAAGATTGAGTGAGGGAGTATTTCCAGTGTAAAAAAAATTGAACTGTTTGGAAATTGCTGTTTGGTTATGGGAAGAGAAAATATTTTAGGTATTTTCCATTTGCTTCACAACTCTAGTACCCATTTGTGGTGGCAGATTTTACAACATGTAGGTACCAGTTTTGATTGAACTTCTAGGTTGCTTGTATAGTATTAGAAAAATTAAGTCAGCCAGAGAATAACTGTTAAAAGGGTTGCAATTCTTCTACCTCCACTCTGTGAGTCTGCAGACCGGGTTTTCTGCTGATAATTTTTGTAGCCTGTGATCTGAATCTGTTAGTATCTTCTAATTGCTGTGAAAATGTTTGCCAACTTGGTTTTGAATTAACTGGAAACCAAAAATGAGTAAGATTCACTATAGTTCATGGTAGAAAACAGACAGCAAATCTGCATGGCTGAACAGTGCCATTAAGGCCCATTAGCTTAATGAAGAAAGCTATGTAGTGTAAGAATAAATTCTCATTTCCAGTATGGGTTGTATAAATTTGACCAGTATTTCTCATACTTTTGCTTTCTTTTTTGTAAACATATTGGACCTTGCATAAACTTATAACTTATTATGCTTGGGTTTATGCCAGGCAGGTTTTCATTCTCATTCCTAGGCAGCTTTTAAACACATCTCTTCTATTCCAAATACTATTTTTATGCTGTAAACCTGTTTTCTATTTTCTTAAATCACACATAGACAACTTGCGAAGAAATAATAGAGGAGGGAAAATCAATCTGTTTAGGAGCTCCTCTGTCCCCAGCCTTCTTCCTACTTGGATCTGTATTAGTAGAGAAGTGAAGTTAAGGTTCTTTCCCACTTTCTGTCTCCCTTTGCAACTGCAAAGGGAGATACACCTGCTGGCTTGACTTTTTCAAACACTGTCAGCTATCATATATCTTTGGCATGGTGGCTTTATCTACAGGTACTGTGGGTAGTTGTTGGCCCATCAGTAACCCAAATCCTGAAAATATCTGTGAAGGGCCTTTGAGTTGTTTCCCATTCCTTGTTAAGTTGTGAAAATAATTCTTTAGAATGTCCTTACTTGACCTCCTGACTTATATTATCAGTAAGTGCCTTTAGATTACTGGAAAAATGTGACAACTTTGTGGTTACTTTCTCAGATAAATAGAATTCAGATAAGAGTATTACATCACATTCTTGAAAGTGCTTTAATACTTTGTGATAAAACAATGATGTAAGTTGGGGAAGGAAACAATACAAATAGTTAAATATTTTGGGATAATTAGGTAGTGTGGTGTGGTGTGGTGTAGTGTAGTATACTCCTTGACTTACAATTGTTCATTTAGTGATTATTCAAAGTTATAACACCTGAAAAAAGTGACTTATGACCATTTTCACACTTAAAACCCTTGATCACTTGGCAACTGGTTCATATTTAAGATAGCTCCAGTGTCCAAGGGTCATGTGATGACCTTCTAGTAAGCAAATTCAATGGGGAAGCCAGATTCACTTAACAGCTGTGTTACTAACTTAAGAACTTTTGTGATTCCTTTAACAGCTGTGGCAAAGAAAGGTCATAAAATGGGGCAAAACTCACTTAACAAATGTCTTGCTTTCCAGTAGAAATTTTGGCTCAATTACAACCAATTGTGGTTGTAAGTCAAGGACTTATCTGTGATCCTAAATTCCTGAGTGCCAAAGAGTAGTTGCTTGTAAATAAGAACATGTTTTGTAACAAATATAGACATGATTGAAATTCAATCACTGATTAAATTTGATAAATGAGTTTTGTCTATTATTTTTCCATCATTAATAAATATATTTCTAAAGCATCTGACTCATTTTATTTATTTTCAGTACAATACAAATTATACTTCTGATTAGCATTTTTCAGTTTGTATTATTTACTGAGCAGCAATATGTTAGTAATTTTTTCTGTCAAGTGAATGGGTATAATGGAAAACCAAATTGTGGTTGAAGCTTGTTTTGGTGTTGGGGTAATGTTTTGTTTAGCATTTGTTTTACATATTACATTATTTTAGCTTTAATTATTACAAATCATCACATAATTTCTTAGTTGCTCATTTTAGTATCCAATAAACATGTTTGAGATAAGAGCACCATCACTGAATCCCTATTTAATTAGTACATTAGAGAAATATTTTTTACAATTCTTTCACAAAGAGTGTACTGATGTATAACTAAATATTGTATATATTAGAGTAGATAACTAATGATGATTTTAACATAATATTTTCTATAACTTTGTAACTTGCCTTCACACTTTAACTGTTACATTAATTTGAATAGTTCAACTTCATTAAATTTTATTTATCTTTCCTTCTTATCATCTTTGCTTTTCTACAATCAATAAGAAATGAATGGAAATTTCAATCCATCTGTAATTCAGTTTTTGATGAAAACTCTTCTCCAAGGACCTGAGATATAACTGATGGCTTACTTATTGGCTTCTTTTGATTTTAAATAGCCTTGTACAGTGGTGGTGAACCTATGGCATGCGTGCCAGAGGTGGCACTTAGAACCCTCTCTGTGGGCATGCTGCCGTCACCCCAGCTGCATCACATTTCTCCATCGATTTCTCCATTGCATTTCTGCCGCCTCACCAATGGGGGTAACGGGTCCCCTCCTCCTGGAGCCCCCACACACAGAGTCACAATGGAACTCTACGTTGTCGTGGGCTCGCTTCTACCTCCCGGATGTCAGTTGCTTTTCCTGCAGAGTTGCTGATGTTGAGATGCCCTGCCTCCCCACTGACCAGCTGGTGTTCGGCTTTCCACTGACCAGCTGATTGTCATCGCTGCTCCTGGGATTCCCAGCACCAGTTCAGGGGTCCCCTCCAGGGGAGAGAGAGAAAGAGAAAAGAGAGGAGGGAAAGAGAGATATTACAAAAGTTTTTCTTTTTTATTGTTGCTAAATGTAGCAAAAAAAGAGGCATAAAAGTGCATTTATCATGTGTTTCTTAGAACAATTAGCTGAACTCTGAACTCTGCCTTGTTTATCATTATTTTAGGTAGTAAAACCTCAGTATTCAGGTTAAATAAATGGGTTTTGGGTTGCAGTTTGGGCTCTCAGTCTCTAAAAGGTTTGCCATCACTGGCTTAGTATATTAATGGTTGTGATTTCATCGTTTGAACTGTAGTTTTATTTCTTATCTCTTGTATAGGTAAACTATTCTAATGTAAAATAACTGTAACAGCCTATGTAATTTTCAGATTAGAAGATATATATTTTGAGTACAATGTTAAACAATCCAGAGTATATTAGTGAAAACTATTCAATTCTTTATGTTCCAGTTATCTTTTCCAGGCATAAAGATTGTGCCATATGAAATTTTGTCTTCACTTGCAGTAAAAACAGCATTTTTTTATTATAAAATTTTGTGATACTGTTAACAAATGGAAGTTAATGAACCAAACCCATAATACAAAATGAAAAAAATATCTACCAAGATTCATTTTTAGAAATAATAAAGAAGTGTTGTTTTATCAGAATGATTATTTCTGATATTTATTTTTTTCAGATGAACTTCATGGACTGTACTAGCAACAGTCAAGGTATTTAAGCTTGCAAAAGGAACCAGAGTTTCAAAGTGTAACATTTCAGTCTTCACCAGATATATCAATAAGCAAGCAGGCATTTGAAATAAAATACAGATTCTGTATGTAAGATAGCAGAGAAACGTATATGTCCCTGGTGCTCTCTGAGTTTGCTTGTTTTCCTGCAGACATTTCATTACCCTAACTAGGTAACATCATCAGTGCTAGATAGGAGTGCTGTTTGCTGTCAGTTTACATTCTGATGACTTTCCTGACTCTGTCGTGGAGGCAGTCTTAGGGATTCTTTGTTTGGGCTGTTTACTAATGACTCTTTGGCAGTTTCTTGATTTGGGGTATTCTCTACTTGATTGTTAAAATAAGCAAAAAATAGTAAGAGAACACCTGTCTGATCTCGATGAACACAAATTTATTTATTTATTTATTTATTTATTTATTTATTTATTCGACTTATATGCTGCCCCCTCTCCGAAAGGACTCGGGGCTCACAGCTAAAATACAATAATAACAATAAATTACCTAAAAATATATTAAACAGTTGTAAGTCAATTAGAATTAAAACCCCAAAATAAACAAACCCCAAAGACTCAGCACAGCCCAGATTGTAAAACAGCCAGGTTTTTACTCGTGGAAGGTGCGAAGATCGAGCCAGCCGGAGCTCGGCGGAAGAAGATTCCATAAATTACGGACCTGACGGATTACATCCCAGAGTTCTAAAGGAGCTGGCAGAGGTAATCTCAGAACCATTGCACCACATCTTTCAAAAATCCTGGAGCAATGGGGAACTACCAGAGTACTGGAAAAAGGCTGATGTGGTTCCCATCTTCACAAAAGGGGGAAAAAACAGACCCAGGAAACTATAGACAAATCAGCCTAACATCAATACCTGGGAAGATACTGTAAAAGATTATAAAAAACAAATCTGCCAACATCTAGAAACAAGTAAAATAATAACTAGCAGTCAGCACGGGTTTGTTAAAAATAGATCATGCAAACCAATCTTATTTCATTTTTCAACGTAGTGACTAAATTAGTAGACCAACAAAATACTGTTGACATAATATACTTGGACTTCAGCAAGGCATTTAACAAAGTAGACCACAACCTACTTCTTGGGAAGCTAGAAAAAAGTGGGATAGATAGAATCACCTCCAGATGGATTCGCAACTGGCTGACAAACCATACTCAGATAACAGATAATCAGAGTTGGAAGGGACCTTGTAGGTCATCTAGTCCAACCCCCCCGCCCAAGCGGGAGACCCTACACCATTTCTGACAAATGGCAATCCAATCACTTCTTGAAAGTCTCAAGTGATGGCACTCCCACAACTTCTGAGGGCAAGGTGTTCCATTGGTTGATTGTTCTCACTGTCAGAAAGTTTCTCCTTATTTCCAGGTTAAATCTCTCCTTGTTCAGTTTCCATCCATTATTCCTTGTCTGGCCTACAGGCGCTTTAGAAAATAACTTGACCCCTTCCTCCCTGTAGCAGCCCCTCAAATATTGGAAGACCGCTATCATGTCTCCCCTGGTCCTTCTCTTTACTAGACTAGCCAAGCCCAGTTCCTGCAACCGTTCATTGTATGATTTAGCCTCCAGTCCCCTAATCATCCTGGTTGCTCTTCTCTATACTTTTTCTAGAGTCTCAACATCTTTTTTATAATGTGGTGAACAAAACTGGATGCAGTACTCTAGGTGTGGTCTTACTAAGGCTTTGTAGAGTGGTATTAGTACTTCCCTTGATCTTGATTGTATCCTTCTGTTAATACAATTTAGGATTGCATTAGCTTTTTTGGTTGCTGGGTCTAAGTCTACATGGAAGGAAGGAAGCAGTGGGGTGCTACAAGGTTCTGTCTTAGGCCCAGTACTCTTCAATATCTTGATAAACAACTTAGATGAAGGAATAGAAGGAGAACTTAGCAATTTGGAGATGATACTAAACTGGCTCCAGATGGATCTTGACAGACTGGAACACTGAAGCCTATCTTAACAAAATGAAATTCAATGTAGAGAAAAGTAAACTCCTACACGTAGGCAAGAAAAACCAAAAGTACACATATAGACTGGGTGAAACCAGGCTTAATAGCTGTAACTGTGAGAGGGAGTCTTAATGGACAACCAGCTAAATATGAGCCAGCAGTGTGCAGCGGCAGCCAAAACAGTCAATGCAATCCTAAATTGCATTAACAGAGGGATACAATCAAGATCAAGTGAGGTACTAATACCACTCTATGAAGCCTTAGTAAGACCACACCTAGAGGATTGCATCCAGTTTTGGTCACCACACTACAAAAAAGATGTTGAGGCTCTAGAAAAAGTGCAGAGAACAGCAACCAGGATGATTAGGGGACTGCAGACTAAAACATACGATGAAGGGTTGCAGGAACTGGGCATGGATAGTCTAGTGAAGAGAAGGACCAGGGGAGACATGATAGCAGTGTTCCAATATTTGAGGGGCTACCACAGAGAGGTAGGGGTCAAGCTATTTTCTAAACCACCTGTAGGCCAGAGAAGGAATAATGGATGGAAATTGAACAAGGGGAGATTTAACCTGTAAATAAGGAGACATTTTCTGACAGTGAGAAACAATCAACCAATGGAACTGCTTGCCTTCAGAAGTTGTGGGAGCTTCATCACTTGAGACTTTCAAGACGAGATTGTTGGTGTTGACCTTGGAGTTAATTATGCTGATCTGAATGCTGATTACTGGTGGAGGGAAGTCTTTCTTTTTTGGGTTGGTTAATTATCTCTTTTGCATAGTCTGTAGATGTTGTTAATATCTATGTGTCTATTGATGGCTGATTTGTCAGAGTGCCAGGCTTCTAGAAATTCCCTGGCATTTTTAGATTTGGCCTGGTCTAGGATTGTCACATTTTCCCAATTGAAACTGAATAAACCTGTCTATCTGTTGTAAAATTAAACGTGTATGTAGCCCCTAACTCTGAGAATGAAGAAAATATAGTGCAATTTCATATGATTTGAATTTCCAGACAGTTCTTCTTTAATATATGTAAGCAAATTGAACGAACATTAACTGATTAATAATTTAAGGTACAACAAGTAAGTTGCACCTAAGATACTAAGATTTGTAAAGGATGCTCTGAATTCAAAGATATTACATATTGTTATTTATTAGCCCTAAAATAATGTCAGAAAATGCATTAATAAAAAAGAGAAGGCAATTAATTGATCATGGTTCTTTGATTGGACAGCCATTTGTCTGGTATGGTATAAAGATTCCTGCCTTGGGTAGGGATTTGACCTAGAAGATCTGCAAAGTCCTTACAGCCCTACGATCTAAGATTCTAGAGGGACTTCAGTAGAATATTTAAAAACTTGTTTCAAATACACATTCAATATTTTTTTCTTATAAGTACAAATTAATTTATCTCTAACTAGCTTTTATATTTATCTGAATATCATTTTTGGTTTTGATGTATCTACTGTCCGTTATTTTAATACTCTTTCCACCAGAAAAAGAGAACCAACATTTAAAATTCCCTTTTGATACAGCAAAATGCCCCAACACTGCTGTAGATATAAGGCTAACCATACAAATGAATAATGAATACTTCTAAAAATTGTGGACTATTATATTGAAAATGTTTAAAATTGAATGCAGCCTTTCCTATCCAGATGGTATAATTTTTGGGCAAACCATCTGTTGTCAGAAGACGTATAGTGGGTGAGTTTCTTGCTCTCAAGATTGGGCATGCAAAAACAGCTAATGCAAATTGTATAAGAGACATATTGTAGCCTCTAAAACTTTCTTTGCCATTCTCTCTGAATTTTTTTGAATTCTTTTCCTTGCAAGTTTTGCTTTTGCTATGAAAGTGTTCATAATCCCTCCCTTTCACAGCTACACACACACATGCATACAAATACACAAGTCCATATTCTTTAATGCATTGTTATTGACATTTTATTATTTTTAACTTACCTCTTAATTACTGGAAATCATTAAATGCCTGACAAATGTAAAACACATATTTTAAGAAACATCAGCAAGTGAAATTATCTGTTAACACATCAAGGTTTGATGCAGGGTTAATATGAAAGCATGTAGACATGGCTATGGAAATGGGGAAGAAATAAAAAATGTTAATTGATTTTGTTGGGTATAAGATGGGGCAGTGGATACAGAGAAGAAAATATATCTGAAGATTGCCATGATAAGGTTAGCAAAGCAATTTGGGAAAAACTTACATTATTTGAAAGAGATCCCACAAATGGTTGCAAGCCAGTATTGTTTTATTTTTCGAGAAGATTACAAGAAACATTTGAGCAGACTCTAGATCAATTCCTGAGGGGTTTTTTTAAAGTCATTTTAAGAAAGCCAAATCAAAAATTCAACTCTACCCGAAGACTAAAACTACTGTTATTAAGATGGGCTTTAGTACAGAATCTGGCAAGACTGATTTTGGGGGGGGGGTGTCTACCTGATTTTTTTTCTAACTTTACATGTTCCCCCTCTTATATTCATGTCAGTCAGGAAGGTGTTTGTCTGAGAGAGACACTGTCACATTCCTTCTGTATGGTTTGGGCTGAAAACATGTTTTTTTCTTCTTCTCACTTTGGTAACAGATCTCTCCCATCTCCATCAAAGTCATCTTCATTACTGACAGTGTGAATTGTTTATAGTGGGCTGACCAATATTTCCTACACAGTCTTTTTTTCTTGGTCTTTTGAAAAAAGGAGCAGTTGCCTTTCCTCTTGATTGGATTGTGTCATTAACTTAAAACCTGGAACCCAGATTCCAGCTAAAAAGAAAGATATGACCTTTACTCAACTGTTAGCTACATTTCTGGAAAACAATTTGAAGAAATGATTGTGATTTGCCTTTCTATATCTCTAATATTCATATAATTTGTAAATACAAAGTTGTGCATGATTATAGATTTCTAAATTTGGTAATTATTAGTGACCCTTTCTCAGTTACATATCAAATAAATCCAGTTTCTTCCAATCTACAATTATTATTAATAATAGTTATTGAATGTGCACATTGCCAGATTCTAAGCAGCCTTGAGTGCTTTACAAAGCAAAGAACACAGAAATAAATAGACATGAAGCAATCAGGAGCAAAAAGATAACAATGGGAAATGCATAGATAATGCAAAAGCTTAGATAAAGAATGAGGCCTTCAAGGTCTGACTGTGTCAGACCTCCAAGGTAGACAGATTAGGAAACCAAAATCTAATAATATTTTTATTTTAAGATTAAAGTAACGGATTCTTACAAGTGTGAATGCACTTCCTCTGTCCCTTGAGGAGAGGTAGAAATCCTCCCTTCATCTTCATGAGAATAGGGAGGGTCTTGTCTAAGACACTCAGGTAACACATCTGGACCATACTCAGACTTCTTTTATCTGACTGTTGACTTGGTTGCCGTTGTTTTTTCCATTTCTCAAAGTTATTTGTTCTGTTCATTACCCTCCAGTAGTTTGACAGCCTCACAGATCTCTGAGAGGACCTTATTCCAGAGGGCACGTGTTATGACAGAAGCTGTGCTTCTAAGACATGGCATTTTTATGTTTTGTTTAAAAATTTTGGTGTTTATTTGATTTTAAAACTTTATTTTTTATTTATTTTTCACATTTTTAAATTGCCCATTTCCCTCAGAGAGGGGGTTTATTGTGTTTTTATTGTTCTCCTGTATTATGTTGTGTTATTTTGTTGTTTTAAAGTTTGTGAGATACCCAGAGTCACAAGTACAAAACGGGTAGCTATACAGATTGCTTAATCAAAAGAACCTGGAGTACAGGTGAAACTCGAAAAATTAGAATATCGTGCAAAAGTTCATTTATTTCCGTAATGCAACTTAAAAGGTGAAACTAATATATGAGATAGACTCATTACATGCAAAACAAGATAGGTCAAGCCGTAATTTATCATAATTGTGATGATTATGGCTTACAGCTCATGAAAACCCCAAATCCACAATCTCAGAAAATTAGAATATTGTGAAAAGGTGCAATATTCTAGGCTCAAAGTGTCCCACTCTAATCAGCTAATTAAGCCATAACACCTGCAAAGGGTTCCTGAGCCTTTAAATGGTCTCTCAGTCTGGTTCAGTAGGAATCACAATCATGGGAAAGACTGCGGACCTGACAGTTGTGCAGAAAACCATCATTGACACCCTCCTAAAGGAGGGAAAGCCTCAAAAGGTAATTGCAAAAGAAGTTGGATGTTCCCAAAGTGCTGTATCAAAGCACATTAATAGAAAGTTATGTGGAAGGGGAAAATGTGGAAGAAAAAGGTGCACAAGCAGCAGGGATGACCGCAGCCTGGAGAGGATTGTCAGGAAAAGGCCATTCAAAAGTATTGGGGACTTTCACAAGGAGTAGACTAAGGCTGGAGTCGGTGTATCAAGACACAGACTTGATGGAGTCGGTGTATCAAGACACCACACAGACGGATCCTGGACATGGGCTTCAAATGTTGTCAGAAGCGTCTTACCTGGGCTAAAGAAAAACAGACCTGGTCTGTTGCTCAGTGGTCCAAAGTCCTCTTTTCTGATGAGAGCAACTTTTGGAAACCAAGGACCCAGAGTCTGGTGGAAGAATGGAGAGGCACAGACTGCAAGATGCTTGAAGTCCAGTGTGTAGTTTCCACAGACTGTGTTGATTTGGGGAGCCATGTCATCTGCTGGTGTTGATCCACTGTGCTTCATTAAGTCCAGGGTCAACGTAGCCGTCTACCAGGAGATTTTGGAGCACTTCATGCTTCCTTCCGCAGATGAGCTTTATGGAGATGCTGACTTCATTTTCCAGCAGGACTTGGCACCTGCCCACACTGCCAAAAGCACCAAAACCTGGTTCAATGACCGTGGGATTACTGTGCTTGATTGGCCAGCAAACTCGCCTGACCTGAACCCCATAGAGAATCTATGGGGCATTGCCAAGAGAAAGATGAGATCAAACAATGCAGAAGAGCTGAAGGCCACTATTGAAGCATCCTGGTCTTCCATAATACCTCAGCAGTGCTACAGGCTGATAGCTTCAATGCCACACTGCATTGAGGCAGTAATTGCTACAAAAGGGGCCCAAACCAAGTACTGAGTACATATGCATGCTTATACTTTTCAGAGGTCCAATATTGTTCTATGTCCAATCCTTGTTTTATTGATTGCATGTAATATTCTAATTTTCTGAGATTGTGGATTTGGGGTTTTCATGAGCTGTAAGCCATAATCATCACAATTATGACAAATCATGGCTTGACCTATCTTGCTTTGCATGTAATGAGTCTATCTCATATATTAGTTTCACCTTTTAAGTTGTATTAAGGAAATAAATGAACTTTTGCATGATATTCTAATTTTTCGAGTTTCACCTGTAGGTGCTTAACTCTATCAGATTGAAATAGGTAGCCCTACAGGTTGTAAGAGAAAAATAAGAGACTACTTCTTTCAACCTCTTACAACTTCTATCCTCTATTGTATTCTAGTCCACATATCCCATCTCATATATACTAATTCGTGTTATCCTTCTGTATGGAGTAAAATGGAAAGTCGTATATGAAACCTGTTAAATGTTACATGTGCAGGGTTTATTTTCAACTAAGCTTGCTGTTGAAAGCAAAGGCAGGATTAAGTGAAACACAAATCAAACAGAATACTGTGAGTGAAATTTGTTTTAGATGTCAAAAAAGACTTCCACAAGATAAAGTTCAGGAGTAACTTCCCTTTAAAGCTATGAACTTTATTTTTATTACTTACATAATGTGGATTGAAATTGTGATTGACTCTACAGGTTTTGTCTCTCTCCTCCCCCCCCCATTACTTGATTACTGTCTGCTACTGTGATCTTGCCTACACAAATATTAATATCAAATAAGTTTTATTTTTTTTCCTCCAATGTTCTTCAACTTCTTGTTGCCTTCTGCTGGCTCCAGAGATTAAATCAGAAAGACTGTAGATCCGTTATTTCTTGTTCCTGAGGTTTCATATTTCTTTCAGTACTCTATCCCAGGCTGGATATATGGATAACTTTTGTTATTGTCAGGTGTTTAAGCCTGTTGCATGAATGACAGTTGAAAGTCAGTAACTTAGATAGAAATAGTTATGTGAACATTGTACTTTTCCTAACATTTATCTGACAATTCCATGACAATATCTTTGAAAGTGTTACCATGAAAGTCTTAGTATGTCATGGAAATATAAAGGGCATCTGGATATGAGTGTTAGATTGACATGCTTTTAGCAGCATTTGTAAAAAAAATAATTCAAACATCTAGAGGAGCTTTTATCCCTGTTTTCAATTAATTTTGTACACAGAAATTATCAGGAAATTTTACAAGTTGAGTCTTAACTGGATGGAAATTGCATCCATAATTTGGGCTAATGTAGTAGTGCTTTTTCATTAGGCAACTGGATTTTCTGGTTTTTCTTTGAAAGATGTTTCACTTCTCATCCATGAAGCTTCTTCTTCGGGTCTGACTGGATGGAGGGGAATGGAAGGATTTATACACCTTGCAGACAGCTGGTCATTTGCATTCTTTTAGCAAGTCATTGAGGTCACCTCAAGGTTTATCTGTGTCATCAGGGTCACCTGAGTGATGCAAATGGGTGTAGAGCCTTCTTGGAACTGTTGAAAGAACTGTTGTAGACTGGAGATAGATAATGTTGTATCCCTTCCTGTCTGCTGAGGGAGGGTTGTTCACTTTTGACATAGATGGGCTCTTTGACCCTTATTTCAAAACAGCGGTCCTCTCTATCCAAAATGTATTGTCTTCAAAAGAGTGACTTTTGTCTTTTAAATGCAGATGGATTGCTGAATCTTGTCCTGATGGGTTTGTTTTCCTATGTTGTGCCATGTGTTTATGCCTGTTGAAAAAGTACTTTTGGGACAACAATGATCCGGATGACTGAGAATCTCCCTAGATGTGTAGTAGTGAATGTTGATATCTATTGATACAATTGAGAATTGTTTTCATATAAACTGCATCATACTCATGGGAAATGGAAATAAAATTGTGTACTGTTTCTGCATTATCTAAATTGAGAAGTTTATCAGTCATATTTCCTTAAATGATGATTATAAAATCAAAATGATTGATGGGCTGTTAACTCTATAGTCTGTATGTGTAACTGGATACCATGAGGAATTTGATCTGAGTAGGGAGGCTGTTTTTTTGCTTTGCTTTGCTTTCTTTTTCAGCATAGGGTACTGATGTGTTAGCCTCAGCATATATGTAGCATAGGAAGCAAAACAAACCTATCTCACAAGAATATTGACATGAATTAGTGTGAAGCACTTTGTCATGCTTAAATTCTGTAAAATGCTAATATCCTTTCTTTGGGTGAGAGTGCTTTTCACTTTGGTGTAATATTGTATGTGGATGAAGAATTCACATTTCTTGCCAGAGCAAGACATGAGTTCTGCAAATACTTGAAATATTGCCATGCATTTTATATACTTCCATGAGTATCATGCTGGTGAATGTGCATTGGCACAGAACATTTCCCCCCAATCTCAGACCTTTCTAAATGTTGGAGTATGGAATAATATCTCCGATATTATTAGCAGACAGACTTAGGATTATTATTATTATTATTATTATTATTATTATTATTATTATTATTATTATTTATTAGACTAGTATGCCGCCCTCTCTCCCTAAGGACTCAGGGCGGCTCACAGAATAAAAAATACAGTACAATAAATTAATTTAAAAGATTAAACAATACAAGCCTAATTAAGAACAAGAACATTTAAAACTATTAAAATTATGATTATGAGTTGTATAGTCCTTTTAAGTACTGTTGTAAACACTTTGTTGCTATTAACAAATTCTAGAATATACTTGTCAAGAAACTACAGAAGATAATTCTTTGCACACTCCCATAACAGCTTCTTCTCAAGCAATTTTACCTAAGTGGAACACAGCAATAGCCTTCTTCACTGTTTTGAAGAAATGAAGTGAAACCAGGAGGAAAAAGAGGAAATATGTCATGTTAAAAAAAAGGTTAAAGTTGTAAAGAAATCAAGGTACAGGAAAAGAACCACAAACTTTTTGTTTCTGGACCACAGGAATGTCTAGAAAAAAGGGGGAGCTTTAAAAGTAGAAATATTTTTCCCAGAAAGAGTAACAAGTGAAGAAAAGGACAAAATTGAGAATTGTACAACTCGTCTTGAAAACAGTTTGGGCACTTTCATTTGTATTTGAAGGATTTAGAGTCAAGGCTTAAACACTAATCTCAAGAAATGTTCCTAGTACAGGTAGTCCTCACTTAGCAACCACAATTGGGACTGGCTACTTAGTCACTAAATGTTATAATCATTAAGCAGAAAATCACATGACTGTGATGGGTTTATGATCTTACTTTCCCTTTGGTCATTAAGTGAAGCTCCATTATCCCCGAGTGGAAAACCATGATTTAGGATTTCATTTTTGTTTTTCTATGAACTGCATGATACAAGCAAGTTGCGAAAGATGCATGTGGCAATCATGTGACTGAGGGGCATTGCAATAATCATAAATGCAAAGATTGGTCGCGGTTATTTTTTTTAGCTTCATTGTAACTTTGAACAGACACTGCACAAATCACTGGGTAAGTGAGGTCTACCTGTATAGCTTCATGCATTGACAGCATCAAGTCTTAATTGCTGTTTATTGGGCTGTCTTTATGGATGGCCCAGAAAGTTGAAATTAATGTAAAATGCCTGGATAGATTGCGGTTTTGTGCACCTACACATTACTATATAATGTTTAGCTTGCTTATATGCTGCAGGGTCAGGTGTAAAGCCTCAGCAAATCCCTGCTTGCAGTGGATGTTGTGCATATTTATTTGCTGTTAACTTGGAAGAAGCTATTAACTGCCATCTCTAGGCCATAAATACACTTTGGTATGTCTGCAAAAGCTGACTTTCTTAAAATATATTACAGACAGTAAACCCTGCACTCCATTCTGAGTATTGTTAGAGAAAATGGCATAGCTCCGTGGTTATGTGTGTTGAATATTTAGTGTTCAAATTTCAATCCCCATATTTCTAGATAAAACTGAAATTATCCCCTTCTTAAGCCCTAGAAATCTGCTGTCAGTGTAGACAACATTAAGGTAGAGCAATGCTGTGCTTTGGAATAAAGCAGCTTCCTATGCTTTAAAGTTGACATTTATTTTAAAAGTTACTGGTTCCTTTAGCGATTTTAAGCAGGCATCCTGACTGAAATTCTCTTCCTTTAAGTGCCAGATTGGAACTCTTATTTACAGATTTGCTTTCAGTTAGGAATCATGGTTTGCTGTTACCTAATATTGAAATATACTGTAAATGTATGTTATAAATATCCAAAAGGGGGAAAAGAACAATGGGGAAATTAAAGGGGAATATGGTTAAAAGCTACTCAAAAGCTGTACAAATCTGAAGTGTGGAGATATTGGTCTAATCTTGCCAAGAGAAGGAGGGAGAAACCAGATTACAAAGTACATCACATTCTATAATTGAGAAGTGATGCACCAGGAGGTATTTCTGATGTAGCAGTTGGGCTCTTCATTGCTCTTAATTTGGAAGTTGATGCATATCATCTGAGGCACATCTACCCTCCAACATTGCATTGAGGCAATGGGAAAGATAGCTATGTGGAGGCTCATAGTTGATAGGGTGCTGTATAATGTTAATTTGCTATTGGTTCTGACCTATGTCAGAATGTCATATGGTTCCATCTTTAGCTGTGTTATAGAAAAATAGGGAGCAAAAAGCTGGTAACATAATTGAATAGAACATCCTTTTTATCTAATATAATTTTTAGATTGTTAACCTTAAGCTCTTTAAGGAAAAGTGACATCTTGACAAATAAATATATAGATACTAGCATAATTGATTAAAAAATACCTTTGGGGTTAGCGTATATTCACTTTCTCTGACCAAAGCATGAAATTGCTAGTGCTTTAAAATTAAAATGCAGGTAGAGAATAAGGGGAGGAGGATGTGCTCATTGCTTTATTTGAATACTATTTCAATCTTTAGCTTTTGATACTGCTGTCTTGTATGTGTTTAAAGTAATGCTCATTTGCAGACTTTTTAATTCCTTATTATTTTGCAAATACCATATCTATAAATAAAGGGGAAAACATTGTAAGTCAAATGACAGAAGAGATTTTAGTAAGTAAAATTCTCTGTGAGTAATAACTGGAGATTTTGGGAATGACTTCAATAATTTTGCAAAGTTGCCTGCCTTTTTACTGTGCTTCAGTAAATGCCAAACATTTGAGACCTGGTGCTGTATTTTATTCTTGTGAGTTCTATGTGATTAAAAATTCTGTCTTGAATATAAATTACAGGTAATCCTCGATTTACAAGTATTTGTTTAGTGAGTGGTCCAATTTATGACATGGCTGAAAAAAAGTGACCCAGACAGTCCTTAATGATCATAATGATCATTGCAGTATTCTCATGGTCATGGAATCAAATTTAGGCATTTGGCAACCAGCATGTGTTTATGATGGTTGCAATGTCCCAGGATCACATGATCCCCAGCCTGTTTCCAACAAGCAAAGTCAGTGCGGGAAGCTGGATTTCCTTAACAACCCTGTGAGTCATGTGATGATCTTAGATTACTAGAAAATGTGGAAAATTGGAAGCTAGAGATGAACAGCTAGACTATGGAAAGAGCACGGTGAAAGACAGTGTGCCATAGGGAATAATGTGGGATATAGGATCAGACTCTCAGAGGTGTTTTGGTTTTCCAAATCTTGCAGATGTCATGGCCAGGTGCATCTACCCAAGCAGCAGCCATTTCATTGCCAATGGTCATTTTTAGAAGAGGTAACGGCTCTGTGGCAGTAGTCACCATAGAGAGGAAAATACATGGATAAAAGCTATTTCAGAAATAATTTATATAACAAAGGGAAATGGGTTTGTAAGGGGTGACAGTCACCAAAGAAGATAGAAGTTTAGGGGGGAATTAGGAAGAGAAATACTGAAATGGAAGGGAGGACAGCAGGAAAGAAAGGAAAAGGTGGTCCCTTGATGGCAGGACAAAAAATGTTCCTGGGATGACACTCCAAGGTCAGGAGACTAACTACATCCAGATGAACGTCTAGAAAAGAAGGCCATGATAAGAAGACCCATGAATGGAAATTTACTTCAAGTGTAGTTGAAGTATAAGAACAAGATGGCTGTAGAGTGAAAATGTCAGCATAATCCTCTGAAAGAGGTAGATGGAGATTGTAAGAGACTAGGATTGGAATGGAGCCATCTGAGTAGGGTCATGGATTAAGAATTTAGTATCATGACATAGTGGCTGAAGGATCAGGATAGTAAAGGGAAACATGTTGGAAGGTAAACAAAGTGAGATTGAGTTTTGCAGACTATTAGTTACCTCTTGGTCTC
Organism: Naja naja; assembly: GCA_009733165.1. NCBI lineage: Eukaryota > Metazoa > Chordata > Lepidosauria > Squamata > Elapidae > Naja > Naja naja. Next base: position 77,610,010 of record CM019149.1, read on the forward strand.
TGCTTACAAACCAAGAAAGATTGAGGCCATCTGAATTTTGAGACCAACATCAGCATTTACTCATGGCAGTGGAATTGGATTGGCAGTTGTCATTTGGAATACAAATGTGTCTAGATGCATGATTTTTCAGATACCTAGATATGAGTGTATATTTATGAAGTTGGAATCAAAGAACATGCTGGGTTGATCCACATTGATCTGTGGGGTTGTCCAACTTTATCACTGAATCTGTCCATAATCCAGAGTTCAAGTCGTGCTAGAAAAGCTACGTGCTACAGTAGATCTGCTTGTTTTTTGTCTTTTTTTTTGTCTCTGGGTGGATGTGATGTTATTTGAGAGTAGGGGATGTTACCATATAACGTATAATTATATCAGTTCCTACTTGCCATTGAGTTGACTGGTTCCTCCAACTTCTGCATGGCAGGTGTTTAATTGCACAGTCTGCCTACCCATCTAAAGGAAGCACTTGGCTCCAAGAGGGAATATGGGCAATTCTGAATGAGGCTTTAGTTGCCTGCTGAAATAGGGAGGAGACAGTTGCATTGACAGGATTATGATTGAATCGTCTCTCAATTTGCCAATCCTGGAGTGTTGCATGATTTACTGAGATGGTCTAGGAAAATAAAGGAATAGTCAAAAGCATTATGATTGAAGATGAAGATTGTGGGCAAGAGCTCATGATCAGGCTTACCATGTGACAATATGATCAAACATCAGTCTTTCTCCTCTGTTATTACATTAACAGAATGCTGGCCAGTGGTAATTTTTAAAGTGACCCAAACCTTTTATGGAAAAATGGACCAGAAAATAATTTGTTGGTTGTGGTTAGGAATTCTGTAAGTATCTTGTGAATGAAATCATTGAGATCCACTTGGCATTGAACAATAGCTGGATAAGTTAAAGAGGTGACTGAGTTCATATCTTGCCAGATTGCCAGGGATAAGCTTGAAGTGCTAAGCCTTAAGGAAAAAGCAGAACCCTCTACAATATTGGCTCTGTATTTTCAGACAACCCTTTGAGGTAGGCCAGGTCAGAAAACAGAACAAGGTTTTCATAAAAAATTTTTTTACTGTTGTATGGAATAATAGAATCTTGAAAGGCTGTCAGAATATCCATCTACCCCATCTTAGGCAAACAAAGTCAAGGTGGAACTATTTTGAGCTTCTTTCATGTCTTCCCCTTCCCTAGAACTGAGTTGTTGTTTACTTTCTCTGAAATATTTCTTTATCAGGAGGAATTCTGTATTCTTTTATCCCTATAGTCTGAATTGCTATATTTCTTTGTTAGTGAGAGGCTTCAGTGAGGTAACTGACAGTTGGGTCCAAGTGGTAGAAATTCATGATTGAGAGACTCATTCAACCAGTTTCCACCTTCTCTTTTCTTTAAAAGTGTATTAAGTAAGTGGTAGAGTTGAAATTGCAAAGGGTTCTGAAGGACCATATTGTCTGAGCACATTTCATTTGGCACCAAAGCTGCATTAGTGGATTACTTCTATTGAGATGAAATAAAGGGAGCATGACTCTCTTGGTATTTCTTCATTTCTCAGCAACTTTCAGTACCATTGGATGATGGTATATTTGAATTGTCTCTGAGGGTTGAGAGAGGAGAGTGGGAGTTTTGTACTGATTCTTCTTTGTTAAGCCCATCATAGATGTGCAATATCAAGGAAGCAAGAACTACACACACTTCAGTAAGTTATCTTTATTGCTAGCATTGGGTAAATACTGAATCTTGGAAACTTCAAGAGGAATTTCTGACCCCCCTCATATTTACTGTGTTAATGTAGACAATCTCTGATTTGAAATGCTTCTCTGATTTCTTGTCACACAGACTGGGTTGGTTTGATATACTGGTTTGATAAGCTTGGACTTGTTTCCTGTCTTTAAGTTATTTATGTCTTCCCAATACTTTCCCAACCTGTCCAGTCTCTCATACCCTGTTTCCAAAGAGATGGTTTCAGTTGATGGTGGTAGGTAGGATAGATTGAATCCGAGTTTTGATTTGTGTTCTACTGCGTGGCCCAGTGCACTTCCTTGCTACTATCAAACATCTACAAGATCATTCAATGACCCAAATAATACTGAACATCCTAAACCTGAATCGAAGAGATGATGTTGAAATGGCTATTGGAGTCTGGCTGGGGAAAAATTTAAGTTCAATCCCAGCAAGAAATGTCTTCTCAGTAGCTTCTGTTTTAAGAAAGCTTTTGTTTAACAACTTTTACTTAATAAATTAAAGATCAATCCCAGCAAGACAGAATAGCTTTTGTTTCAAAAGCCATCCTGATTTTCTCTGAAAAGAGTTGTACTTGCTTGTAGAAATGTAGCTAGTGACTTGGGAACCCTTATTCCAGTATTAATGAACAGATAGTAACTGTAGTGAGGAGGCTCTTTCCATAGCTCCATCTTGTACTCGAATTATGACACTTTCTGGAATAAAAGGTTCCCCTCAGTAACATTCCTTAGTCACCTCTTGCCTGGGCATGTCCTAAAGTTCATGAACCCTTTTGAATCTTAAATACTTCTGCATAAATATGAAAACGTGACTTGTTCTCCACAGAAGTCCTAAAACCAGATAAATATGACTCAATTAAACAAGTCAAATATTTTATACAGTAAAACCTCTGAAAGTGACCACCCAAGGGACTGAACGAAAGTGGTCAACATTTGGAAGTGATCAGCCTTCAGAATAACTGTACTGATATGTACACATGCCTCATTTTATTGTACTGCTTTTATTAGAGAATGTCATACAGAAACACACATAGTAAAAACAGGAAAATCAATACATTTACATATTCTTTTTTCATGGTTTGATCATTCTTTCTGAAAAAAAGAGTCAGTTTTAGTCCATTTCTTACTCTTTTTATGAGAAAAGGAGAAAACTCTCAATGCTGGCTATATCACTCAGCATACCTGGGTCTTTTTCCACAGCAAATGATTTAGCTGTATTATCAAATAAGTGACATCCTCATCTTTCAGAATATCTGCAATTTCTGTGTCCTCCACACTTAATTCATTTAAATTAGGATTGGGATTAGGATTTTGCTTCTTCAGACAGACCATAGATTTACGTTTTAGCAATGACCCACTGCAGAAACTGGGCTCAGTAGCGCATTTTGCATGTTTTGATTATGCCTTGGTTGAGAGGTTGAATTTTTGATGTAGTTGTTTGGAGGCAAAAAATGTGGTTTCATATTTGTAAGATGATTCATTTGGGTATTATCCAGTACAAAAACGGATCGTTTCTTCTTCTTTATTTCTCTTACCCACTCCTCTTATCTTATCCACTCCTCAAATAGGGCATGAGTCATCTATCCAGATTTGTTAGATTTCTAGGTGATGGGAAGATTTTTGGGCTGTAGGTTCTTGAACGAGCGTGGCTTTGCCAATTTACCAATCACCAAGGTTTTTAGCTACTCTCTGATAAAGCCAGCGCACAGCAGAACTGTGAAACATTCTTTAGAAAGTTTTCCACTCTTACATTTGTCACCCCTCATAACAAAGGTCCATTGCCTTGAAAAAGAGCCCACACTTATCAGCATTAAAGATATCATCTTTACTGTGAATCAAAGTCAAAAATATTGTATTCTTTGATATTCTTCTTGAAAGAAATTCATTGCTTCCAATTCTGCATTTCACTTTTCTTGCCCTTGGTGCAGACTGGACTCAATTGGTCAAGTTATAGACAGTAAATTAATACCATGTGTCCAGTTGGTCAAGATAGAACTTACAGAGGTGGTCAGTATAGAGAGGTTGGCTTTGTATTATGTACATATAGTGTATGTCCAGTCTATGAAAATTAGGCCAACTTAGGGAGATGGTCAATGTAAGGAGGTGATCAATTATGGAGGTTTTACTGTACTTGTTCATTTATTTATTGTCAGGCACAAATAAACAGGACTCTGCCTATCCAGGTCTTTGGACTGTACTTGATGGGTAGATAGCAATGCTAAATCCAGGCTAAACATCTGACTTTGTGACAAACCATAACAATAACAACAATTTGCTTCTGGGTGTATTTCAAGCCAACTTTAAGCCTTCATGTTTTAGGTTTAAACCCAATATCTGGTAAAGGGAGAGAGTAGTCTAAAGGGCTTACAAAAGCAAGTCTTCTCCATTTCTGCCCCACTTCTGTGCTGCATATTTACCCAGAAATCCAAATGGCCCCTACCTTTGGTTTTCAGAAACCTGGCTTTTTTATTATACTCCACCTAGAGTGATGAATGTGAGATGGATGGCTTTATAATTGTGATTGATTAATTGATTGATTGATTGATTGATTGATTGATATCAGTAGGTCTTGTGGGTTGATTTATTGAGATGTTCTTTCTCTGATACTAGATTTTCTTTTGGTATATTAAATGATACTTCTGGTAGTTTTTGATGTTGATCTGTGCTTTGATATGCTATTTTTAAATTTGATTTATGGATGCTAGGGATGAATGCCATACAGAGCTATCAGCAATTGAAGTAGTCTGTAAGCTCAGCAAATAAGTGACGATGTAAAGAAACCCTCAGGTAAAAACTAGAATATTTCTCTTTAGTGCACATAAAAGTTTTCCCAAGGAAACCTATAGTCATAATAATCACTCCTTCACTTTGCTGTGCACCTGAGGGTCTGGTTTGTCATTACTTACCTTTGGATAATAGCTCTCTGAACTCCCTAGAGTTTGAATTTGTTTATTTCAAATAGGCAGGCCAATTTTTCAGAACTCAGTTGTCATCAGACAATTCTGTTAACTGGCTTAAGTGCTAATTGCCTCAGTCTCACAAGTTTGCAATATTTTGTAAGATCTCATTGAAATGCTTCCAGGATTTCATATGGAAATCTTGTGGAATCTCACAAGATCTAGGGCATAGCTGGATAGCTATGGTATGTCAAAGTACATTTCTCGAGCCCATGATTTGACAGAAATATGTGCTGATGTCAATTGGGTTGCTCTGATGACCAAGCTCTAACCTGCCACAATAACATGACTGGCAAATACCAGATTCTTTATGGATTTAATGGGGATAAATTAGGTAAAGTAATTGGTGTTTTGTTTTCCCTCCTCCCAAATGTCTATTGGGAAAAATGTCCACTAGCCACTTGCTTAAGGTGGGAAGAGGCTGAGGCTTGAACTGTTGTGGAGGTGAGCTTTAGACACATCGTTAGACTGGCAAATTTAGCCACCTGTCAAAGCTTGGTCTGATTTTGCAAATGTATATACCCGTAATGCCACGTGTGCTGGAAGTGGCATGCAGAGCCATCTCTCCAGGCACGCCAGCCGTCAGCCATTGCTCTTTTGGGTTCTGGCATGTACGCGAGCACCAGAAACCAGAAGAGCAGCCTTTAAATAGATATGTTCAAAGGGAGTAGACACAGATTTAATGCAATTCTGGAGGATGAAAAGGGGAAATGGAAGGGAAGATCTCTTCAAAGCTAATGCTGAAACAGCTCATTCATTGGGGAGACTATCTTGTAAACTCTAGGGTTAAAAAATTCCTTCAGTGGTTATCTGAAATAATTAATGAAAATAATTGGCATAGGAATGAATGATGAAATATCAGATAAAGCATTTTTAAGAGACAATACAATTTCCAGAAGCAACACTTGTATCCCACCTGAAAGTTCTCTCCCCCACAAATATTATCACATCTGCAAGAATTGCATAGTGACTCAAGAGTCCCCTTTTAATGCAAACCAACTAACAAAGTCATTTTAAAGGTAGCTCCAGCAACACTCTAGCTGTAAAAGCTGTTCAGTGCCCAGGAGTTGGCTGGCAGTTTGTCTTGGAAGTAAATCCCTCTGAACATAACATGGAGGAACTTGATTCTCACTGTTCTTGCCAGAGATACTATGTTTTTCATTTGCTAATCTAGTGATTTCTGATAAATAGAAATGTTCTATAGCTCAGAAAGGAATAGAATCTGAAACAAATGAATTCATGTATATGACTGTGTCTTAAGGGATATACGTAGTTTAAGAAAGGAAGATTTTCTTTGGAAATACTAACTAGCAAAAGTGAAAACTGAAACAAATGGGAAAAGGAAAAATAGAGAAGTGAGATGAAAATAAAATAAATTGCTTTGTAAGTCACTTTCTTTAAGAAAACAAAATCTTTCAAATCATTGACACAGAAAGGGGGATTGCCAAGATGACAAAATGAGAATTCGAAAAGACAAGCTAAAAGGGAGAAATGTTGCATTGTGGATTGAGGGAGTGAACAGAACTAAATACTGTTTACTCTTTACTATATATCCACTGGATTCCTGGATTCCAGCAACTTTGAGACCAAGACACTATGAATGGAGAGTTTCTCATTTACAAGAGATTCTGCATCCTCTCCCAAGGTCTTTGAATATCACAATTAAAACCAAGTTCTTAAAAGAAAAGAGGCAAAGGCAGTGTCATCCCAGAAAAGAAGATTATTTCATTTATCAGAAGCCAAGAACCCACCCAACCCTTAGTTGGCAGGGATTTAAGTGAGCTGGGAAACTCCCTCCCACTTCACCCCATGCTCTTCCTGCTTTCGTGTGACCAGCTGGTCTATTTGGGTGCTTGAGTCTAGTTTACTTAAACTGCCTCCCTAGGAAATCTGAATGACCTGACCCTCCTGGTCTCCAAAAGGATGTAAAAATCTGAGATTTCCCATAGGATTAGATCCAGATTGTTAGGAGTGGCTGATAGTGGAGAATCTGTGACTAAAGATTAGGTATGAAGTGCCTTGGTTTAGGTATTTTTACTTAGTATTTATTGTGTTCATTAGTATTTCTCTTCATGTGGGTTTCATTATCTTGTTTTGTGAGCTCCCGCCCCCCACCAGTTATTTGCTTAAGGTAGGCAGGTACATAAATTGCATGTTTTTAAAAAGACAGGTTGTGGAAAGCAAGAGCTGAAACACATGAAGCAAGATAGCACTCCCAGTGCACCAAAAGAGCTCTCTGCTGCTCATTCTGTGCCCCTTTTTCTTGCCTATGACCCGTCCATCAGGCTGTTGGACCCATTGGAAGAGTGTGGGATGAAGCTCCTTGTAAGCAATAAGTTTCTTTGAGAATTTTATCAAAGGGAGAGAAACTGTCATTAATAAGGAATATATATGCACTAGTGCTATGTCAAAATGCTGATCCCATTTCTCAAGTACTTTTTCTTAAGCATTGTTTCAAAAGAATGGTATATCTGTATTAATAAAGAGTCTAAATAACACTCCACAAGGCATTGTGTGAGCAGACTCCTCTGTGGAAGCCAATTATCTAATTTCTTGGCAACCTGTCTATGGCTGTCTATGTTGATATAGTTCCGGGTGACCAGAGGCTAGAAGGCATGCCTTCAGCAACCTAAAGTGGCCATTGGAAGCTGGATAAATTCCAACGTCTGTGTCATTGCTAGAAGTGTCATAGATCACAGCACGATTTGTGTTGGGAGAAAAGGGAAGACGCTTCTTTAAACTGGAACTGCTAAAACATAATTTAAGGTAGCTCGGTGGTGGCCTGGGGATGAGATGATGGTATTTTATAAACTCCTTGGTTTTCTAGCTGGATCTTGTCTTTGTCTACCATGCAAAATTTGCCCAGCCACATACATTGGACAAACCAACAGGAGAATAAATGCACATATCGCAGAACACAAGAACGCAGTCAGAAAAGAAGAAAAAACTTCCTCCCTTTTCCAGCACCTTAAAGCCACAGGACATGAAATTGATTTTGAGGGATCCAAAATTATCTCCAATACTGAACACTTCAACAAGAGAATAATTAGGGAAGCCATCGAAATAGAGAAACACCCCATAACATGAATAAGCGGGATGATACTTCCCGCCTACCAGACATCTGGAAACTAGCCCTAATCAACAAAGCGAGTCCCAGCCACGAAAACCAACACCGGACCCAAAATAACACATGATGCCACCACCAATCTCCTTCACCAGACTCAAACCCAAGCCCACGCCACAAATGAAAGGCAACCACCATCCAGAAACCAGACCATGGCTGCAACACCAGCTGCTACACCCCGCTCCGACCCCCAAACTAAGCAAACTGACACACGCTATAAACACATAGCCAGACCTCAAACTCGGAGCCAAACCAAGGCCCAGAATGTCACATCACAGCCTTTCACCCAGGATACTACATCACAGAACTCAGGAGATTACAACACAAAACATCAGGAGGTTGCAACACAGACAACGACCCAGGAGACTACAGCACCACACCCAGGATGTCACAACAATAGAACTCAGAAGGTCATCACACAGCCCATTACCCAGGTCGTTACAACACAAAAGGCTGAGAGACACACAGCCAGCACCTCAGCCACACAGGGTCTCAGGAAAAAGCCATCCAATCTGCATACATCAACTCCATCAACCAATCAAGAAGTAACAACACAGCCAACTCTGGAGTTTAAAAGGGAAAAACAGCCACGATCACGCACTTCTCCCAGAAGAACGAAGCTGAAGACACCAGCCTGAAGATGACGGATGAGATTTCGTCGAAATGTTGCCAAGGTATTCTCAATCTTACAGGACAAGACCGAATACACCAAGACCTACATACCTTTACCCGTGAAAATCTATGAAAACATATATATATATATGTGTGTATATATATATATGTATGTATGTATATGTATGTATATGTATATGTATATATGTATATATATGTATATATATATATGTAGGTCTTGGTGTATTCGGGTCTTATCCCGTGTAAGGTTGAGAGTATCTTGGCGACGTTTCGACGAGATCCCACTCGCCATCTTCAGGCTGATGTCTTCGGCTTTGTGCTTGTGCCAGCAAAGTGTGATCGGAGCTGCCTTCTCTCTATAAATACTGGAGGGGAGGTGTGGTGTGCTGGCTCTGTTGTAAGTGGGTTGGTTGGCTGTGTTGTTGGCTGAATTGTCGCTTCTTGATTGGTTGATGGAGTTGATGTTTGCTGATTGGTTGGCTGTGTTGTTGGCTGTGTTGTCGCTTCTTCATTGGTTGATGGAATTGATGTTTGCTGATTGGTTGGCTGTGTTGTTGGCTGTGTTGTTGCTGGCACAAGCACAAAGCCGAAGACACCAGCCTGAAGATGGAGAGTAGGATCTCATTGAAACGTTGCCAAGATACTCTCAATCTTACACGGGATAAGACCCGAATACACCAAGACCTACATACCTTTACCCGTGAAAATCTACATACATACACACACACACACACACACAATGTATTGGGTCCCCATCTTACCTCAGGGTAACCGGGTGGCTTACAATAATAAAAAATAAAAACTGTACAAAGATTAAAAAAACATAAATAAATACTATACAGAGCCAAATATCATGGCTCAGTTAAAGACGAGGAGGGCAGGAGCAGGATAGTGGGGGGAGATGTGATCTGATGTTAATTGACCTCCACAGTGATACTTCCCCACTGGAGCCCCAAACCAAGTGGCAGAGACAAGTCTTTAGGCTCTTAAGAAAGGTAAGGAGGGTTGGAGCCAACCTCACTCTGGGGGTGGGGAAGAGATGTTCCAAAGGCCCTTCTCTGTACTCTACCAACTGGAATAGTTGACCCGATGGGGCTCATAGCATGTCTCCTCTATGAAGTTGTTGGTTGAATAGAAAACAATTAAAGTTTCTATTGATATCAAATCTGTTTTTTAACCATATGTAATATAATCTTGTCTTAATCAACTTACATGTATAATTGTTTTAGCTTAGTTGCATGGTCCTGCACATGTGTTTTCACCTTTCATAAATGATCAAGTCAAAATCAGATCTTGGTTAAACTTAAGCCTGGATTATATTTCTCCATCACTGCACATCAAGGAAAGAATGTGTCTGTAATTCGGAGACAGTTGCATAGCTGTTTCATTTATATGTCTGCAAATGTTCGTTCTGGCTAGGATATTCAAACAGCAAAGCACAGAACAGGAAGCCAGGTAACCAATCAGCATGCAGGACACACAACTTTGCACAATGCACAGTTGGCATATGGTAAGTGTGCGCATTGGCTTGGATGTGGCCTGCAGCCATCTGCCATCTACACTTACCTGTCATCCCCTTTGCAGCATAAGTATGTGGTGCTGCCTACATGTAGTTGTGGGCAACTCTAAAACAAGTTTTAGTAATTACAATACTACTAGCTACAAATGTTAGGCATTTTGTTTGCAAAGATTCTTTTGATCTTCCATCATTACAGACATTACTTTGTTCTCTTCTGGGTGAAATCAGTGCATCAGTGAAAGCCAGGAACATAATATTTAGTTCTGGTGATTCTGTGGAGATGATGCTACTAAATAACATCAAATCAAGCTCAAGTTTTCTGGAATTGAAACATTATTTTCATTCAACAGGCTGAATTCCTGTCAACTATTTGGCCCTTTTCCCTAGCATCTTTCAGCTTTTGCTTTTCAGATAAACAATTTTTTTTTAAAAAATCAGTTTTTGCAAAGCTTTCATATGATCACTGCTCAGTCACAGTTTATAGCCTGTTATCATCTGTTTGTAATGAAACAGACTGCTGTCTTAGTGTTTTTGCAATTTTGATTTCTCACTGAAAGTTTTTTCTTATATATAATCTCTGGGATGATAATAAAGGCAGCAGGCATTATTTGTTTAGAGCTGCCATTCCTATTAAATGCTCAAAGGGCATTTGCTTTAAGCACTTGTATTGAAAGAGTTTTGTTTAGCATTTGTTCTTCCTTGTTCTTATTGTGCAATAAGTAATGGAATGACTTGTTAATGAGTTCTTGATTTTGTATAATTTTTTCCATGTTTTGGTATTTCAAAGCAGCAACATTAACATGAGTTCTATGTTACTTGGAATAAACATGTAGAGATGAACCTATCATTTGGTGAACATTTTCTGTTCAGAAATACCTATTTGAAATACTGAAATGTGGAAATGAGTTATAAATGTTCTTAATCTTGTTCCTACTCAGTGTTTAAAAAATAAGTGTAGACTATTAACATTTAAGGTATGTAGGTAAGGATCTAAATTAATGCTTAACATTTCACAGTACAAATAATTCTTCACTTAAGATCATAATTGAGCCCCAAATTTCTGTTCTTAAAAGTGAGACATTTGTTATGTGAGTTGCTGCATTTTACGACCTTTTGTGACATATTGGTTAAATGAATCACTGTAATTGATAAGTTAGTAACATGGTTGTTAAGTGAATCTGGCTTCCATATTGATTTTGCTTGTGAAAAGGTTGCAAAAAGTGATCACATGACCTTGGGGCACAGCAGTGATCATAAATATGAACCAGTTGTCAAGCATCTGAATTTTGATCACATGATCATGGGGATGCTACAAAGGTTGTAAGTGTAAAAAATGGTCATGTCACTTTTTTTTCAGTGATGTAACTTTGGTCACTAAATGAACTGTTGTAAGTCGACTACATGTAGAATGCTAAACAAAATCAATGTAAGTTACTTGAAATTGTCAGTGTTTGAAAAACTAGTCTTTCGTTTCGGTTGTCAACATGGCCAGATATTTCAGTCTTTCATTGGATTTAAGTAGGAATAATGGTGATTGCTGAAACAGGCAAATGGTACCCCTAAAGCAGGAGTGTTGAACTTGCATCGTCACGGCATCATCACATGACATATCACGACTTTTTCCCTTTTTGCTAAACTGGGCATAGGTGTGGCCAGCGCATGAAGCATCTGGCCTGTGTGCCGCGAGTTTGACAGTCCTGCCTTAAAGGACGCATTTAAAACAAAAGCTATAGTAAATACTTTGCTTCCATAGAATGATGTTGATTTGTTACAGGTATCTATGTTTAGTTCCATGAATAAAAATTATTTGTGTTTTCTGCATGTGTACATGTTTGTTTGTTTTAAAACATTAAGAATGCACTTGTAGTAAATTCCTACTAAACGCATGCAGATTTCTTGGCAGTTTTACTTTATGGAAGTGGTTTGTCATTGCTGCTTTCTAGTTGTTTCTTTTGAAACTTTCCTAGGTAACCAATATTTGAATTTTGAAATAAATACTTTAATGTACCATTTCTTTAATAATATATAGCAATTTTCTGCTATGGAGCAGGCATCTTTATACTACTGTATACAGGAATGCATAAGTATCAGGGGTGGGATGCAAATATTTTTACTACCAGTTCTGTGGGCGTAGCTAGGTGGAGTGGGCGAAGCAGTAAGATAGCAAGGGGGATCCCAGCACAGCTGATTATCGGGAGGAAAAAAAAGAAATACCGTAAGGAGGGGTGGGGCAGGCGGGGGAGAATGCAATTTTTTAAAAATTCATATTTATATGCTGCCCTTCTCCGGAGACTCAGGGCGGCTTACAATTTTTGGAGCGCAACCCAATGCGCTCAGCAATAGCCTTCATTCCATTGTATATGCCTGCTTACTACTAAGTGGTTTTTGAAGATGTTTGTAGTTTGAAGATGTTTGTAGATTGCGAACATTTGTACTTGATTTTTGCACACATATATAAGAGCCCACTGTTGTATTTTTGTACCTACACATCTTCTATTTCATACATGTACACAGATTTGACTGTAATGACAAACACAGGATGTACCGTGTTTCCCCGAAAATAAGACACTGTCTTATATTTTTTTTGGCTCCCAAAAACACACTAGGTCTTATTTTTGGGGTAGGTCTTATATATTTATGGTGCCAAATAGTGGGTGTGAGTGTGTAGGGGGGGGTGTTTCGCAGGTGCACGGTTGCTCCCTGAAAAGTCTTCCTGGAACTGGAGATTTACACTAGGTTTATTTTTGGGATAGGTCTTATATTAGGGCAGGTTTAGAAAATAGTGCTAGGTCTTACTTTCGGGGTAGGTCTTATTTTCGGGGAAACACGGTATATAAAGCTGGTTACCTGCAGTTCTTCAACAGAGGAAAATTGCTTGGATTGTGCAAAGTTGTGGCACATATGATAGTATATTATGATTAGTAGCCTAATATGGAGAGAAAGAAAAACAAAGCAGAATTTGAGAGGTTGTATGTGGGAACTTCTGTAGTAGTAAAATAGAGATTACATAAGAAATAAAAAAAACGTACATTGTATCATACTAAAAGGAACAGGGAAAAAAGTCATTAATTTTTGGTCAAAGGTGTCTGGAAATTCATAGTGGATGCAGAATATTCTCTGATTTCCCAGTATTTGGGAAATATTCAAAAGAGGTTAATTACTTTAAGTGATAATCTGAAAAACTGGAGAGAAAATCATCAGGATTTTCCATTATAATGGAACCTATGAGAATGAATGTCCTGTGAGTGGAAAGAGGAAATACAAATTGAAATAATGTTTTAGTAAATCTCCAATTTGTGGCAACTTCATCCATTTTTAGCCATATATTTTATTCCACAATACCTAGGCTTACAAAGAAAAGGCAGTGTTAAACATATGTGTTAAACATAAGAAAAAATAAAAAACTTCAATAAACAAAGATATCGCCACTGTAAGTACTAAGTAAATTAGAGGTTCTTTGTTTGCCACTGATTTATACTGATAGGAGGCTTGATAAAGAGCTTAGGCTTAAATATAAATATCAAAGTGAGAAAGCTGCATTTATTTATTTGTTTATACTCTGTCCACTTGCCCTTTGGACCCCAAGGCTAATGGTCAGGTGCCCCTCCCCCATTGGTGCCCCCTATCAACTGTCACTGAACCTTCTACTTTCTCTTTAGGGAATTCTGATTGTAAGTCAATGTGCTCCTGAGCCTATCTGACTCTGCTTTCTATGGGGAAGATGGTTGTGAGGAATCATTAGAGTGTTAGGCTTCTTAAAACTTCAGAAAGAAAAACAGGATCTACTTCTTATCGCTTTCATATGATCCATTACTTTAGGTCTCCATCTCTTTAAAAAAAATCAGTGTTTCTATATTTTTTTCCTACTGTTTCTATCTTCTACTGCTAATTTTAATAAATCAGACTGCTGTGATGTGTGAGGATAGGGGGAAGATGGTCAGCATATATAGATTTGATAAAATATTGGTGAAGGATTCTTCACCTATTTGTTCTATTATTATTTTTTAACAAGGTGGTCATAAAGATAGGGATCTGCTCATCTCTCAGGATGTTAGAATTTTGCTTGATATATATTCTTCAATACATTTGAGGTAACGGGATGAACTTGTGCCACAATTCAAAGCAGATATCTTCCATTTGTTCTAATGTTCTTGCTCTTCTTTGACCTTGGTCCTTCAATTTCTATGGTCACAGTGTTTGGCTGTGATCAAAGAACAGATGTGGGTTAGCTGCTGAAAATTGAATCCAGATTGAAGTCATTTAGTTGGCAAGTACACACAACTTTAATCTAAAGTGTTCTGTGTACTTCTTGCTGTTCTGTCTCTAGATGCCATTGTCTCACTGTGGCAAAAGGAAAAAATAATCTGTTTTTTTTTAATGAGAATCGTATTTGATATGGCAGTATCATACTAATTTGGCTTATTTTATCTGTCTGCTGTGTCTCTCTGTCTTTTAGCCAATAGTTATGGGACTGGGGAGCTAGCTAGGTGGCAGAATTTGAGGAAAGGAAATCTGTATCATCCAGGCCTTGGAGTCAATCAGAATTCAGAGAGAACATCCATTACTTAGAAGTTAGGAAAGCTGCCATGAACCAATGTTAGCTTTTCCCAGTTATAAATAGCAAGCTCTGCAGAATCCTGATTATTCATTTTCTCTTTCTCCATTTATTTAAGACAGTGAATCAAAAGAGACCTGAAATGATAGCCTAACATTAAAAATATAACAATGTTAACAAATTTGTTTTATGTTTCTGTGTTAACAATAGCTGTATTGAGACATTTTATAGCAAGATACATTTAGTCTAAATTTTGTTTACATTGCTCATTTAATTTCTCTTTCCCATAGGACTCTTATATTAACTATTAGTTTATAAACATATGAAACCATTTAACCATTTTATTAAAAGTAAACTAATGTAAACTCTAATCGCCATAGTTTATAAACTACTTCATAAACTACAAATATTTATAATTTTCTTGTGACAGATTGTACTGTTATCTACTAATTTATGTTAGGGAATATATTAAGTAAAATGGAATAAACAAAATATTGTTACAGGCAGTAGCTCCCTCTATATTCTCTTCATTCCCGAACTTTCTATATAAAACATAAATTTGTTCCTTTAATTCAGCTATAGGAAATATCTGCTGATGAAAGATGTAAAACTACAAAGCTGCTGAAATTAACCACAAAAAAGGTTGCATTAGTTTTTTTTAACATGCTAAAAGAAAAATCCATTTTTGTATTTTAAATCCTTAGTTGTTTTGGCTTTTAGAACATTAGCATATTGCCAAGTAGTGAACTTCAGTAGACTATAAATTCACCTACTTTGCAGTTTTATCTTTGTTGTACTTCATAGTAATTGGTAATTATATTTTTACTCTACAAGAGTGAGCATGCTAACATGCATTTGAAATATTTCCTTATTTTTTCCTACCTAGATTAGGATACATAATCTTTTATTGGGTTAATTATTCAGTCACCTCTAGTCATACTTTATCATGAATAAACCTTTAATTTCATGAAATTGTTGTGTTCACAGATGCATATCAAGCTGACATTAGAACCTTAAAACATATATTTAGCCAAGCTTTACTACATCTTTCTACTTTTAAATCCAGTGTGCTGTCTAATAGGGAGAAGTTGTTTTTTATGTGCTACTGCAATTATTTTCCATATTTGCCTTCTGATTAGCCCAGTCCCGAAATCTCTGGGAAAGGTTGCCTGCATATAAATTCAAGGATTAGAACTTTAAAAACATATTTAGTTAAGCCTTACCACATTTTGTACTTCAAAATCCAGGGTGTCATTCAATACAGATAAGTTTAAATTCAATTAAGATTAGTATATCAACAATTAAAGTGTTAAATTCAAATAGAAAAACTCAAAGTAAATTGATATTCCTCACCTTCAGTTAGCTACGGCTACAGTGATGCAAACAATCTGTCCAGGACTGAAAACATCTTTTGGATTTTTTACATCAGCGTAAGTTAAAAGGTGCTGATAGTTCCACAACTGAGGGAAGGTATTTTCAATTGCTGATAAGCTTCAACCAATTTCTTTTTACAAAACTATTTATTGAATTCTGGGGTTTGAGGAGCCTGGATGAACACATAGCTAGGTTTGAATCAACATTACTTTATCTGTATATGCACTACACCTGTTCTTTCACTGAATAAATGAGATGCACAGTAACTGAAGTTTTTCCCATATATGCTCATTGCAGATAAACCAGGCTACTGTGATGGTGCTATAGTCTCTTCATCCTGTCTTAATATATTGGCTTGCTGATATTCCTCTATTTGGCATTACTTTAGCCTATAGGAAAATTGTGTAGTAATGTCTCCATTTTGAACTGATTTGAACATAGATTCCAATGTGAAGTTCTCTGCTGATGGCCTGAAATAGATGAGGCCTGAGGATATGTAGTATCTATTAGAAATGTATAGAGCCTGGGTTTTGGGGTTTTTTTAGAGGGGAGGCAATTTAAGGGAGACACTTGTCAACATCATTATTGCCATAAATCTTGCAGGGGCTTGAAAGCCTCCCTTTCAGTGGTTTCTGTGCTCTTTTGGAGCACAGCCTCTAAGATGTACCTTGCTTAACAGAGGCATCCACTTGTATTCATATCATAGTTTCTGTCCTGCCCCCGTGTAATATATGAATATAAAGCCAAATTAATGGGAAAAATACATATAGCAGCAAGGAAAATCCAAGAGTAGCAATACTATAGTATCAAAATAAAAACAACAACAACAACAGTAAAAGCTTTTAAAATACCTTTTTGTAAAGAGAGGGAATGTGATGGATTCATTGGTTTTTCTCTGATAAGTATTTCAGCATAGGTAGAGAAGCCTTATTTCTTCACTCATTCATCTTTTTCCCCCGCTATGACAAAGCATGACAAGGTTTCGTTTCCTGTGGAAGTAGCCTCAAGTGTTCTGGCTGCAAAAAAATTAGGGCTTTAAAAATTAGCATGAAACATATGGCTGTCCAGAAATGGTTGAACTAATGCTCATGATGCTTAACTATTGCCCTTAGTGGTAGGCAATAGTCAGACTTATAGCAGGCCAAAGTTCTCCAATCTTTGTGTTGAAAATTACCAGGGGTGGGCTGCTACCAGTTTACCCCGGTTTGTGTGAACTGATAGTTCCGGCGATCAGTTGGCCCTGCCCACCTGACCCTGCCCTAGTCTGCCCTATATTTCTGTGTTTTGCAGCTCAGCTGATTCACACGGCACAGCGGATTGCCATGCGAATCAACTGCTGTACTGGGGCTGCATTAGAAGGTGACTTTTAGAGCTGAAAATGGGCAGTTTTCAAATGCTTCGCGCTCACTGAACCTGTTGTTACACTGGATTGATTACCACCACTGAAAATTACTAATAACATTTGGACTTAGGCCATGAAATGTATTGGGAGATGTTGAAAATGTTAACCTGGGTTACAACCTAAATGTAAGAAAGTGTCTTCTTACATAGGTGAAATTAGTTAATGTGGTATATTAAAAGATCTTGTGGAACCAAAAGGTAATAAGTAATTATTCAAAAGATGAGGTTTCACAAGAATTAAATTATTCAGTTGTTTTTTCCCCAAAGGTAAAGTATAATCTCTCATAAAAATATTATCTTACAATATACTATGGCATACTAAGAAAGGTAGAAAACTCAAATTTTTGTTAAGAGCTTCTTTCTTAGGTCAGCAGAGAATTTGCAACAAGTTAAATTTAGCATGGTGAGATTTATTCCTTTGTCTTTTTTTTAATTGAATTTTTAATTGTCTTGCTTTCAAAGAGTGGAAACTTTCTGAGAACTTAAAAGTACTTGTATTATATTACTATTGCTAGTAATTTGCTAATTTTTATTTGGCATCAATATAATTAATAAATAAATAAACATGATAAGTATATTGTCTTAGTATGTATTTTGTATTTTTCCACTTACCATAAATATAATTGCCTTATTTTTAAGGAATAGTATGTCTCTAGCATTACATAATACGATTCCTAGAGCGTTTTGCCAACTATCATAATAACAGTTGCTGATATAACCTCTCTGGCAGTCTTTTGGGTTCTGAAGTCAAAACAGTGGATGTTTTTATACAATATACAGAAGACCTAGTTAACAAGCATACATCAATATTGTGCCCACCAATATGTGTGGCTCTTTAACAAGAATGTTAAGTCTCTTCAACAAAAACAAAAGTTCAATCAAAATATTATTCATTTAAAAGGGCAGTCTATTTCTCCAGCACTTCGACTGGAGAATCCATGGATGGCTTGACACATGCCTTTCTGCCTGGAGACTGAGTCCTTAATCTTTTATCACACCCCTTGTCAACTGTCATTTTCCCCAGTTCACGACTCAGTCTTGCCCCATGGTGACGTGGCAAAAGATTGGCTCGCAAATCTTTGGGTAGAAACACTGGATTTCTAATTTTTCAACTTGTGCTGGCAGGTTTGGTTCGTAGCGCTGTCAAAGCGCTGCGGAGGCTTTTTTTCTTCTATTTTTTGATCGTCGCTTTTCCTCTGTAGCCACAGCTCGCTGCCAGCCTCTCTGTTTCAAGGGGAGTAATTTTCCCACGCGAGGGCATCCAGCCAGTTTATCTATTGCTGATACTAGAGTATTCCTACTTGATAGGAGCAATACATTTAGAATTGTTTGCAAACTTGCAGATATTTAAATTGTGACAGAAGTTTCTCATGAATTAGGGCCTCTTTATTTTTGATGGACTTAAGAAGTTGTATGAAAGTGAGACAAAATGAATTTATACCTTAAAAGTGAACCTGTGTCATTATTTTTAGTCCCCTGTTTATAATAGTCTGTAGCATTGTAGATTTCTGTAACAAAATCACCTCCGTATTAGAAAAAAGTAGATTTTGGCATAGAATCAAGTAGAACTGCTGACTGAGTTTGTTCTAATTCTACAGAAATGAAAGAAACAAAATGTAGCCTAGATTTAAGGATAAAAATGTGCCTCTAAATTTTCTTCACAGTTTTTGCTTCAACACAAAGCTTGAAGAAGCAGACACTGGGATGCTGATGAGATCAAGACAGTGACTGGGTTGAGTTTTTCTACTTTCTGTTCCCAAGGCGTATTACCAGATTGCTGTGGAAATGAATGGAGAACAGCAGCATGAGACAGGTATTACAGTTCTGGAGATGGAAGTCATGCCAACTCAGCATGTTTAGAATCATTTGACCCCCAAATAAGTCATTGCTACAATTTCTTTATACAAGTCTGGACTATATAAAAATAATTTAGGATTTTTCCTTACAGAAGTTATTTTTTAATATAGAACTTTAAATGCGATGTATGGTGTGTTATACCCATGTTATTTTTATATTTTGTAATTTGAGAATTTAAAAACTATATATTTAACATTTGGAATTAATATTTATTATGATTTCATTTTTGATACCTTGAAATGCATCATTTTGAGTTCTCAAGAAATAAATATACAGCATTGACAAAAATGAATAATGTCATAGTACATTTGAGATCTTTGATGCAATCTTTCACACATGACAAACTAAAATACTGACAAATTAATCTTGGATTTTAATTACCCTCCCCACTTCACTTCCTATGAAACAAGACACATTGAGAAATAATGCTACATTATTTTGTTTTGAAACATCAGTTAATTCAGGTATTTATTGCTGAAACACTAATGATAATATGAAATTTAATTTCTTACTGAGACATGGTTTTGAATTATAGACATAAAACTGGTTTTCTTATCTGTTTATACAAACACATACACAGAGTATATATTTCATTTCCAAATTCGGTTTACTTTGAATATATTGGTCATTCTGTCAGCAATTCAGCAGCCACATTAAATGTAAAATTGCAGTTATGGAACTGTACAAAAGTGCTGGTTATACACTAATAGAGCAGTCCTGCACTCATGCTTAAGTTGTTTTATAATTAGAGTCATGTTGCTATCAGAATGGTCATTACATACAGTGTATACTGATCCTGGAAAGGGAAAAAATACAAAAAAAAGGCTCAGAAATGCCTGAAGTGTTTGCAAAGGCATTGGAAAAATTGCAATGGAAATTGTTCTAGTGACAATAATCACATGCTTACTAATCTTGAATGGATCTAGAGAAATTAGAAGTATACTGTAGCACATTTTTGTCACCATATTCACAGAACACAAGATGACATCAAGGGCCTTTATCGGGTTCAATATAACGTAATAGCAAGAATCCATAAGTAATACTTCCCATCCCTACAAAGACGACTTTGAATTCCCTTATACTATATTTATATATTTTTTCATGAGCTCAGCATATTAGAAGAAGAAAGGAAAAGCTGCACAATGCTATATCCTCCAGCATTCCTGTCCCATCAAGAATAGAAATATTTTTGCCTAGCAACCAAAAGAACTATTGAGGAAACATGACAAATGGAAATGTAAACTCTCACTCTTTTAAAAGAAAGCTGCAGAGATCTACTATTAAGATTAAGGAATCAGGAAGTAGTGGTGGGCATTCAAGCAGGGGCAGACATGTGCCCACTCATATTTTTATATGCCTTAAACAAAATAATGAAACAATAAGCTCCACTGAGAATTTCCTAATTTGAGGGGCAGAAAAGACTCTGGAAAATCATGGGTTGGTTGACTTGGCTTGTCAGCCTCCTCAGCTGTACTGCTTCAAGAACTATTCAGGATCACCAGGAACTGAACAGCTTCAGGAGAAATTGGAATGTTGGCAAAACTAATCATGTTCATATATTAATATAGCAGAACCTAACTCAAATCCAAAATAAGAAATAAAATCAGAAAAGGATAGAAAAGGTACACAGTTACATTGAACCAGTGTAAGGTCAGTACCTTAGCCCTTACCTGAACCAACCAGCCCTTTGGGCCAACTGATTGTTCACTTTATATCCGTTTTTTTCTTCAAAAATTCATATATAGTACATTTGGGTTGCCATATATTGGCAGAAAAATATGGACAACCTCCAGATGGAAGAAAATTCTTCTTTTTGCCTTTCTCTAATGTCTACATATTTACAGAACAGCTATTGCATCCCTATAGTATAGTACTTTAATATTCTATTTTATTCTTGTGAGGACCCAGTAAGGCCCAAAGTTACTTGATGTGTCTTCATGGTTTAAGATGGACTCGAACTTACATTTCTCCCATCTTAGTCTAGTTCCTAAATTATAGCCTAGCATAGGCTGTATTCCATCTGCCTCCTAAGAAACTACCTGGCCATATTTTTTTGTATCAGAGGATGACAGGAAAGAATAAGTATTCAAGAGAAATGCAGCTGCCTTGAACCAGTATATTAAAAGTGCATAGAGAAACCGTCAGGTGTGTTCTGTCCACTATTGCTAGCCATAGTTAGGACTCTCTCAGAATGCACAAAATGGACTACAGATAAATCTGGAATTTGCAGTCTTTATAAAGAGTAGACACAGAACAATGAGTTTCATATGTACCTCAAATTTATTTATGTTGTATCTTTTGCTTTGCTTTGCATGGCATGTATTATGTTCATGAACAAATGAAATATATTTTTCCCATCTCTTCCACTGAAGATAATAGGTCAGAATAACTTTGTATGAGATGTAGGTTGTAACAATATGCTATGAAAGGGATAAAACTGCAGTTTAAAAAAATATAAGCTATGCCATAAGTAAGCTCCTCCTTCTGCTTCCCATGAGTCCCATCTGTTTCTGCTGTTGTATCTTTGTTAGCAGATTAACTGCTGGCAGTCCTGAGCTCCAACATTTTTAAAGATTGTGGTGTACCTTGTGCCGGTCCTTTGTTAAATCCTTCAGTGTATCTTTTGTACATGATTACACTGTAGGTTGCAAGAATACAGAAATGCTTTGAAATAAATATCTCACATTTTTCTTTTGAATATTGCCAACATCTAGTCCTGTACTATTTCCTGGAGAATTCAGTATTCCTGTATCTTATTCTTTTGTCTTTGAACCCTTACATTTTAAAGCCTGCCTTACAATATGTAAGCTAAAAAAAACCTTTTAGGTCTGAATGAAAGATCAGATTCTTAATAAAAAACTTAATATACACTTATTCTTTTGCAAAAAGAACCAATAATCAGATTTGACACACACACACACACACAAAAACATCTGGTCTTTATAGTCCTTTTTGTACCAATGCCCAAAGCTACTTTGCCAATTTTTGCTGTAATATGTTTTTGACTAAATAAGCATATGGGGGTTGAGCAGTTTTTAAGCAAATTATTTCACTGTGCCTTACAAATATTGACAAGTGTTTATAATTTTAGGTTTTTCTATCTGCAGGTAAACCTGTTAAGCTATCTAGATTTTGCTGCATGCCAGCTCTAGTAGCCTCGGGCAACATGACTAGTGACAACTACTGGGAATTATAACTCATCAATAACTGGAAGGCCACAGGTTCCTCATACGCAGGAATGACACTTTATGTATGTCCCTATACAGATAGTCCTTGAGCTACCACAGCGGTTAAGACTGGAATTTCCATCGCTAAGCAATGCAATCATAAAGTGCAATTTCACATGATCATGTTGGCAATCCCAGAGTGGTGCAGTAGCCTAGAAGTTGGAGCTCTTGCCTCACAATCAGGAGGCTGTGAATTCAATCCTAGGTAGCGGCAGCTTTTCTCTCTCTGGGCACAATGAGTAAATATCAGCTGTGAACTCTGCATTGGCAACAGGAAGGGCATCCAGCCAGTAAACAGTCTGCTCCATTCAATTGCCCTGACTCCACCCCGATGCAAGGGATTACAAAGTCATTAAAAGACGCAAAGTTAATCCCAACAGTTCTTGCTGCCATCATAAACTGAATTCCATCAGTCACTTGCCAGGGACCCATTCTTGCGGCTTGGGCCCTCCTAGCTCCGGGCTTTGATAAGGGACTGCCTCCCTTTCAACTCCTTCCCTTTCCCCTTCTTTGCCCTTTTGGTCCCCTGCACTTCAAGGCTTTTGCTGATTTGTGCTCCACCACCCACTTCTACCATTTTCTTGCTGCTGTCATAAATACAGATGAGCTGCCAAGCATCTTAATTTTGGTTATGTGACCATATGGGTACTACAAACTGCTGTAACTTAAGGGACTTTGTATAAGTACCATTCATTTAGCACCACTGTAGCTTCAAATAGTCACTGAACAATACTGTAATATATCAAACAGTTGCTTGAACAAATGTTCGTAACTTGAGGACTATCTGTATAATAAAAATTAGGCATTTGTGAAAACATACTATACATATTAAGTGAATGAATTTCTTCCATCAGTAATTGAGGACTTAAAGTAGAGTTTGATCAGGCAAAACCTTGAACAATTACTACATGGTAGAAGAAGAGCAAGATGTGAGATTTTTATGGATCTTTTGCTTCATTCATAGTTTTTGCACCTGTGGTTTTTTTTCTTTTAATAAAACAAGTATTTATCCATAGAAGTATACTTTTCCAAATTAAAAGTGCATTCCATTCAGGAATAAGAACACCTGTGACTGTGAAAATATATTTTTGTTTAAGGATAGATCCAATACACACAATCAAAAGAACGCTGCTTATGGGCATAGGTCACAAATCCAACGTGATTTATGAAAAAGCAGCTGTCCTTTTATATCTTCAAATTGCTTAGTGCCTAATTCATAAACCTGTTACTCTTTTCCAAATCAATTTAAAATTGAAAAGATTTTTCATATAATTTCCATCATTACTCTTGAAATAAGGTACATTCTATCTTTAAAAAAAAACAACTCTTCACTACAGCTTAGGCGTTATACCACTACATCAGCATAGGGGCTTTAGTAATTTATATTGCTACCTTTTGATATCTGACAGACAAGTGACATTTTTTAATTGATACTAGTGCATATTATCTATATTATTTGGTGTTACGTACATTTTAATAAACAGAATTTCAATAGAATACTTCCTTTGTCTTCAAAGCAGTGGAAAAAAACATTTACAGTAAAGAAATTTATAATGCCAATACAATTACATCTTTCCATTTAAGATTTGTTCATTGTATCTGGCTTATTGTAGATGCAGGATCTGTTGTGGAAGAAGCAGAGTTCAGTTGGGATGACTATTTGGAAGATACAGGAGCAACAGCAGCACCTCACAGCTCTTTTAGACATGTAAGTAAACATCTGGTCAATGTTGTCTTCTGTATGTGTTCTTTAAACTCTGATCCCTTGGTAGCCATAATGTGCAGAAGCTCTTCATTTCAGATCCTTGAGAATTCTAAGTGCAGTCCCTTAAGCTCTTTGCTGTAACTTTTGGGCTTTAGTAATGTCCTCACAGGTCCCATTTATAGGGGAATAACTGTAATAGAGAGCATTTATTTTTGTCCTTTGCATTGCAAGAGGGACTCTTGTGTTTCAGTTAGTGCTAGAGACAGATCCAAAGAATTGCTGACTTAAATATTTTTAAAGCGAGAGTGGCGGTTCTATGGTGCAAAGTGAAATCTTTTGCAGTTACAACACATGAAGATAATTAGTCTGCAAAGAGCTTGCTGACTCATCATCTTAAGGCTTTCTTCCATGCCTTGTTGACAACACCTTGCTCACTCAGTCATCCCTTCCTTTTTATTTTGTTTCCTTTTAGTACAAGTGAACTGATAAAACATGAAAATTAACTTGCTACTTTTTAAAACGTAATGCTTCAGATAAAAGTACATTACTGATTTTTTTTGCTAACAAAATAATTGTACAGGGACTGTAACAGGGGCTGCAAGTCTTGACATGTCAGTTTATTATTTTAAAATAATGAAAGCATATAACCTTCAACAAGAAATACATTGATTCTAACTTAGAAACTCTAGGGTCATTTTAGAATATAGTACAACTATGGGCTGTCTGTTACACCATTAAAAACACAACTCTACAGAAGGGATCTAGGTATCCCAATTGACACCCAGTTAGGTAAGAGCCAAAAGTCAATATAGTTATAGGCTGCATTAATTAAGGGATAGTATCAGCATCACGTGAAGTCTTAGTACTGCTTTATACTGCGATTCTGGTCACCATGATACAAAAAAGATGTTGAGACTCTGGAAAGTGTACAGAGAAGAACAATGAAGATGATAAGGGATCTGGAGGTTAATCTGTACAATGAAAGATTGAGGGAACTTGTATTTCTAATCTAATGAAAAGAAGGACTAGGGGTAACATGGTAGCAGTCTTCTAGTACTCAAGGGCTGTCATAGAGAAGAGGAGTTTGACCTATTCTCCAAATCACTTGAGGGCAGGACAAAAGTATAGGTGGAAGATCATTAAAGAGAGATCCAACCTAGAATTAAGAAGAAATTTTCTGACAATGAGAATAATTAATCGGTTGGTTTGCTTCCAAAAGTGGTAGGTGCTCCATCACTGGAGGTTTTCAAGAAGAGATTGGATAAGCATTTAGCTAGAGTGGTATAAAATCAAGAAGTGGGTAGAAGACTTCAAGGTCCTTTCCAGTCCTGTTATTCTATGTTATATACTACAACAATGTGTTATGACTTTCTAGGCTCTTGGGAAGAACTCAGTATGTATGAAGGCCAACGATAATAATATGACAACAATAAAGATAACTTACTAGCAGCAAAGAATTGTTGAAATCACAACACTGAAAAAGTAGTCAAGAGTGAAGTCATTAAGGTGATAACTTCCAAATACAAACTGATAAATATTTAGCCCATAACAAGCCAGACATGACCATAGTTATAAAGAAACAAGTATGGATAACTGGCATTGCAATAGCTGGAGATATATCAGTGAGAAATAACTACTGGTAGAAAAAATAGAGAAACTTAAAAGTTCTCCAAATAAAGATCAAATAAATGGGGGGAAAGTACTAGTGGTGCCAATAATAGTGAGCTTGGTGCCATACACTAAAATCTGAAAAATTACTTGGATGCAATAGGAATAGATAAAATCTCAACTTATCAATTACATTTCTTTATTACTTACAACAGCACATATATCAGGGCAATATCTTTAATTATCCTAGATCCCTGGGAAGGATCTAATCATGTGGATATGAAAACCGATGCATACATGTTGCTGTTTTCATAACATATCTTATATCAACAACAACAATAATTAAAACAGAACTGAGAAATTACTTAGAATATTATAGAGATTTGAATAGAAATGATGTTGAAGAATGGAACAAATGCTATAAATGGTAAAATAAATCCTGCAATTAAAAGTTAGACATAAATGTTGTGAGGGATATTGAAAAAGTGGTAAGGCTACATGTATGGGTGATGTAACTAAAGAGATTTTAAAATATGGATGTGGATTTCTAGGAAATGGCTATGCAACATATTTAATGTATGCATAAGAATACATTGGTCCCAGATGACTGGTAGGATGCTGTTATTTTTATCTTCAAGAGTAAATGAAAAAAATATTTGTGTTAAACATTCCTAGGGAGGCATTTGGCAGAATTTTTTGATATGGACCTTCAAGATGTGACAATGAGCAAAATTTGGGAAGTCCAGCTTTATGCTGGACAGGAAGTGTATAGATCAGATTTTTCTGTTCAGCAAGTAATTGAGAAATATAGGGATGTGAGAACGTTTATTATACATTTGTTGTTAGGCTTAAATTATGGAATGTTTTATACAAATATATACATTAATGGTAAGAACAAGTAAATGAATTTGTATAGCTTAGAAATTTTACTAAAAATAGATAAAGGACAAATATTTTAAGATGTGTAAATATTGATAAAAAATATGGTGGATAGTATGTGATTTGAGCAAGGAAAATTGTGTTTATCAATAAGAAACTAACTGGCTATACATTACATCATATTTTAACCTACTTAGTAGTATGAAAGTGAGTATTGAGTCTGGTCTGAGAAATGCAGGTTGACTGCAGTGGAATCAGTATTTAAGAAGTGTATGTAGTAAAAGACAACGTGAAGAATGAATGGGTGCTGAATGAGTGTAGGTTGCCCACAAAAACGAGTACAAGTATGAATGGAAGGTCTTTGATCATACAGAAGAATGAATGAAGATTTCATGAAATGATCGAATACTTGTTTCTTTTTATAGTCTGTTTTTATTGTGTGCTGCCCAGAGTCATGTTTTGTGAGATTGGCAGCTATATAAATATATAAATTAATGAATGAAACAATATATTAAAAGAAAAGGGAATGAGTTCAGAGAAAGGTAGAGAAAGTTGTGGTTCACTAGAGTTTATGATATCCTCAAAAAGAGAAAGGAGAGAAATTCAAAGGGCAAAAAGCAATGAATGTGGTGGTATCAGGATCCCCGCTCCCCCAGTGATAGAAAGGCCTGGAGATGTATAGTTAATTATGTTAGTATAAGCTAGTTTTACCTATGTTTCCCTCTATTTTTTACTCTCATGCATGGTTTACTATTTCTTACTCCTTTTCTCCATAATTTGGTTTATTCCAGAAGAAAGCAGCATGTATATGCATGTACTGTGAATGTACAGGTATTGCATATGAAAATGAGACAAATATTGGAGCAATTGTATAAATATATATATGTGCATCCATTTCACAAGGGGGAGTTGTGAGTGTGTAGATTTAATTATCTTCTGGTATAAAGTTTACCAATTTAATCCCCCCCTCCCCAAATATTGTTACTATAAGTGTCTCTGATCAAGTACAGAGTTTTCCAATCGTAAGTTAGCATACTTTGTTGCTTTGTATACCCTAAAAAATTAAAGATGGAGAATGCAGTTCTATTCTTACCTGGGGGCTAGATCCAAGAATTTATTTCTGTAGTGTCATAGGATTGCATAAGAAATTGAATCACCTTGTAGTGCTGTAGTCTTACTAGATTACCATGAGAGGGTGCTATTGGAACAAGAAACAGTATGTTTTAAATATATTGGTTCCTGTCCATAGTAATCATACTTTATTTGTATAGTAAGACACGTATCGAATTAAGGCTTCTTATTCTTGTGCACATGCTATTTTTTATTTACTTTTCTTAGTTTATTAATTATTAGTTACAATCTCTTCGCCCAAGTTCTGCCTTGATTTATCTGTTCATCTAGGACTGTGTATTTATGTAAACTTTCCATTTGTATCTGAGGGAGACAGTTGTCTAATTCTGCATCATTTCCAATTTGAAATACATTTTTGTATGAGTAAAGCTTATTTAATGAAAATGATTTCAAAATTATTTTTCCTACTCACAAGCAACCTAATTAGAATGTATACTACTGTCGTCTAAATTGTCAAGGATCATTCTGTAGAGAGTTGTAATTAATATAGAAGTAGGAAGGATTCTCAGTTGTTTTGAAGACCAATGATTTGGAATTCACTTTGTATAAAAATATCTTTTAGAATTTTTGTTTGTTTTTAGTGTCAGAATTCGGGAGAATAGAATGGGAATGAAAATTTATACAATGGCTCTTAGTTCATATATATGTGTGTGTGTGTGTGTGTGGTGTGTGTGTATGTACAAACACACACACACACACATATATGATTCGTATAATAGCAGAACAAATACAATTCAGATATTTAGATTGCTCATATATGTGTAATTTGCCTTCATTATGATAGGTGACAGTATGATACAATTAAAAATAATTTATTGTTACATTTTAGCATCATATCTTGGATCAGGCAGGGCTTTTGTTTAACCTGAAGGTTTTATTGTTTGAGTTTCTTGGTAAGGTCAGTTAGTTTTTTTGTATTTATAAGTACAAAATAGATGTAATTATCAATTGTATTGAATAGATTTCAGTAGCAATCTGGGAGCATAAAGCATGGGCTTTATACACTAAAGTTTGTAATCTGGGCTTCTAGATTGTTGTGAATTAATTAATTATAAATGCATTGCCATGTTGATCATTTATTTGGGGGGGAAACACATGGTCTAATGTAGGTTAATACCATTGTATCCTTAAAACTGTATCCAAATCTGATTGTAGTATTTTCCATTATAGATTATTTAATTGACCAATCCAGAAATGTTAATTCATTACCTTCCTTATTGCCCAGTTATCAACAGAAATCCCTAACTTGTGCCAAATATTTTTAAAATAATGTTACAGTGTCAAAATTGCTGACTTGATTTTTTTTCCTTTTAGGTGGATACTAGCCCACAAAATGGCTTCATACCAGGCATGAAATTGGAGGTTGCTATCAAACCAGGCCCTGATACTTACTGGGTTGCCACAATCATTACCACTTGTGGGCAGTTACTACTTTTGCGCTATGATGGTTATGGAGAAGACCGCAAGGCTGATTTTTGGTGTGATATCATGACAGCTGATTTGCATCCACTTGGCTGGTGTGAGCAGAACAAGAAGACCCTCAAAGTGCCTGAAGGTAACCATCTTCTATGAAACAAAGTGTAGGCCCTGTAAACTCACAAAATAACTGCCTGTAAAGTGATTAAGATTTTGTTGTTCAGGCTTCTTCTCTAAATTTTTGTATTTGGTTTTCCATGGGTGTCACTTTAAATAGGTTTGCACAAATTGTTTTTACATTTACTTTTACATATTTGCTATGATACCTAAAAGTCATCTGCATGTGAACCCATTTGTCTTTTTAATATCTTGTCAATATAAGTGTTAGACTTAATAATAACATATATTATTGACAGTCTTATTTTTGGTTCATCATGATTGAGATCCTGTACCTGTTCCTATTCTAGATTTAATCATCCTTGAACTCAGAAACTTGGCTCATAAAACTCTGAAATGTACTCTTAAGTAATCCAAAAGTTGCAGACATGTTGAACCACAGACATGTGGGTTTGCTTTTGACCTTCCCAGGATAACTGTAACTTTAATCAAGCTGCTTATAAGATAGCAAGAGTGCATATTGATTGACTTAGGTTTTCTTTTTTAGGTATTAAGGATAAAATTCCCAATCAGATAGAATTCCTTCAGCAAATTTTGAAAGGAGCATGCAGCCCTCCTGCCGGTCTTCTAGAAGGGGTAGGTGTCTACACAGTAGCAATTTTAGAAGTAAAGAGTCCACTTTAATAAAACTTTATAATTACCACTTGGTGTTTTTATTAGTGGCATTTTTTTTCTCCAATTTGGTTATAACTTCATCTTTCTGGAATATATTTAACTAGTGGCAAACTAATACAAGAGAGATTTTGCTGCAGTTATAAAAGACACTGTAACATGTAATTTTCAGAATAAACTTAAAATCTGGAAGAGGGTGGGATTGCAATGGAGAACTCTTTGGGGAAAGAACTTCATCAGTGGGATGGCATATCTATTGTACAGAAAGTCCTCATTTAACAATAGTAATTGGCACCAGGATTTTCATTGCTAGGCGATGCAGTCATAAAGCATGACATCACATAACCACATTGTTTAGTGATGACAAGCCTAGCAGTCCTCATTGCTGTTGTTAAGCAAGGTTTGTGGGTTATTAAGCGAAAACCTCACATGACTGTCACTTGTGACTTCCTGCTGGCTTCTCATTAAGTCAGTGAAGAAGCTGTCAGTCGCAAGTCCCAGGCAAATCACAAGCAGGCAGGCAGATGGGTAAATATTATGGAATGAGGCAGGGTTGGAGAAGGGGTATAGTAGTGTGAATGACTTGCAACCTTCCCTAATGGCTTCCCATTTGATTTTGCTTGTAAGAGGTTGGCAGGGGAGATTTCAAATAATGTTCATGTGACAGCAGAATGCTGCAGTGGCAAGTACCCAGATAGTATTTGCAGGGCTGCTGGAGGTGCTGTGATGGTTAGAACTTTGAAAACCAGTTGAAAGTACCACCCATTCAGGGCTTTCATTAACTTCAAACAGATGCTGAGTGAGTGATTGTGAAGCGAAGAAAGAAAACAATTACATAGACAGCATAATGCTTATCTTGTATTTTATATGGCCTAAAGAATATTTCATAGAAGCTCATCTTAATTTTATTTTTATAACTTTCAGAAATAACCTTTCCATAATTGCAAGTAACCTTTCTGGTCTGTAAAATTACCTTCACCTCTTTTTGTTCACCTTTGTATGTAATAAAAGTACTGTGGTGATGTAAAAAGATGTAAAAATGTAAAAGATGTAAAAAGGGTTTCTAACACTGTTAGATTCAGTGAATCGAAAGTTTGCTTCATGAGCCCATTAATCTAATTTACGGATTGGCTCAGTTCTTTGCTGCTTTGGGAAGCTAATGGCATCTTGTAAAAAAGCATTAAAATGGAGAACTGGTCACCCATTAGTATTCTGGATTAGTGGGAAATAGACATACATATATAAATAAATAATATATTTCTATTAAGGAATATACATTTAAATCTAAATCAATGCTATAATGTACTAGCTACTTAAAAGCAAACAGACTAAAAGCCTAGAAAGCAAAAAAACAAAAAACAAATAGCAAATCCTTTCTTATTTCACAATAATTGTGAATCTGTTACAAATATAAAAATATTACAGGTAATAATGTCATTAAAACACATAAAATGTGTAAGAAAATGAATGAAGCAAATACATAAATAAATAATGTTGTATTTTAGAATAGATGAATAGACAGATGTCCTTAACCATTTTTCTTTCCTTTTACTCTTCAGCTCCATCGAGGAAAAAATTCTTTGGATCTTATTGCACCTGGATCACGACTTGAATGTCAGCACTTAAAGGACTATCTAGGAGCTTGGATAGTCACTGTTCTGGAAAACATTGGTGGAAGACTCAGGCTGCGCTATGAAGGACTTGCAGATGTAGAACAATATGACTTATGGATGTTCTATTTAGATCCCTTTCTTCATCCAATGGGTTGGGCATCTCAACAAGGCTACATCCTGGAACCACCTTTAGGTACAAAACTTAATTTTCAGTCACAAACTAGCACTGCAGACTAAAAGAAAGTATCTTCTTTGTCTGTAGTTTTCTGGACCTTTCCCCTTCCCTTGTTTGATGATACTTGTGTCAAGCTGCCTTGGAAACGTATCATTCTTAAAATAATCTTTGTTTGTTTCCATTGTTTGTTTCCACTTAGACTGTGTTTTTGAGGAAAAACACACATACACATTCCTAGTTAATACTGTAAGAGTACTCTACAAACTAAAATGCATGGAGAATGAATACATTAGGAATTCCAGTCGGTGTCCTTCTATATTGTTATTTATATAGAGATATTTGTAGAATTCTGATCCCTTTATATAAGAAATCTTGATAGCTCCCGATATCTACCACAGATACAATAGTTAAAATCATCTGGCAAATAGTGAAATTTTGTCTTCCTGTAAAAATTGCAATATTGTAAAAAGGAATTTAAGATCTACTGAGATAATGATAATTAGATACATCGTGCTATATTGCATATGGAAGTTAAATATTCACACTAACTTGTAATTGTCATTAAAAGATTGATTAATGGATTAACTATGTTAACATTTAGTAATTTATCAAATCAGTAGTTTGATGTTGAGGAATTTAGTCACTTCAACCACTTAGTAGTTTACTAGTTTAATGTTTTTATATTATTTATTATTTATAGTTTAGATACTGAGTTTTAAGTATTTTTAAGTCTCTTGTATTTTTAGTTTAACGATAGTTGAAAAATATTATGAGTTTGCCAAGAGGGCTTTTTTTAAAAAGACAATATTCAACATTCATAGGGAACACAGATTAGGGAGAAATATTTGTTACTTCATTATTTGCAGTGGTGGTACAGTGGTTAGAATGCAGTATTACAGGCTAACTCACACTGCTTATTCCAGAAGTTCGATTCTGATTGGTTCAAGATTGACTCAGCCTTCCATCCTTCTGAGGTTGGTAAAATGAGGACCTAGATTGTTGCGGGCAATATGCTGACTCAGAGACTGCTTAGAGAGGGTTGTAAAGCACTATGAAGAAGTGTATATAAATCTTATTGCTATTGCTACATTACTATGAATGTAATTTAATATATTCATTTTAAAAGTTCTGTGTTTTACTTTTAATGGGATAACAAACTATCATTCTTGAAGCTATTAGGCATTTGAAGACTGAGACAGAATGGCAAGAAATTCTAGCAAAAGTAAAAGAAGAGGAAGAAGAATCGTTAGTGCCCACTGATCTGTTCAAGGTGTGACATTTGGCATTTACTGTATTCTTAGAAAATGCTATGTTTAAATCTAATATGTACAAAAAGTAATTTTTGGGAACTAGACAAGGTAATATTTTAATTAAGCTTTTTACTTATTGGATATCAGAAACTCTGGGTAATTTAAAATGTTAAAATATACTACGTAAGATAACATATAGATTATTTTAGAGCTTAATGAAACAGATAAACTTTTGATTTCCCATCCTGCAGGGAAACCCCAGACCCAGTTTTGAAAGTTTCAAAAATATTTTGTCCATTTTTTTAAAAAAATAAGCAATTCCATAATGTTATGTCAATTTATTTGAAAGAATGTTTCTTAGAAAAGTCTTAGTTAAAACTATTGTGTGAAATATTTGTACCATAAGAACAAAGCATGCTGAATTATTTTTGAGAGAGCAACTGTTGATAGCTTTAATTTGTTAATTTCCTATAAGTGGAAAACTCCCATATCACTTTCAGAGAAATATTTAATATTTCTTAAACAAGTAGAATGTGTCTTTTATCAATGGAAAATATTTTGAAGGTCTCATTCTCTATTATAAATAATTTTCTTTCTTAGTGACTGCCTCACTGATGTTGAAAAAAACCTCAACAACAATATAAAGCAGAAAACTGACCCAAACAAAATAAGGGTGTTTTAAAAATTGCTGTGTGTGTGTGTACATGTACGTGTGTATCTACATACATACATAGATACTAAGAAAATGTTGAAAGATAGAAACTAACAGTTTTTATTAATCATTTTTAGGACAAACCTGTTGTTGGAAGTCATGCATTTTCTGTAAACATGAAGTTAGAAGCTATTAATCCAAAAGCTCCTTTTGCCATATCACCTGCTACAGTTACAAAGGTATCACAAGTATCTCTGCTGCTAACTGTAATTTCCTCTGTTGCAAAGAAAACTACTCCCTGTAATTTACTCACACTAATTTAGGTCACTTTGAATGGAAGCTAATTTTATAGGGCATTTGCAGCAAGAACATGTCTCAGTATTATTCATAAATACCTGGTTTTAATTCTGTGCTTCAGTTCCAAGGAACATGAAATGAAAAGATATTATGGAAGAAGCAGAGCTCAGTTTCTATATAAATAAGCAACTGAAAGTTCCTTTAATCTGGGATTGAATTGCAAGGAGCTAGACTCACAAGCAGCTTTAAGAACTTTATTGCTTAAAATTAAGCAGTGACATTTATCTTTTACAGGAATTATATGTGGTTCCAGAAATACACAAATATGCATTTTTTCTTTCATTGTGCTAAAATTTACAAATTGCAGTTGTGAATCCGTATTAATACTGAAATTTGTTCTTTTTTCTCCTATCCAGCTACTTGCTGGATTCTTAATTTTCAAAAATTGGAGTTAATAATAAGCCATGATATATTTCTTTGCCCCTAAAATTTTAGGCACAATTGGATGAAAAATATTATTAATAAAAAATTCAGGGAAAATTTCTAATGGGATTTTCTCAATAGATATTGAAATAATAAGAGAACAATAATTTTAGCATCCACCCCATTATATCAGGAGCAGGGAAAGCTATGCTTGGTGTAATTTAATTAAAATTTCAAATTAAGCTAATATTCCCCATGTTTTTCTGTCATATTCAGTGATGACATCTGAAGTTCAAGGGTTAACCTAAGACTTTGTCAAATATCACTTTTTATTTTAAGATAGCTAATATTTAATACAATTTGTTAAAATCCTAGTAAAATCACAGCAAGGTACAAAACTATAAAAATACATAAAATAGACAGTAAATATCACAACAAATATAGCCTTGAAACTTGATTGTGAAACTGCTTATGATTTCAATTTTATATTATCTAAGTCATTTCTCTGTTTTGCAGGTATTGGATGATAAATATTTCTTAATAGAAATAGATGATTTGAGACCAGATTGTACCACAAGTCAGCCTTTTATTTGTCATGTCAACAGTGCTGGACTTTTCCCTGTACAGTGGAGTCTGAAAAATGGCTTACATCTCAACCCTCCACCTGGTGTGTATATGAAATCTACCTTCATTCATATCAGTCTTCTAGATGCATTTAAATTTGCATAATTTAAATTTGTTTTAATTCAATTGTAGTATAGACGGGAAGAATTTTCTGAAGTCTGGAACTATTTTTTTAAATAGTTAAGCTCATGTTTAAGGAAGTCAATGTGATACAGGTAGTCCTCAACTTACAACAGTTTATTTAGTGACCATTCAAAGTTAACAATGGCATTAAAAAAGTGACTTATGACCATTTTCACATTTACAACAGTTGCAGCCTCCGTGATCATGTGATCAAAATTTGGATGCTTGGCAACTGATTCATATTTATGACAGTTGCAGTATCCCAGGGTCATGTGATCATCTTTTGCGAACTTCTGACAAGAAAGTCAATAGGGAATCTTGATTCACTTAACCGTGGCAAGAAAGGTCATAAAATGGGGCAAAACTCACTTAACAAATGTCTCACTTAGCAGCATAAATTTTGAGCTCAATGGTTGTAAGTCAATGTATTAGAATATTAGAATAGGATTGTCCAAACTCAGGATCATAGAACTGTGAATGTCATCATCATCATCTTAATCTCACATATTTTACGATATTATTAAAGAGCCAGATGGGGAAGAAATAGAAGATAACCAGACTTTTTAAAAGAAGGAATATGATTAAAATGCTGTAATCAAGTTGTTGTTTTCTTGTTCACAGGTTATCCAGGTCAAGACTTTGACTGGGCAGATTATCTTAAGCAATGTGGAGCTGAGGCTGCTCCCCAAAGCTGTTTTCCTCTGGTAAGCATTCAAGAAAGTAATGTGAATGGTTTTATTTACTGATGCATATTTTATTCCTAAAGTCCATTAGCCGTAGCACGTACTAATAAAACCATGTATTAAAATCTTTGCTTTGTTCTTAGAATGTGATTTCATAGTTTAGACTATGAAATCTAAACGTATACTTGTAGCAATTAATATTCATTGTGTTCTTCCAGAATTTATAGTGTAGCTTGTATAACAATGTCCTTTTGGGTCTTTGGCTACAAATGCTGCTGATATAGTAAAACTATGCAATTTAAGCTACAAATTAGGATTTGTGGTGATGGAATGCTCCTTTGTAAATAAAAAAAATCTGCTTCTAGAGAGTTAGCAAGATTTAGCTAACAAAATTAGCTAACAATCTTTAATTGATATTGCCCAAATATTATATTGAAATAAACAGCGGTCGCCAACCGGTGGGCCATGGCCCACTGGTGGTCCACGAGAATATTTTGGTGGTCCGCAGAGAAATGTCCCCCCAAATCACCCTCCCAAAGCAATTAATCCAGGCTGCGGGGGAACACAAGGCTGCGCCGCCCACATGGCCTGCAGGAACACAAGGCTTCCGTCGTTTGCATTAGGGACAATACGAAGTAGTGAGGGGAGGCGGGAATGGGCGGAGTGGGGAACTTGCCTGGCCACCGGGTTGCTTCTTCCGCTTCTTCTTCTGTTTTTGGCTGCTGCAAGGAAAGCAGCAAAAGTCTTTCTTTGTCTCCCCCAAACTCCACCAGAAATGAGTCTTTGGGACCCTGCAAGGCATCCTGCTCCAAGAGGCTGCACCGGCAAAGACTCATTTCTGGCGGAGTTTGGGGGGAGAGAAAGAAAGACTTCTGCTGCTTTCCTTACGTGCAGACTGAGAACAGAGCTCAAAGCAGGCTAGGAATGGGGCTGTCTTGGAGGGGGTGGGGGTGTGTGAGGAATCTGTGTGTGTGTGTGTGTGAGAGAGAGAGAGGGAGGCAGGGGGAGGGAGAGAGAGAGAGAGAACATCACCAGCCCTCCAAGGTTAGATCAGATCTCTCTTTCTCTCTCCTCCCTCCCACCAATGTCAGCAAGCCACATCAGTCAAAATTCACATTAGTGGTCCCCGGGATTTAAAATAATGAGTTTGGTGGTCCCTGAGGTCCAAAAGGTTGGCAACCCCTGAAATATAATGTAGATTTACTGCAGTAACAACATCATAAAAAGGTAAAACATTCCAAAACCAACCTAAATATCTGGCTGACTGTGCAACCAGCCATCATAATGATCCTTTTTAAAAAGGTTGGTAGATTGCTTAATTGGAATTCTTCGGTTTAGCATTCAGCATGTTAGGTTTAGGGATTTCTTTTTATTTGGAGAACCCAACAAGCTAATGTAGGAATAAAAATGGCTGTATACTTACAAATCTGTATTTATGAAGGGAAAAAGCCATTTTCTTAATACCTGAAAATTGTAGAAAGGCATCCTATATTGAGGGACAGCATTATCTTAAGGCAGGAAGTCCCATGATGGGAGGAGAAAAGTGTGATTATAAATGAACATTACAGGCAATTGTTTGCATTCAGATCTTGGATAGATCTTTACTTCTAGGTTGAAGTGGTAGAGTAGCACTTTTTCAGCTGTTTTGAGATAACCAAGTCTTCCTTCAGCCATAAAGCAAGTTTCCAACTACATATATCCTTTTTGCATTACTTAATTTTGTGTTATGCAAAGTCTGAGTTTGAAACCAAAGACCTTGTGCATTTTATTCAAGATATAAGTTATTACTTGGGTTGTTCAGCTGAAACCTCATGTGTTTCTAAAAGGTTTTACACTAACAAAGTATGAACCATCATTCTGTTGGTGTCTAAAATTATTTTTAACTATTTTTCATTAGTATTTAATGTGAGGCACTGAAAATACATAATAAACATGTATCTTGTGTTTTGCTTGTATTAGTTAAATTCTGAGCATGGTTTTAAGGAGAACATGAAACTTGAGGCTGTGAATTCAGAAAACCCAGAAGAAATCTGTGTGGCTACTATTACAAAAGTGAAGGATTCCTATCTCTGGCTACAGCTGGAAAGTAAGTTGTCTTTCAGAGGAGAGAGACAGATGTTTTTAAGTTGATTTGCCATTCCACAGGTCACATTTACAGAAGTATTTTGCCTAAGTGTCATACTATTTTCCTTCAGGAAATGTTTTGAAATAGCTGCTTTTAAACTGTATTTCTTTTTACCACTCCTGATAAACACCTTAAAAAAAGATACTTGTAACCTGACAGAGCTACTTTACAAAGTTAGAACTTGTTCACATGTGCAAAGGAATGAAGAATGTACCAGTTCATAAGGAGTATTATTTCTTATAAGATTACTTCTTGTAAGATGGTGGTGATATATTGGTGGCCAGTGATGACAATTGTGCTTAAGAACATTATGATCATTATTATTATGCAGGTTCTAAAATTCCAGTCCCTGAATTTATAGTGAGTGTGGAATCTATGAATATATTTCCAGTTGGTTGGTGTGAAACTAATGGATACCAGCTTAGACCTCCTCGCAGAGTAGTAGGTATGAATATTATTTATTAGATGTTTTTATCCCACCTTTATTATTTTATTACTTTATTACTCAAGGTGGCAAGCATACATAATATTCCATCCTTCTCCTGTTTTCAAGAATCCTGTGAAGTGGGTTGGGCTGAGAGAGAGTGACTGATCCAAAATCACCCAGTTGGCTTTCATAGCTAAGGCAAGACTAGAACTAATGGTCTCCTGATTTCTAGGCCAACACTTGAACCACTGCAGCAAACTGGTGCATAACTGTATTAGACAAGTGGATACACTTCGAACTATTTTTATATGCTTTTGTTAAGCATAATAAAAAGATACACACCTTGGGTTGCAATATATAAGCATGTTTGTAAAGATCATAGGGGCATAAAATTAGTGATTTTATTTAATTCTAAGAATGCCTGAGAACTAGTGCCATGTTTCCTTGAAAATAAGACCTGGTCTTAATTTTTTGGGCCCCAAAAGATGCAATAGGGCTTATTTTTGAGGTAACGTGGGCAAGCTGAGACGGTGGGACGGATTGACACCTGATTTAATGGTAGCAGGCGATTCTGAGGCACGGGGAATCCCCACATCGGAATCACCTGCCTCCATCTGGTGTTAATTTGTCCCACTGTCTTTCAGCTTGCCCATGGCAGCAGTGGGGCATAAGATCACCTGCCCTCCCCGCCCATGCTTCTTCCAGCTGCCGCTGCACATCGGAATCACCTCCCTCCCTCCGCTCCTCTGCTTGGAGGGCTGGGCCGGTGATCACAAGCAGTGGGACTGGCTTCTGCCGTACACTGTCTGCCCTCACATGCTCTCCACCTCATAGGCTGGCCATGGCCACTAACCCACCCCTGGCTGATGGAAGATCTTCACTGGGGCTTATTTTGGGGGTAGAGCTTACATTAGCATACTAAAAAATCGGGCTAGGGCTTATTTTCTGATTGGGTCTTATTTTTGGGGAAACACTGTAAAGATAAGTGTTTAGAGCTGAGGTCACTGTGGGTATTTTGACAGCATGTGTTGATGCACTTGCAAAACTGATGCCATGAAATTGTGAAATATGTTTATCAACTGGAAAGCTAATTCCCCCGCTCTACCACCATGTCCTCTTGGCCATGCTATTCAATTTCTTACGAGCTCCAAAGCCATCCCTACAAATAAGAAGTTTTATGTTCCAATTCATTGTTTTTTAAATTAAAAACTCCTGTTAAAACTCACATGGGGCCTGAGGCCCTACACCTGCTGTAGAGGATATTTGCTAAAATATGCATTATATGGAAGACTTTAAATTAATATTTTTAGGAACTGAATTAGAGATGTGTCCATTTGTAAATCAAAAAGAATAAAATCATCCTTTCCATATTGGTGTTTTGTTACTAGGTTACAATTCATTGTGATTATTATGCAAAGAGCTGCAGTTGCTTTGTGTCATAGGATATATTTTACAGTGTTTTATTAGATTAATAATCAGCATGTTTCATTTTGTTTTACAGTGAGTAAGGAAAAGAAAATTGCAGTTGTTCAACCAGAGAAACAGTAAGCATTAAACTTAATGTTTATAATCAACAATGATTTGATTTTCAGAATATTAAATACAAGGATAGGTAATTAGAGCTGGGCATTTTGATACTTTTTTCTTTTTCTTTTTGAAAATGTTTTTATTTTTAAGACAAACATACAAACAAAACATAAAACCATCTTCCATTTTATATACATACAGTGTGTCAGTTGGTCGCAAATCTTTTGTGCTATCCTTTTTGTCGTCATCACTCACAATTTATATAAACTTTCACAGTGTCAAGCAAACATATGCTTATATTTATCAGTTATTAATCATCTATGACTAGACTATTTATTCCATCATTTTATACAAGATATTCCAAATTTTATGTTAAATTTATATTATACTTTCATCCAATGATTATATATGTCTATATTATATTTTATATCAATCTATTAAACTTCTATTACAAAATTATCTGCTCTATTACATTATCAACTCTTTTTGGCCAACCATTGATAAAATAAATCCCATATCATATAAAATTGTTAATCTTCTTGTTTTCTAATTTGAAATGTCAATTTACTCATTTCAGCACAGTCCATAATTTTCTTAATAACTTCCTCCTGCATAGGTGTTTTATCATTTTTCCAATTCTTAGCAAATACAATTCTAGCCGCTGTTAAAACATTTACAATCAAATATTTCAACTCTTTATTGTATATTTCCGGTATAATTCCCAATAAAAAGATCTCTGGTTTAAAGTCTATATGTTGTTTTATCATTTTTTCCAACCATGTGTGGATTTTAGTCCAATATTTTTTTGCATCCAAACATGTCCACCACATATGGTAATATGAACCAGGTATCTGATGACATTTCCAACATTTACCCGATTTGTTCTTAAACATTCTCGAAATTCTTGATACCCTTTTCCAACAGTGCCTCTTTCTATCCCCTTTTTGTATGTTTTTACATTGTGGTACTTTTTATAATATATTTTAATTGATTTATCTACCATCACATGTTTTTCTAACCACACTGATGCCAATATATATATATTACAATGTCATGATGCAAACTCTGCCCTTTTATATATATATATATATAAAACAGGTGGAGTTTGCATCATGACATACCTTTCACACATGCCTCCCTTCTTTCTTCCCCATCCACCCTCAATGAATGGCTGAGTCTGAGAATTATGATTATTGGCTAGTCTAGCACTATAATACAATTTAAACAGGAATGACTAAGCTTTATGTGCAACTGTATAGTTAGTTTAAAGGAGAAATGTGTTGGTTGTAATTATTTTTAATTTAATTTTAGTTTTGTTTTGTACCCAGTGTCACTTGCTGAATTGCGCGATTATACAGATTGAATTTATTTTTTTATTCACATGGCAAGAAGAGAATTATGACTACCTGTTTTTTTAAAACTAATAGTTGTTGGGGTTCATTCTCATAATAGGTAACTCTGGTTTCCTATTGCATCTGAATGAAATATTCAAAATGGAAAGTTATTTCCCCTTGCCTCAATCCCAGTAGTTTTATTTTTCCCTTTCCCTCCCCTTCTCAGTACTTTCATCTCTAATTATTTTCTTTTTCTTCTTGTTTAAGTTTGAAATATGTGTCTGAGTAGAGTGATTCACACATGCAAATGAGGATATTTGCTGTATGTAGATGGGGTTTAATGTTATGAACAGGATACATTTATGGGCAATTCATTTAATTGGTGGTTGAGAATGGAGATTGTCCTGAGCCTGCCCCTATTTTGTTGTACATCTTCTGGGAAGAATACATTTTATATTTGTTTATTTATATGTATTTATTTATTTATTTAAAACATTTATATGGCTGCCCAAGTCACTCACAATGACACTGGGCAGTTTACAAAAAATAAAAATTTAATTACAAAAACCAGTAAACCTCTCCAACCCAGAAACTGAGCATACATGAATACATATATGCCCACACCTGTATAGCAAATTAATGATGAATCTCCAGGATTGGTTTTACTAGAGTTCCTGTCAATTTGGGGTGGGGTGGAGGAGCTCTTTTAAATATAGGATTGTCTTTAGGCAGAGCTTTGTCCTCCCAGCTTGCTGCTCGGCTCCTGGACATTTCGTTACCAAAGTAGGTTATATCTTCAGCATGGTTTTGGATGAAGTGTTTTC
Source organism: Naja naja (assembly GCA_009733165.1). Lineage (NCBI taxonomy): Eukaryota > Metazoa > Chordata > Lepidosauria > Squamata > Elapidae > Naja > Naja naja. The sequence goes on from CM019149.1 coordinate 77,651,995, forward strand.
TTTGTTTATAGAGGTAACTGGGTGGTCAGTTGGTCTTGGCTGAATCACAAGACTGGTTGCTGTGAGGCATGAACTTTTAACTGGTGAGGGAATGGTCGGTACTTTCATTGATTGGTGGTTCAGATGGTCCGCTTCCTTACTGGTTCATACACTGGTTCTAAATCAGTGTGTTTGTCGATGGACCCATTGATAGAATGCCAGGCTTCGATAAACTCATATGCCTGATGGGTTTTGGGATGGCCAATGACTTCAGCTTCATCCCAATCAAACCGGCATTGTTTGTTGTTGGCGTGACAGGTGATCAGGGACTTTGGGTCATGTTGTTTGATAGCCAGCTGGTATTCATGGTTTCTGGTTTTTAACTGTTGTCCTGTCTGCCCAAGGTAGAACTGGTTACAATCATTGCAACTGACTCTGTCTGTTACGTTAGTGCTGTCTTCCTTCTATGTTGTTTCTTTGATCTTTCTAAGTTCCTGTCTGAGTGTGAATGTGGATTTGTGGGTTATAGGTATTCCTAGGGATTGCAACAACCTGATAGCCACTTCTGATGTGTCTTTGATATATGGCAGGATTGTCTTCCTTTTAGATGATAAATACTTTAAGTAATTCTCAATATACCTGAGTCTTACATCATATTTGCTTTAAAAAACAATATGGTACAAAACTCTAACATTCAAATTTTAATCTTCCATTCCTGTTTCCCCGTCTACTTTTTGTCAGGATATTATCTTCAAGGACTGTCAGTGAAGGATTAAAGACCCAGGAACTGAACTCAGCTGACACTAGTAAGAAAGCAATGTTTACATGTTAGACAATAAGACTGCAACCTACCGTATCTAATTATGATATCTGTATGCTTTATTTATATTTATGGAAAATGATAGCTCTGAATTAAAGATATGTCATTGACTTAGATTTCTTGAACTATTTGGTGGGTATGAGGCTTTACTGAGCAAACATTACTTGCATGCATTTTAAAACATTTTAGTTTTACCATGACTGTCACTCCTTTACAGATAACTCTGGCAACTCTAAAGACTGCTTGAGAGTAAAATTCCATATGTACCAGATGGTGAAATTTAATCATTTGCTAAATTGTTTAATGAATGAATGTTGAATAATTAACATCCATTTCTGAAATATATAAACCAATCTATTGGCACACCCTAAAACCTTATTTGCACAGTTTGCAGTGCCTGCAAAAGGTATGGTTTGTGGCACTATCTTTACACAAGTAGAAGCTGTGCTCATTCTGGAATTTAATTGTATTTTTTTAATGCAGAGGGGTTACACCAACATAATCTCATTTTTATCTATGCCACTTATAAACCACGTGACATTATGCCTTTAAGGGAAGTAATTATTATCCGAAGGATAGCTATAATGCAAGATTATTTAACTTCAATGATCTCACATCACAGAGGTGCTTGCTAATTTATTTTGTTGTATTGAGCAATAAAGTAATTATAAGTGCAGTATTGTTTAATCCTAAATCAGTATAATACTGGAAAATCCTGTTTTTGAGACTATCCGTAACAGGATTATTAAACAATGTTTTTTATGAGGCAGATATTTCTTGCATCTATTAGCTTTTGTTTTGCTTTGAAGTGAAGTCATCCCAGCCTCATCATGACTAATTAATATGAAAACTACAGTTACTGTCCCCTATATTCTAAGTGGACAGTAACTGTATTATAAGATTCCATATAGCAGTCATGTGAGTACTCTACCTAAAACTGATCTTATGAATACCAAGGCTTGTGCTATCCTATTGCAAAAGCTTAAGGTTAATAGTAAATGAATAATAATAATAATAATAATAATAATAATAATAATAATAATTTATTTGACTTGTAAGGATGAAGAAGGTAATAGATCAGTTGAAATGAACAAGCACCAATACTTTTCATCCTAGAGAACTATATTAAGTCCCAAATGTAACCCAAATGTACTTACAAAATCTGCTGGAATTGAGCTTTCATCATTTCTAAGAAAAGGCTTCTGCAATTGAATTGGAATATGAAAAGGAAGATGGCAGGTTTAATGTGTCACCCACAAGGTGTGAAGCCTCACCTAACATTTCAGGAATTTTCTTATAAATAAGTTTTAGTTGTTCAAATTTTCATCCAAATATGTCTTCCACCAGCAGTTCAGACAAGGCAACATTCTTTATTTTGAGCATTTCCCCATTCTAGGATTAATTAGGTTAGTACACCATTGATTAAGAGCTGTGGTGGTGCAGTGGTTAGAAGGCAATATTGACTCAGCCTTCTATCCTTCCGAGGTGGGTAAAATGAGGACCCAGATTGTTGGGGGCAATATGCTAACTTTGTAAACCGCTTAGAGAGGGCTGTAAAGCAGTATGAAGTGGTATATAAATCCAAGTGATGTTGTTGTTGCTGTTGCTATTATTGGATTATTTAACATTCCCAGTGGTTGAAATAACCAAGTGGGAAGAATGTAGCAGCAAACATCCAAATGTGTATTTCAAAGCGGACCAGTATTTAGAAGTTGATGAGCAAAACTGAAACCACCACCACCTGTCTGTGGAAAAATTGTCTTTCACAAAACCAGTCCCTGGTGCCAAAAAAGTTTAGAACCGCCACTCTACATTATATATAGGAAACTGCCTGTTACTTTATTTTTTGTTGATTCATTGATCTTTTGGATGTTTTAAGTAGGTGTTTGCATTCAGAAATTATTTTATTTTTCCAGTTGTAACAAATGGTAAATACTGTTGCCCAAAGATCTACTTTAACCACCGATGCTTCTCAGGACCTTATCTTAACAAAGGGAGAATTGCAGAACTCCCACAGTCTGTAGGACCTGGGAATTGCGTCCTTGTTCTTAAAGAGGTAAGGGCATCTGCAATGCATGGCTATGTATCTACTCTATAATACTCATTTGGGTATTATTTTGGGGAAGAATGTTGGGATTTTGTTAGGAGAAGATAGGAACAACAGTAAGATTGCCACAATCTGACACTGAGCCACTTACAGTACAATAAAAACACCACATCACCAAAAGTTCAGATACAATCAACAGTCATTTAGAAAAGCAAGATGTAACATTCAAAAGTGTTCTGGGAATTGGGCTTCAATAATAAGGATAGCATATATTACTTAATTCTATGTATTTTTCATAAGATTCTGTTTCCTGCCCTCCCTCCCTCTCCCTCTCAGTTTGCAAGTTTCATTTCAACATCCTGGTTGTTTTCCTCCGTAAGTGAAGTTGCTATTATCATGCAAGCAGGCGGAGACAAATAAAATTTAAACAGAGGAAAGAACTGCCAAGGATAAACCTCCAAAACAGTGTATTTCAGGGCAAATACCTGGCTAAAAATATGTAGATCCTAGAATTAGTATCAGAAATGTAGACCAGTTTCAACTTCAGTTGGCTTGTTCCCTGATAAATCAAAGATACTGCACATGCTGTGCTTTGTACTGCACCTCTGTTATCTGGAGGGGTATCCCATAATAATTGTGGAGAAAACTGCAAAATCAGCAGCAAGGTTTGCAGAAACTTTCCTTGATCATCATATTCACATTTGCCTGTGCTTTTTATGAAAAAGGATCTTCTCAGTCTGCTGTACCTGTCTATCTCTACTTGGTTATTTTGAGCCTTCCCATGGCTTTTTATGGACTTTTCTTTGTTTAAAAATCCAAGAAGATGTAGATTTTTAAACTTTCAAGAGCTATGCCTGGAAAGTCATGCATGAATGAAATAGAGTTCCACAGTATCCTTTAAAAAAAGAAAAGCTAGACTCTGGATCTCTTCCTATTCCACAGAGGAACAGAGTTGTTCCCTGTACTATATAAATAGTCCTTGAATTATGACAGCAATTGGGACCAGAATTTCTGTCGCTAAGCAATGTGGTCAAAAAGTGCAAGCACATTTCTTAACAATGACAGTTCCTAGAGGCCAGGTTGCTGTTGTTAGCTGATCTCACAGTCCTTAGGCGAGGCAACTTCCTGCCAGTTTTTAGATTTTAGAACTAGTAGTAAGGCTTTCACAGTAGTAGCAGTTTGGTTGAAGAATCCCCTCCTCCCATGAAATTAGATTGGGCCTATTGGTATCAATTTTATTTTATAACAACTGTAGTAGAAACATGGTGGCACAGTGCTTAGAATGCAGTATTGCAGGTTAATTCTGCCGACTACCAGCAGTTTGATTTTTACTGGCTCAAAGTTGACTCAGTCTTCCATCCTTGAAGTCAGTAAAATGAGGACCCAGGTTTTTGGGGAAATAATGCTGACTTTAAACTGTTTAGAGGGGGCTGTAAAGCACTGTGAAGCAGTATATGAGTCTAAGTGCTATTGCTATTGTTATTGTATAATACTTTATGATGAACTGCCACGGTATAGTTTTAGATCAGGAGTGCGATATAACATATACATTATCAGACATTTTAAAGCTTCCCCTCCACCCTAATCTTCTTGGAGACTTAATACATGAACATAGTGATTGCCCAATGGCTCCTATTCCATGCTCCCACTTATTTTGATTCTTTATACTTTGCTCCCATTCCTACTCCACCTTCCTTTCTCTTTTTTTTCCACCTGTGCTATTCCCTTCCCCTTCATTTTTTTTGTTGGGGGTTGGGGTTGACAGACTCAAATCTGCTTCCACTTCTTTGACTGGCACCCGAAGTGGAAGGAAAAGCATTTCTTTTACTAACTAGCATCTAACCACGAGAAACAGAGGTGGTATTCAGCAGGTTCTGACCAGTTCTGGAGAACCGGTAGCGGAAATTGTGAGTAGTTCAGAGAACCGGCAAATACCACCTCTGACTGGAGATTTTACAGTATCCTTCCCCACCAAGCCACGCCCACAGAACCGGTAGTAAAAAAAATTGAATCCCACCACTGACAGGAAATAATGCATTACTGCACTTGTAGACTAAGTGGTGGTTAGAACTGGCATAAAAAACAACTTTAAACTGGTAGTGTATGTGAGTATTTTTGTTTGTCTCTGTGAAATATGGTAGTTTCTATCATATTAAAAAAATGAGGTTTTTTTAAAGCTATAATATAAGCACACTGGAATACTTTGTTTTGGAAAAGGTAAATAGAATACAAATTTGCTACAAATAAATAAAAAGCTAAAGGAAAAAATAGCTTTTATAGGGTTTATAATTAATTTTCTGTTTTCTAGAAATGCCTAAGTGATGTATGGGTGTTAGATATATACCAGGGACTGAATTTTGTAGCAGCCAAAACTGCCCAAGGCAAAATACCAAATTTGATGAGTCAGTAATTGAATCTGTTATGACAAATCTATAATCCTTTGAGAACATCCCAGATTATTACAGCCGCCTTCAGGAATTTCAGCTACATATTAGATGTCATTGGTAATGCTACTTATTGGCAGCATTGTCAGATACTGTCTAGTACTCAAGATTAAGAATTGCTACATAATTTTTATGATATTCAAACAGTCATGTTCTCAAGGTCTACAGGTGAAACTCGAAAAATTAGAATATCGTGCAAAAGTTCATGTATTTCAGTAATGCAACTTAAAAGGTGAAACTAATATATGAGATAGACTCATTACATGCAAAGCAAGATAGTTCAAGCCGTGATTTGTCATAATTGTGATGATTATGGCTTACAGCTCATGAAAACCCCAAATCCACAATCTCAGAAAATTAGAATATTGTGAAAAGGTGCAATATTCTAGGCTCAAAGTGTCCCACTCTAATCAGCTAATTAAGCCATAACACCTGCAAAGGGTTCCTGAGCCTTTAAATGGTCTCTCAGTCTGGTTCAGTAGGAATCACAATCATGGGAAAAACCATCATTGACACCCTCCATAAGGAGGGAAAGCCTCAAAAGGTAATTGCAAAAGAAGTTGGATGTTCCCAAAGTGCTGTATCAAAACACATTAATAGAAAGTTACGTGGAAGGGAAAAAGTAGAAGAAAAAGGTGCACAAGCAGCAGGGATGACCGCAGCCTGGAGCGGATTGTCAGGAAAGGGCCATTCAAAAGTGTGGGGACTTTCACAAGGAGTGGACTGAGGCTGGAGTCAGTGCATCAAGAGCCACCACACACAGGCGGATCCTGGACATGGGCTTCAAATGTCATCAGAAGCGTCTTACCTGGGCTAAAGAAAAACAGACCTGGTCTGTTGCTCAGTGGTCCAAAGTTCTCTTTTATGATGAGAGCAACTTTTGCATCTCATTTGGAAACCAAGGACCCAGAGTCTGGAGGAAGAATGCACAGACTGCAAGATGCTTGAAGTCCAGTGTGAAGTTTCCACAGACTGTGTTGATTTGGGGAGCCATGTCATCTGCAGATGTTGGTCCACTGTGCTTCATTAAGTCCAGGGTCAACGCAGCCGTCTACCAGGAAATTTTGGAACACTTCATGCTTCCTTCCGCACACGAGCTTTATGGGGATGCTGACTTCATTTTCCAGCAGGACTTGGCACCTGCCCACACTGCCAAAAGCACCATAACCTGGTTCAATGACCGTGGGATTACTGTGCTTGATTGGCCAGCAAACTCACCTGACCTGAACCCCATAGAGAATCTATGGGGCATTGCCAAGCGAAAGTTGAGAGACACGAGACCGAACAATGCAGAAGAGTTGAAGGCCGCTATTGAAGCATCCTGGTCTTCCATAACACCTTAGCAGTGCCACAGGCTGATAGCTTCCATGCCATGCCACATTGAGGCAGTAATTGCTGCAAAAGGGGCCCAAGCCAAGTACTGAGTACATATGCATGCTTATACTTTTCAGAGGTCCGATATTGTTCTATGTACAATCCTTGTTTTATTGATTGCATGTAATATTCTAATTTTCTGAGATTGTGGATTTGGGGTTTTCATGAGCCGTAAGCCATAATCATCACAATTATGAAAAATCACGACTTGAACTATCTTGCTTTGCATGTAATGAGTCTATCTCATATATTAGTTTTACCTTTTAAGTTGCATTACTGAAATAAATGAACTTTTGCACGATATTCTAATTTTTCGAGTTTCATCTGTATATGTCAGTAGTCTTTTCAGTGTTTTCCTTGGTGAGGAAGTGTATATTTCTTTATTTAAATCCATCCTGACCAACTCCAGCAATGCTTTTTACTTCTTTTCATTCTGTAATAAGTGGCCTCTGCTTTTTCACTACCCCTTGTGAAATTTCTTCAAATTCCCTTTCATTAACTCATTCAGAGCTTGGCTTCTTATCTCCTCTTCCAGTTCCATAATCCACCTGCTCAGTGAAATTCTCTTCAGAACCTTTTTCCATCTTGTCACTTGTATCATATTTCACTGCTGTCACCATCATCCCTTTATTGCTTTCTTGATATTTTGGGACCATTACTCTCATTATTAGCAGGTAGCATTGTCAGTCTTAGAATTGTAGTCTTAGATATTTGGAAGACAGTCACTTGGAAGAAGCTTGTCCCCTCCAGACCCCATACTTTTCTTATTTATCATTAAGAATTTATATTTATTTTTAGTATATTTATATACTAAATACATCTACACACACATGTATTTATTATATTTTAGTATAAGGCAAAGCTATTATTTCCTTGGCAATCAAAAGAAATTAAATGTGCATAGAAATAAAACATTCTATATTAATTACAAGACCATTTACTAGGAAACTATTTTATAATAATTCCTGAATAAAATTGAGGGAAATTAATAAAAGCATTGTCTTACACTGAGGGTGGAATGCTACTAGATTTTGGAATCTCTGTTTCAAATTATACACTGTTAAGTGCTTGGTTGAGAGCCAGTTTGGTGCAGTAGTTAGGTACATAAAATCACCTGGAAGACATTGGGCCAATCACTCTTTCTCAGCCCTAGGAAGGAGGTAAGAGCAAATCTTTCCAAGAAAATTGCACGAATTAATAATAAGGTTTGTTTTGCTTTTACTGTTACAAACTTGTTATGCTGGTCATATAAATAGAGTTAAACAGCTAAGTCACAATAATATATTAAAATAAATCTTATTGATCATAGTAATGCTACATCTATTTTTCTCTCTGTCTGAATTTAGGTTCTCTCTTTGCTGATCAACGCTGCTTATAAACCTAGCCGTGTTCTTAGAGAAATACAACTAGATGAAGAACCTTCATGGCATGGATATGGAGAGACTTTGAAAGCAAAGTAAAATACTCCATATATTTATATTTTTCTATTAGGGCTAAATTAGTTATACTGACAACTGTCAGTATAACTGTTGTCTTGCATGGCACTTTCAGGACTTCAGCTTGAATTTTCCTGCATGAATGGACTTTCATCTATATGCTACTTGCCGCCCCCACCCCCTCTTAATCCTTAAAAACCAGAAGCTGCCAGGATAATGTATTTTTATAGCTGCAGTAGAAATCCTAATTGTAGATAAAAGTTGTCCTCATATTAGAAGTCATTCAAAGGGTTGAAAAGCCACACAAGATATCAGCACTGTTTGGATTCAGGATTGTCTTTCTGCCAGGGGAATAAAACCTGTGACAGACCAACTAGCCCCTTTCAGTCTCTCCACTCTGTAATTTAATTTAGGCTGGAGGAACAGGTTTTGGTTTGGCTGCATGGGAGATGGGAAAGGGAAAGTTGCTAGTCTTAACTTAGTATTTCCTAATTAAAATCTCTGTTCCGCTGATGGTGTTTTTACATGGAAATAACAAGCACACCAGTTTAATAACCATCTTTGGGCTGCCTTAAGCAACTGATTTATTTATTCAGTCAAAGGTTAAGAGGCTTACTCAAGCAGAAAGGGAATGAAAGACTGGGTTATTGCAATTTCTTTTATTTGCTTTTGCTTTGAAAGTGACTTGATAAAATAATATTAAGGCTATTCCAGAGCACTTCTCACAATAATACCTGAAATAGAAAAGACCTCAGTAGTTCAGAAGCTACTGCTGTTTCAGCTCTGGCTGATAATGGGTTAGTCTCTTTTCCCTGCTGTCTGGAATAATTGTTAGTAAAGCAGTGCTGCCTTCAGACCCTTGATGTTTTTTCTTAGAGAAAGGACGGAGGCTATAATATTTGTAATAAACCGAAAAGGCAAGCATTTTTAACACAAGTATTGCTTTAATGTGCAAAAAAAAGGAAAACAATGTAAAAAGAACAAAAACAAAGGGTAGCATATACGGTAGTCCTCAGTTCACAATGGTAATCAGAATTTCCATTGCTAAGTAATGTAGTTACAAGGCATGATACCATGTGATCACATCACAGAGATGGTAATCCCAGCAGTCCCTGTTCCTGTTGTTAAGTGAGAATTATTCATCAGTAAGTGAGGACTTCACATGACTGAGACTTGTGTCTTTCTGCCAGCTTCCAACAAGCAAAGTCAGTGGGAAAGCTTATAGGGAGTTGCAAGTCATAGTTACGACAAGCCTTTCTTTAGGCAGCTGTCAAGTTGAGTGATGCTCCCACACCTTCATATAATGTTTATTTTCTTTCATCGTTAGATACTGCATTTGTGTTTATTTCTGTGCTGCCCAAAGTCAGCATGGAATTAGACATCCTAAATGAATAAATAAATAATATTTTAAAATAATATTTTAAACCAAGAAATTTAACATATGATAATATCCCATTTATGCACATTTCTTCCTCTCTTTATGTTTAGGACTGGCCTGACTCACATATTAATTCATCATTTAATAATTATTTATTTAATAAGCTACCGTTCACTAGGCTTGCACAGATATAGGCCCTGCTTTATAAATCAAAATACCATAAGTTATAAGCCATAATATGGTAGACTTTGGTTTGTTTACTGTACTGTATGAAGCCACCTCATGTTTGTTTCCTGTGTTTTTTCTGTGTTTACTTTCACCTTTCCTTATTAATGAAACTTTTCTTTGCTACAGATACAAAGGAAAGAGCTACCGAGCTACAGTGGAAGTAGTAAGAACAGCTGATCGAGTTGCAGACTTCTGCAGGCAGACCTGCATCAAACTGGAATGTTGTCCAAATCTATTTGGTCCCCAAATGGTGCTAGACAAATGTTCTGAGAACTGCTCTGTTCTAACAAAAACCAAATACAGTAAGTAATTGTATCATTGGCATTTATTTACTCCAAAACATGTAGGCAGCTAGAAAGAGCATTTTTCAATAAATACACAATATCCCATCAGCTTTATGATGGCTGCCGGTTGGCACTTCCTGGGTCTTTCAGTAAACAGAAACTACAGTGGTGTAACTGGATTACAGCCAGTGGTTTGGATAACATAATGGCCCATGAATTAATGCTACTTAATCAATAATAAATCATAGATACCATTTATGATTCATGGTCCTCTACTTCACCATGAAGTGCCCACATTTTGGGCTTCCGACATTACAATAAATCAAATTATGATGGCATTAAATAAAAAAATATATACATCCAAAGATAATCTTGCAGATATTCTTCCTAACAGTTAGATAATTTCTTACTGAATGGAGAACTCCAGTACATGCTGGCTTCACACAACAAGCTTAGCCAAAATCTAGCAAAGCATGTTATTTATTTTTATTTATTTTGTTTTTATTCATATTTATATCCCGCCCTTCTCCGGAGACTCAGGGCGGCTTACAGTTTTTTGGGGGATACACCCCAATGCGCTCAGCAATAGCCTTCATTCCATTGTATATGCCTGCTTATTACTAAGCGGCATTTTTACAAAATCAGCTTATTGCCCCCAACAATCTTGGGTCCTCACTTTACCTACTAATAGGACTAGGACAGAGGAAAAGCCCCTGTCCTGAGCCCTCCAGATAAAGTGCTACATTCACTTTCCTTGGCACCTTACATACTAACTTTTCTGTTTGATACCCCCTCAAGATAACCCTCCTTTGTATTATTTGTTCCTTTGGGGAAAATGACTCTTCTCTTGGATTACATCGCACGGTAGCATAACTGTAGTGTTAAGAAACCTGAACCCTAATTCTTGTAGACCAGTTTGACTTGTAAATTGGCAGTCATCCCATACTGTTTTTGTAAATACTTTGCTATTTTTCCTAAAGCATATCCCATCATTGCCACTACAGTAATGTAAAAGTTGCACACAACCAAAATAAGCTATCTGTATTTTTTTTAAATTCATATTTATATCCTGCCCTTCTCTGGAGACTCAGGGCGGCTTACAATTTTTGGAGTGCAACCCAATGTGCTCAGCAATAGCCTTCATTCCATTGTATATGCCTGCTTATTACTAAGCGGCATTTTTACAAAGTCAGCTTATTGCCCCCAACAATCTTGGGTCCTGTATAATAAGAGTACTTCTAAGGTCTTATCTTTTAAAGGACAAACGAACGATGAATTGTGTTTCATGATAGTAACTCTTTTTTTTCTTTTAACCTCCTGCAGCCCATTATTATGGAAAGCGGAGAAACAAAAGGATTGGCCGACCACCTAGTATCCACAGCAACATTGAGGCAAGCATGAAAAAAGCAAACAGGAAAAGAAAAAAACGGAAAAACTTCTTTGTTCATAAGAAGAAGCGATCTTCTACCTCTGTAGATAACACACCAGTGGGATCACCCCAAGTAGGCAACTAAGGGGGATGGATTCAATATACAAGTCTACATATAGAGATTGTGGGATAAAGTGGTTGCTAATCCATGCTATTCTGAGTCGTTCTGTATTGTTTCTCAGGGAAGTGGCGGTGAAGATGAGGATGATCAGGATGAGATAGATGAGGAGTCTCTTACTGAAGACAGTACCTCTGAACAGCAGGAGGAACTGCTTGAGGAGTCTGAAGTATCAGAGAAGAAGTCACAGTCATCTTCCCCAACACAGAGTGAGCAGTCTCATTTTGGGGCTCCAGACCGGGACAAACGGAAAAGAAAACTACGGACTTTTTCTTTCTCGGATGATGAAAATAAGCCACCTTCACCAAAGGTATATTTTGATTTTAAAACATGTAACAATCATAGAGCTTTTCAGCAAGTCTGTCTGTCTGTCTGTCTCTCGCTCCCTCCTTCCCTCCCTCCCCCCCCCCCCACCTCTCTCTCTCTCTCTTCCATTTCCCTCTCAGAGAGAGAGATGTTTGCTGGATCTGTGTACTATGTAACTTAGCAAGCTTGACACTATATTTCACTGCCTGCAAAACTTGCAAAATTTTCCTTAAACGTCTCTCTTCCTAAATTGGCACCAATTGAGAGATGGGGGTGATTTCAGCTCACTTGGACAAACTAACCTTTAAAAAAAATCGTACAAACCAATTTTCTTATTTTTTCCTTTCTCCAGGTATTAAATCTACACTTAAAGATGGATGATTGACCTTTATTTCTTTAACTAGGAAAATTTAAGTAATTGTTTGTGATTTAAAGCACATAAAATGCAGCTTTCTGGCCTGTAGGCTAGTTGTTGTTATATATGAATGTAATAACCTTTATTAACAATTTTGTACCTCTTAATGTCCATGTGCATTCAAGTAATTTATGTGTGTAAGTGTCCGTGTGTGTGAATTTGACATTTTCTTCCAGTAGTGGGAATAAAACAAAACTTCTTCAGTAGGTCTTTACCATGATCTCAGAACACAAAAGGGTAGTCAAGGAAATAATAGAAAATGCAATTCTGCTTTATTAAAAATAATCAGAAATGTGTAAGTATCTTTGCTGCAGAAGATGCTGTATTAAGTCTGTAGAATTCTGTTTGTTTGTATACTTTATTTGTTGTATACTAGTGATCCAGTTGAAATAAAATTCAGGTTCAGACCATACAATAATAGATGATTAGAATCACAATCTCAGTCTTGATTGTCCCTTTAAATAACATAAATGATATTGCCTATACTCAGGTTACCTACATTTATGACTATTTAAATGGTTATATGCCTAATTCTCAAAAGATACATGAAAAATGAATGTCATCAAATTAAATCGAAAATACTTCGTCAAATACAAAAAACTCCAAGTGATGATTGAATATTGCATCTATACTGCAACAGCAGGAATGACAACAATAACAGTAGTAGTTTGCAATTGCATTGCACACTTTTTTTTTACTTTGTTCAGTTTGAGGTCTTTTGTTACTAGAAGGCTGACAGCCATGAATCTCTGCTGTACTAAACCTTATCAAATTCTGCTGTACTAAAACTCAGAAATTTACATTGCCCAGTCTCTGTTGTATACACCTCAGGGCCACTCTTTTAGATTAGAGCAATCTGATTATTTATATGGCTATTTCAAGTGTGTCTTTTCATCCTTTTTTTTTCTTTTACTAATCCTTTTGGCAGGGTGTACAGAAGTCTGTCTTTTTTTACTTTAAGGAATTGCAAAACTAGGATAACTTACTGAACTGCAGGTAGACCTCGACTTACAACAGTTCATTTAGTGCTTGTTCAAAGTTACAACGGCACTGAATAAAGTGACTTATGACTGTTTTTCACTTACAACCATTGCAGTATCCCCATGGTCACCTGATCAAAATTTAGACACTTAGCAACTGACACATATTTATGATGGTTGCAGTGTCCTGGGGTCACGTGATCATCTTTTGTGACCTTTTGACATTGCAAAGTAAATGGGGAAGCCAGATTCACTTAACAACTGTATTAATAATTTAACAACTGCAGTGATTCACTTAATAACTGTAGTCAGAAAAGTCGTAAAATTGGGCAAAATTCACTTAAGAATTGTCACGCTTAGCCACAAAAATTTTGAGTTCAATTGTGATCATAAGTCAAGGACTACCTGTACTATGTATTCTGCATTCTGTCATGTTTTCAGGACAGTGCATATGTTAGGCCTCAACAATAGGACTTATTTTTACCCTCAAAATATTGGATCAGTGGCTCACATAGAACATTTTTATGTTCTGGAAAAGATATCTCTAAGGAAGAAAAAGTGATATTTTTGGCTTTATGTCTTGTGGCATAGGAAATAAAGATAGAAGTTGATGAAAAATTACAACTGGACAGCAATCCTCTGGAATGGAGTGTAGCAGATGTTGTGCGGTTCCTTAAATCTACAGATTGTGCACCATTAGCTAGAATATTTCTGGATCAGGTATGTCTTATTATTGGCCATGGATAACTGACTGAATGAAACCATTATGTCAACTAAAATATCATTTTACCTCTGTGCTTATACATTCATATGTGTAATTTATACATACATACACACACACACACATGCATATGTATAAATTATTGGGAACATCTCACAGGATTCTTACAATGAAATGGGTAGAATGGACATAATACAAAAACATAAAAACTTTAAAAAAAACAGAATTTCTCTGAGATGAGATCTTTTCTAAATGTTACTTTCTTTGAACTCCTTGAGAAAGTAAATGTCTGACTCCTGAAAAAATATTACCATGTTTTGGGATCAATTTATAATGAGCAGGGACAGTATTTTTTAGTTTGAAAGGTACTGGCGCATTTAAGCACTAATAGGTAAAGTTTTAACCCAGGATTACATGAAAAATCCTGCTGTGCTGCCTCATGGTGGCAGGTAGGGGTGTATATGGAAAGGATGAGCAAAGGATGATAGAAATAAATGTCAAGTGTATGTAATCTCAGCAACATCACGTAAGGCATGAAGATTATCGTAGCTGCCAGTTAAAGCAAGCAGGAACCACTATTCGATAGTAGTGCTATGGGATGATATTAGGAGTCAGGTAATAATTTTAATGATAACACCAAAAGAATCATTTTATACTGTGCAGGAAAAGGCAATGGTAAACCGCTCCTGTATTTCACCAAGAAAAACACACGGATAGACAAGATAAAGTAACTGATACAGTGCCAGATGATGGACTCCTCAGATCAGTGGCAGGCAATGTATTATTGAGGAAAAGTTGAGAATCTTTCTGAGTGCACATGGTATTTATGAAGTAACTAGACCAGTGTTTCTCAACCTTGGCATCTTTAAGATATGTTCAATTCCCAGAATTCCCTATCCAGCATGTTAGCTAGGGAATTTTGTGAATTGAAACCCACACATCTTAAAGATGTCAAGGCTTAGATACACTGGACTAGACTAAAGCCTTCCATCTATTTTGTAAATATGGAAAGAAATTTATACTCATAATGAATGGGAATGTTATTTATCAATTTCTGAAATGGTCCTATAACATTCTTGTTTAATATCTATATTTGAGATTGAGAAGTCAGCCATTAAAATATTATTATTGAAGTATGGCATTGTTACATTAGATAGAAGTCTACAATGCTATTGCAGATTAGTAGTTTGGCTGCCTGTTTACCAGCTCTGTTAGGTACACACTTGCGGGCTTCCCACAGTGTGCCATAAGAGGGTGAGCTAGCTTCACACCAGAGAAAGACGAGTGGTTCTTCCTGCAGCAGCATCTTAAGCTCCCTCTCCGGAACCACCTCATAAACTGGCGTCACAACCAGGAGGGTTCAGAGCTGGCAGGAATTTGACTGCCTGCACAGAGCACTAACTTGTCTTCCCACAGAAATGGTACCATTTATCTACTTATCTACATAGAACATGCTTTCAAACTGCAAGGTAGGCAAAAGCTGAGGCAAGTAACGTAACCTCATCCCGCCATGCAGTGGTAGGACTAGAACTGCTGGAACAGAGACCATCTCCAGCGTCATTAAGCCACTGAACCACCATGCCTCGTCATTAAGTGAAGCGATCTCTAAGTAAAATCATGACTGCTTATGATCTTACTTAAGCTTTGCTTTACAGACCTTCGAAGATCATAAAAACAAGGATTGATCATAAAATTTACTTTTTTTCATCACTGTCAAAATAGAGAACAGTCACTAAATGAGAATTGGCTATGTTGTAAAAAGAAAAAGATGCTATCTGATACAGCAATGTATTTCTGTATGGTTTGAATTTAACAGGTGAAGGATTGAATTAATTTTATATTGATATCATATCTATTTTTCTTCCTTGTTCTTTTTATTCCTCTCCTTACATCCAGTTTATTTTAGTTACTATATGTAGTTTCTTACCAGTGTTATTTGTTTATACAGGTAATCCCTGAGTAATGAACGTTCTCTTAGCCAACGTTCGAAGTTACACGATAAGCACCCACTAGCATTTACAAACAAGTCCAGAAATTACGAATGTTGCAGCACGAGAGTTTTTCACCCTTATGAATGACCATAGAGCCTCTGCAACATTCGCCCTGCCTATTCACCTTCTGCTGGGTTTTCACAGGCACTCCACCCCTGGAGACTCAGCTACCTTGAGTTTTCCTCTCTGTCACCATTTCTTTGCTTGCTTTGTTGCTTCAGGCTTTCAGAGAAACCTAATGTACCGCAAGATCACGAGAGATCACTACTGATCTCATCTGATCTTGCACTTTAGGCCTCTATTTTCTGTGAATTGAGGCTTGGACGATTACAAATGGAGGGAAAGCTCCCGGCCTTGCCGTTTCCTTGCTGAAGCCTGCAGAGAGATTGCGTCCCTGTAGGCTTTGGCAGTCCTTTGCAAAAAGCCTTTGTTGGCACCAGCAGAGCTTGGGAGCGGTGGGTGTTTCCCTCCGAAGCTCTGTTCCTGCTGGCAAAGGCTTTTTGCAAAGGGCTGCTGAAGTCTAGAGATTTGGTGGGGAGAAAGGCCTGGAAGGGTGCATGCAGCCCTCCGCACCTTTTTTTCATCACTGAAGGCTTCATCAAGCACTTTGCTGATGACAAAGGAGGGAGCAGGCAAAGAAACAGAGTGTCTGGACAGGAGACAGATCTTCATAAGATAAGTGACCTGGCATGGCAGGATGCAGGAAGAACAATTGTGGGAATCCCAGGGGAGGAAGAATGAGGTGTCTCAGTGGGTCTGAAGCAGGTGGCTCTCCATCATTAGGCCTTCCCACCCTGAGATACCTTATGCGCATTTAACGAGCTGCACATTTGATTAGCGAATGTGTGGGCAAAAGAAGAGAGTGATCATGTTCAAATTACACAATTCACTCCTATGAATGCTCAGGTGAGGAATGGAATGGGCAAGCTCCATTACATTTATAACTCGACAACTATCTGTAATGCATTAATGAAATGTTTAAATGATTAAAAAAAAACCCACACATTTATTTTAATGCTAACTGCTATTTCTTCCTTTTCCTCTGATAGGAAATAGATGGGCAGGCACTTCTCTTGCTCACTCTTCCCACGGTTCAGGAGTGCATGGACTTGAAACTTGGCCCAGCCATTAAACTTTGCCATCACATTGAAAGGGTTAAATTTGCCTTCTACCAGCAGTTTGCCAACTAAAACAGGAAGAAGATAAGCTGAACCTGAAACTTCGAAGCACAAGTACAGTAACCTGCTTTTCCTTCAGCAGGAAGAACCAAGAAGGGTTAGATGGAAACTGCTTATGAACTGGCTTTACAGTTTTGCACTTTGAGTGGGGAAAATACTTGGAGCAAAATATTAATGCAATCCTAACTATCTTTGCAGCTGTCTTTTGGCTTAAAAAAGTAGTACTTACTCATTCTGTACATCAGGGCTTTTTTATGGATAAAAGATGATTTAAATATCTTTCACGAGGAGAAAAAAAATCCTCCAGGTGTGGTATGGACAGAATTTACAGCATGTGGAAAGGAATGCAGAAGATGAGCATCTCTTTGCTGCTTGCTGACTGACCGTCCTCTTTTTTTTTCTTCAGTCTTGAAGATAATTTAAATAAGTAGACTAGCTGTTTGCCAAGATACGTGGTGTGGCCAAAAGCGTAAAAGTGAAACTGCAGCTTCTTTCTGACCTTTATTTTAGAGCCTGCTCTCTACCTCTAAAACCAAAAAAAGGCTACAAGGCAAGTTAAAAAATGATCCAGCTATTGACTTTTCTGTATTTAAATTTATGAATGCCCCTCTTCTACTGTCCTGACAGAATCATAGCCTTTAGCAGCTACCAGATAGTCACAGACTGAAGAAGTAGCATTCTTTATTATGGAGAAATACTGATAGTGGAGATTGTGCCTGTCATGTTGCAGATAAAAGTAGAGACGGAAAACTTAGAAATTGTGGATATTAAAATATGCTATGTGCTATGGGTAAGCTAAAGTTGCACAGAAATATTGCCACACACCAGAAATATTTTTTAGAAAACATGTATTGTTTAGGGAAATTACATGGTCTTCTGAACTAGCCTCCTTAGAAGAATGAATTGAAACACAGAGCTCCTTCCAGTTCTCAAATAACTAAATTTCTCCACTTATTTGTTACAGGTTTGTAAATGCACCCAAAGGATTTTCTTAAAATATATACAGAAGAAAAATTGTGGCATAGTTTGCATGCCATACATACATATTAGGAGATGGAGTTTGGTTTGCTTAACATATAGAGAAGTCAGCTGAATTCATCAGCTTAATATGCTGATCTAATACAAAGAGCTACTACCCACAAGTTCAGGAACAAACTAAGTTTTATGGAAGCTAGAAGGACCAGAGCAGTTTCTGCATTTCTACCCATTACAAACATAAATTGTGGCTTCAGCCACAATTGAGTATTTATTATTCACAAGTTAGATCAAAGCATTGGTGACTTGCTAGAGAGTCATGTTGCAGGGCATATTGAATACTTTTAAGAAGAGACAGAATGTGGTATCTTGAAATTTCTTCATAACTTATTTAGCTATATGGAATCCTAGAGACAGAATGATTTCATGCTTCAGATTTCAGTCAAAGGTTTAATACATGAAATGTTATGTAACTGAACATGTGGGCCAAATTTGCAATTAGATTTTGTATATTGAAATTAGTGCTATTCAGATGCTCCATTATTTATAAGAACATGCATGTGTGTGAAAGTATAAATGCCTGTTTGGCATCAGAAAGAATATTGGGGTTTTTTATAAAAAAAAATCAGGCTCAATGTAATTCTTGTTTTATTTAATTAGCTCCAATTGGAATACGTTCATGTGTTAAAACTTGTATGTCTAAGATTTTCAGGGTTTTTCAAGTAAAGCTTTCATATGCCATATATTGCTGTAATATTTTGAATGCCAGTAAAATAGATGCTGGCTTATTTAGGTTATATTTATAGGCTGACATTCCAGTCTTGTTCTATCATTTTGGTCTTGGTATAACCACTAAGGGTTTTCCAAAAAAGATGCTTTTCATTACTTGTTACTTTGAATGAGTCATTTCTATGCAACATGTGAGAAATGGATATATTTCATTTCTTGAGGCCAATTCAAGCATGTCTTGTGGTTTGAAGTTTAAAAGGTTTAACACAATCTGTAAAATATTCCATATATAGTTCTGAAATACTATCTGGGTTTAGTAAGATATAATTTAATCTATAAATCATTCATCTCTTTCCTGTTATTGCCCTGATGAGTCAGCCAGTCTTACCTGCTTTGCTACTGATTTGACATTCAAAGCCTGTTGGAATATTAAAATTAAGGAAAGTCTGCAAAGTTAGATAACATTGTATATTTTTACAAGGCCAGTGACATTCTAGCTAGGAAAAATTAAGTTGGTTTCAAGGCCTGCATTAATATTTACCTAAAGCAGAGAGAGTGGAAAGGTAAACATAGTTTTCAGGTCTCTGGTGCTAATTGCTGTAGAAAAAGCATATTAAAAATTACTAGAAACTGGCAGCATATAGATTTTCTCATGATTGGTGTTTTGAGGAAACACTTTAAAATTTAGGGAGATAGGGAAAAAAACAATATTTAGCCTCTGAAAACACAAGCTACTTTTTTGAAGTTGACTAATGTGCAAAATATTCTTTATGTAATTTTACTCTGTAGTTGCCATTTTTATGATTCTAAAGATTTAGGAAAAGGAAGGAATCCAATATTGCATATGTAATTACTGAATCGAGCACACAATTTTCCAAGGTACAAAGATTTTTAATTTTAATTTTTGGTATTACCAGCCAAACTTTATCAGTTAAGAAGAGTTGAATAAAAGGTTTTTGCAAAATATGTTTGCCAAAATGTAAAGTCTAAAGCCAGGATATCAGCCATTTTGTTTCTTTCTGTAAATACTATAACACTGTATGAATTCACTCAAGATGTACTGCCAAATGTTTTAGCAGATATAAAATTCAACATTTTAAATGAAGGTCTTTAAAAGCCATTTTTGGCTTTGCCTAAGATAATTGTCTGCTGTGAAAAATTTTAGAATACCCAATAGTTGCTAAGCACAAAGAAACTGACATTGCCTGGAAACCTCACTGGTGTAAATTTCACCATATTCCAGGTGCTTATGTTGGTATTAAAGTTTCCCCAAAATATCCATAAATGACCTTTATATTTGAAGGCAGCCTTAAGGGTAAGAGGTCAGAATGGATTTTGAAAGGATAAAACTAGTTTAAAAACTATGTTGTATCTGTAATTCAGTGGTATTTGTTGCATGTGCAGCAATCTAACCCCCTTCCCTTAACTTGGATTTATAACAAATGGATTGTATACTGAAGGCCATGAATGTGAATTCTTTTTTATATCATGTTTAAAAATTATCAACACTGGGGAAGCACCAGCAGTGTTTACTCCTCATAAGTACTTGCTTAATAGAAATAGGTTCTATTATTTATATTCTTTTAAGCAATTCTTTTAAAAAAACTAAAAACCAAATTCCATACAGGAAAGCTATTTGCTTTCCTTCAGTTAATAAATTCAAAGTTCCACTATTTGTCCTGTGCAAAGCTAGAATCTGGAATCCCTACACATTTGGAACTTCACAAAAATATGATTGATTTAAAATAATGATTTTGGGGAATGAAAAATGTATCCCTTTGTTTGCCCTATGGAGCCTTATATACCTTATATTACTGAAGGTTTGTATTCATCAGCTTCCCCTGTGGCTATTTTAATTTTCACCCATTGTGCACACATCTTCTGTTCTGATTGTTCCCTTAATGTTCATAGACAATCAAAACCTCTTGAAAGAGCCTCTAAGGCAGGTACTGCCAGCATATTTCTTAGTTGTAATAGCTCATTGGACATGCACTTTTCTGCTTTGCTCTAAAAAAAGATTACAGATGTATATTGTGTTGTCTTTTCTGCTTGCTGTATTTTTACTTTAATTAATATATGTGTGTGTGTGTGAACTGAGGGTAAAATTTTGAAAGTAGAAGATATGCACATAAAATGTCTACTGAAGCACCTTCTTTGTTGCCTAGGTGCATCAGGTAAAGGGTTTTAAAATATTTTAGATTATTTGACTTGTTCTGTAAATGAATGTATATAATTTTGTGGTACTTCATGACCGTTTTAAGTGGTTGTAAGAAAATTAAAAATACTTAAATTGGTGCCAGTTTCCTTTGATATTACCTGCTTGGAGTCTTTCATTACTAAAGAAAAAGTAGACTTGAAAATGCATAGCAGTATATGTGAATTTCCAAATACTTTTGTTTTCAAAATCCTGGAGCTAATTGGCTATTGTCAGCTTAACAATTTTCTAGGAAACATTCTATTTTGGATACTTCAACTGTATTTTTATTTTATACATCTCCAGCTGAAAAATGCTTACACATTCAAAAAACTAATGTTTTCCAGTATCCAAAAACAATATAAAATTAAAATATTCCAATTCTAGGCATCCTTCTTTTTCCTCCCTCACTCAGTTTTTAATCTGGTTATATTTTATAGCACACTAATGTTACAAACAAGTAAGATAACTCCTTTATCACATTAAAGTTTAACTACTTAGAAATAATTAGATGCAGTATCATTTCTCCCATCGCCAGAATGAGAAATGCTATTGCATTAAAACACTGGAAATTCAAACTGCCACCTGATATTACAGTAATTACAAGAACAGATTTTCCTGTTTGTTTTATCCCAGAAGAAGCTGAAGCTTAAAAATATATGGGGGCAATTCAGGTTTGAAAGTTATGGGATTATTATGTTATCCAGTACTGCTTTTGAAAGCATTTAAAATGAACAGTCTTGCATTGTAACCAAACTAATTGATGTTCCACAAAGGCATACATATCAGTTAGCCACCATAACAACACAGTGGCTCTATAGAAAAGTCTACACATCAGTGCTAAATTAGTATTTATTTAAGCTAATCAGAGAATTGAATTTACTGAAGATAACACGAGTGAGTAAGGGAAATAGCTGATAATATGCCCTCCCCCTCCCACCTAACACAATAGATAATATCTTTATTAATCAAGATGTCTGAAATGAAGATAAATTGGACAAAACAGATGGAGTCGCAGTTTCTTTGAAACAATTATATGTTAGCCTGTGTTTAGAGGCAACTTTATGCTCAACTGTATGTCTGTTGTATATTGTCTTATTAATTACTCTTGATTGTTCTCTAGATTCTAGTGAACAAACATCTTACAATCCAAAAACACAATCCTGGTGTCAAGTACAGTACATCTACTGAAGCCCACCAAAGTTCAGTGGTGCTTTTTTTTTCCTGGAAAAAAACAAACACATTGAAACAAATCTACAGACAGATGCTATTTATCTGAGGCTAACAACTTTTTTTATACTATAAGCATTCTAGTTTTCCAGAATTCTTCCCCTGTGCTAATAGTGTATTGCAGTGGTGGTGAACCTTGTTGTTGTAGTGTGCCAAAAGCGGACATACCAGAAGTGCCTGTTTTCAGCCTCTGGAGCCTGGGGGAGGCCGTTTTCACCATCCTGGAGGCTCAAGGGAAGCCTTGGGAGGCTGAAAACAGGCCCGTTTCGGCACTTCCGGTATTTCCGGAAGGCCCATTTTTCAGCCTCCTGAGGCTGCAGAGGCTTCTCTCGAGCCTCCGAGAGAGTGAAAACGGCCTCAAGCAGCCTGAAAATCAGCTGGGAGGCACACGCATGCACAGTGCAGGTAGGTTTGGCAGGGGCTCATGTGCCCGCACAAATGGTTCTGCATGCCACCTGCCATAGGTTCGCCATCATAGGTGTAGTGTAATGATGCTATATTCTTTCTTGAAAAACAATGAATTGAAATAAACTTGGATTAATGCTTACATCATATAGAAATTAAGAGCAATGATTTAGTCACAAAAGTGGAGAGGATATTTTTATATTACACTTGAAACTATTAACACAGAGGTCTCTGTGTATTCCATATTAGCACTTGCTCACTAGAAGTTGGTTCTAATCCTAATATTCTTTTGAGCAACTTGTAATGTAGGACAGTGCATTGCTTTTATCCAGTTAAACAAAAGTGCAACAAGTCACTGTTTTGACTTATGCAAACCTATAACAGAAATTAGACATTTGAAACTTCAGATAAATGGGATTGATTTAAAATTGAGGCATTGGTTGTATATGAAAAATATTTTCTTTTATTTGCAACCCCAATATAGATTTGAAATATATCAGGACTTTTGTCAAGGCCACACAAGCAAACTTCAGTTTGTACAACAGACCATCTGTTTTTGCCTCAATTTTAGCCTGTTTAGTTTGACCACCACATTTCAGAAGAGAAATAAAAGAGAACAGCATTCAGTTCTAACAGCATTCACAGTCTTTACAGAAACACTTGTCACAAATGTCAGTTAATTTTCAAAACCAATATTGTTGCTTTCAATATAAATATCATATTTCAACAAAGTTTGGTAGAACAATCCTTCCCATCTAGATTTCTGCAATCAATTTTGAACATTTAGCTAATCCTGCTTCAAAACTGCATAATTTCATTATGGTGTAATAGACTGGTATGTGTTCAGCAAAACCCAACCAGCCCAAAGATATTTCAGAATTTGACAATGGAATCTTACTGAATCTGCTGCTCAAGATGAGTGACAAAATAGAATGGGATACCTTGTTTCAAAGCAACATTTGGTAACGGTTTACATTTAGGCAATTTTCTAGGATACTATTAATAGCCATGAAAGAGACATTTCTGATCTAAGTTTGTTAAAAAAAAAAACCCCAAGGGAGTGATAGAACTCTGTCCTGTCCTTTGGTTTTTCTAATTGTATCTAAAGCCAGATCTTGTATTTATTTTTGCAGCTTATTTATTTTATAACTTCATTACTGAATGCTTTCTGTAGTACTGCTTCCAAAGTTATCTTTTATTGGGAGGAAAAGATGGCCATTGTTCAGTGTCAATAACAAGCTGCCCATAACTATTACATGCATTTTCTTCTTCTACAGCAGGATTTTTATTTCTATAATGCAGATTATTCATTATTTACCATGATGCTTCTGTGGGATTTTCTGACTTCTCCATCTGAACCCTAGAATTGCCTGAAATATTCATCCAAAGCTAGATTAGCTTTCAAATTGTGCTGTCCCTGCCAAGACTAATCCATTTTTAATGTGTTAGTTTTGTAATCCATGGCTCATCAACATTTACAACCATGCAGCATCTGAATACCAGACCACTAAAAACTGTCTAAATGTATCAGGAGTGAAAAATACTTTTTTTTTTGGTCTCTGACACCCACCAGCTCCATGACATCGTCATGGAAGAGTGGAAGAGGACTCCAGTGGCAACCTGTGAAGCTCTGGTGAACTCTGCCCAAGAGGGTTAAGGCAGTGCTGGAAAACAATGGTGGCCACAAAAAAAATGACACTTTGGGCTCCATTTGGACATTATCACTTAGGGGTGTACTCACTTTTGTTGCCAGCAATTTAGACATTAATGTGTGTTGCGTTATTTTGAGGGGATAGCACATTTACACTTATACAAGTTGCATACTTAATACTTTACACTGTAGCCAAGTATCACTTCTTCAGTGTTGTCACATGAAAATATATACCTACCGTGTTTCCCCGAAAATAAGACCTACCCCGAAAGTAAGACCTAGCACTATTTTCTAAACCTGCCCTAATATAAGACCTACCCCGAAAATAAGACCTCGTGTAAATCTCCAGTTCCAGGAAGACTTCAGGGAGCAACCGTGCACCCGCGAAACACCCCCTACACGCTCACACCCACTATTTGGCACCATAAATATATAAGACCTACCCTGAAAATAAGACCTAGTGTGTTTTTGGGAGCCAAAAAAAATATAAGACAGTGTTATTTTCGGGGAAACACGGTAAATATTTATAAAATGTGAGGGGGTGTACTCACTATATAAAAGAGAAATACCACTCACACATCATCACAAAATCTCCAGAACCGTAAAGCCAACAAACTTGAAATTTGGCATGTATGTTCCTCTTGGATTCTAGATGCTCACTAAGAATGTTTTGAAATGACCATCAGAGCATTAGTATTTCATATATTATTATTAACATGCTCTGATGCTAAGGAGTTCTACTCCCCACCTGAAAAGAAATCTATTCTAAATGCAAAACACAAGCAGAGAGGCGTTTCAGTTTTACTTTCACAGCAGCAAGCAGCTTTACTACAGAGCAGTTGAGCTAAGCCACGCCCAGGCTCCTTGATGTCTCCTTGCTCACACAGCAAATACTGTTTCAGCCCTCAACTCTCACTCCCCACCTGAAAAGAAATCTGTTCCAACTGTAGTTGAGCTAAGCCATGCCCAGGCTCCTTGCTGTCTCCTTGCTCACACAGCAAATACTGTTTCAGTTTTCAAACAGTAGTCAAGTCTCACGCTCACAGGATGCTAGCCAGATGAATACCGATGGATGATGGTAGGCAGAAGCAGCATTTCCCCCCCCCCTTATTTCCCTCCCCAAAAACTTGCCCGATCACATAGTTTCGTAGCGAAGCACAGGGACCCTGCTAGTATTAACATATACATTAGCCAAAGGATGCTGAAATAGTCTCCACTGCCACTTTCATGCACCTTGAGGACCAAAGTTATCTATAAATAAAAAGTGATCTTGGACTCCACTGAATTTCCTTACTTCATTCTTCACACACTCCTGCCCCTCTTTTGGCAAAGATAACCAGTTGCAGGCACTTTTGCCACATTTAACAATGTGGGGAGCTAAGAAAACCCTCCCACATAGCTTGCCTGAGGCTCTGAAGGGGAAATCACTGAAGTGATGCCCACATTAAGGAGAGAGCTTTCCACAGATCCCAGCCCCTGAAGCCTCAAGCCTACCAAGAAATACTTCAATTACACAAGTTGCCTTAAAAATACCAGAGTGAGGAAAAGAAATACAATAGTAGAATACTTAAGCAGAGTTGAGAAGGTTCAGATATTCCTCCTTTCCTTTTTTAGGGCAGGAGACCTTTTTTTAAAAAATTCATATTTATATCCCGCCCTTCTCCGGAGACTCAGGGGCTTACAATTTTTGGGATACAACCCAATGCGCTCAGCAATAGTCTTCATTCCATTGTATATGCCTGCTTATTACTAAGCGGCATTTTTACAAAGTCAGCTTATTGCCCCCAACAATCTTGGGTCCTCAATTTACCTACCCCAAGAGGATGGAAGGCTGAGTCAACCTTGAGCCTGGTGGGATTTGAGCCTGCAATAATTACAGGCAGCTGGAACTAAGTGCTAGGCTAATAAGAGCCTGCACCACCAAGGACCTTGGAGGTTGTTCCATTAGAATTCCATATTAGAACTCCTCCTGCCCTAAAAAAGGGAAGGAGGAATACCTGAACCTTTTGAACTCTGCTTAAGTATTCCACTATTATATTATTTGTGTGTTTGTGTGTGTGTGTAAATGAATAGAATAATAGCTAGAAGGGACCTTGAAGGTCTTCTAGTCCAGCAGTTGCCAACCAGTGGACTGTGCCCCACTGGTGGGCCGCAAGAAAATTTTGGTGGGCTGCAGAGAAATCTCACCTCCAGAGCCCCCCCGCAAAGCAATTAATCCAGGCTGTGCAGAAACGCAAGGCTGCGCTGCCCACATGGTGCGCGGGAACCCTCCCTGCCCACTCCTTACCCTGCAAACTTGCCTGCTAAATTTGCCTGCTTTTTAAATATTTATTGTTCTATGTTTTTAGTTGTGAGCCGCCCCGAGTCTTCGGAGATGGGGCGGCATACAAGTTCAAATATAAATAAATAAATAAATAAATTGCTATTTTTCCTTTTTCCGACCATCAGCTGTTCTGCTGTGCCAGGAGATTTAGATTAGCTAGGAAGCAGGAAATGGTTGGATTTCTTGTTTTCTAGCTAGACTTTAGATCTTCAGCTCTGCTTTTAAGCACAGCCGAATCTCCCTTAGCACTGAAGGTTCTATTATTCAGTGCAGACTCACGGCAAGCAAATTTTATGTGACAGACTGAGCTAGCCGATGGCAGATAGATAGATCACTGAATGATTCTGTGAGCAACTCAATCTGCCTTCCTGCTTTGCCTGACTTTGGGTAAAAATTGTTTATAAAAAATTCAATATTTATATAAATATAATATTTACATACAAGCCGTGCCCAGCCAGTCATATGACCAAGCCACATCCACAAATTAGGCCACGCCCACAGAACCAGTTAGTGGTCCCTGGATTTAAAATTATGAGTTTGGTGGTCCCTGAGGTCCAAAAGATTAGCAACCCCTGTTCTAGTCCAGCCCCCTTCTCAAACAGTAACTATACCATCTCAGACAAGCGACTGTCCAGTCTCTTCTTAAAATCCTCCACTGATGAAGCGTCCATGTTGTCCGAAGGCAAGGTGTGTGTGTGTGTGTGTATTTGTTTTTGTAGATTAGAAGATGGCGAGTGGGACCTCATTGAAACATCACCAAGATACTCTCAATCTTACATGGGAAAAGACCTGAACATGCCAAGACCACCTGCATATATATATATATATATATATATATATATATATATATATATAAAATTTCATGCCCTATATTATAAATATATAATTATATATATAATTTCATGTCCTGTGGCTTTAAGGTGCTGGAAAAGGGAGGAAGTTGTGGTCCACAAACACAATATCAGGACAGCCTTCGGCACTGACCAAAAAATAGCCAACATCTTAAGAAACCCCAAAGACAAGATCCAGCTAGAAAACCAAGGAGTTTATGAAATACCATGCAAAATTTGCCCAGCCACATACATTGGACAAACCAACATAATAAATGCACGCATCGCAGAATACAAGAACACAGTCAGAAAAGAAGAAAAAACTTCCTCCCTTTTCCAGCACCTTAAAGCCACAGGACATGAAATTGATTTTGAGGGATCCAAATTAATCTCCAATACTGAACACTTCAACAAGAGAATATTAGGGAAGCCATCGAAATAGAGAAACACCCCCATAACACGAATAAACGGGACGATACCTCCTGCCTACCAGACATCTGGAAACTAGCCCTAATCAACA
This sequence comes from Naja naja, assembly GCA_009733165.1. Lineage (NCBI taxonomy): Eukaryota > Metazoa > Chordata > Lepidosauria > Squamata > Elapidae > Naja > Naja naja. The sequence goes on from CM019149.1 coordinate 77,679,980, forward strand.
AACGAGTCCCAGCCACAAATACCAACACAGGACCCAAAATAACACATGACGCCACCACCAATCTCCCTCACCAGACTCAAACCCAAGCCCATCCCACAGACGAAAGGCAACCACTGTCCAGAAACCAGACCATGGCTGCATCACCAGCTGCAACAGCCCCCTCTGACCCCAAACTAAGCAAACTGACACACGCTATGAACACATAGCCAGACCTCAAACTTGGAACCAAACCAAGGCCCAGAATGTCACATCACAGCCTTCCACTCAGGATATTACATCATGGAACTCAGGAGATTACAACACAAAACCTCAGGAGGTTGCAACGCAGCCAATGACCCAGGAGATTACAGCACAAGACCCAGGATGTCACAACAATAGAACTCAGAAGGTCATCACACAGCCCACTACCCAGGTAGTTACAACACAAAAGGCAGAAGGCTGAACAGCCATTACCTCAGCCACACAGGTTCTTACAAAAAAGCCAACCAATCAGCAAACATCAACTCCATCAACCAATCAAGAAGCAACAACATAGCCAACCAACCCGCTTACAATAGAGTCAGCATACCACACCTCCCCTCCAGTATTTATAGAGAGAAGGCAGCTCCGATCACGCTTTGCTGGCACAAGCACAAGGCCGAAAACACCAGCCTGAAGATGGCAAGTGGGATCTTGTCGAAACATTGCCAAGATACTCTCAATCTTACACGGGATAAGACCCAAATACACCAAGACCTGCATACCTTTACCCGTGAAAATCATACACACACACACACACACACAGAGTATTCAGTTTTGTTGGGGTATTTTCCCACGTCATTATAGTTGTGCTTTTAAAGTTGTAGCGACGTTTCAGCTTTAAAAGCACAACTATAATGATGTGGGAAAATACCCGAACAAAGCTGAATACAACACCATACATACATACATACATACACACACACACACACACACACTCACTCATGCACAAATATACTTCGTAGTATGCTAACATTTGCTTGAGAGCCACTTTGGTGTAATGGTAGAAACAAGATGGCGATGAGTTTTAATCCCACCTTGGCACAAAGCCAGCTGGGTGACCTTGGGCCAGTCACTTTTTCTCAGCCCTAGAAAAAGACACTTCTGAAAACCTTGCCAAGAAAACTGCAAGGACTTGTCCGGGTAGTATTCGAAAATTGGACACTATTGAACGGAAGGGGGGGGACATTAACTCCTTAACACAAAAACCCATCCCTGACATCTGAGTTATTGCATTTGCAGTTCGTCTTGGTACCTAGAACTTAACGAAAGCAAACGTTATTACCTTAGATTTGACTGCAAAATATGCAGACTATATTGGGTCCTCAGAAAAGACACGTATAGGTTCCATGGTTAATCATACAAAATATATAGGTGTCAATATAGACACAGCCGTTCGTAATATATACCTGAAATCGTTGCCCTAAAAAAAACTAATGTCCGAAATAAAAATCGAGCGTCCAATTCTTATCCGTAGGCAGAATTGCATTCATAGTATTAAACACCCATAGCGGTAATTAAATCCCGTTTTCCACCCTCGCGCTCCGCCTTCTCTCCATCAGTTTTTGAACCCGTGTCCTCAAAAGAAAACCCCAAGGAGCTTCACGGGCTTGCCGGGCTCAGCCGTTCGCCGGTCACAGACGCCCTAAGCCAAACGAAGGCACTCAAGCACAGAAGCAGGGCCACCGCCGACGCCCGGCTCTTCTCCTGCACCAAGCACATTCTCCGCATTCAACGAAGCGCGCAGCCCTGCAGACGCTTTAACCTCCGCGGCTCCGACCACCCTCCACAGCTAGTCAGGCGAAAAGACGCGCTCGCGGGCAGGCTTCTCGCTTTAGCCAAGCCCCAAAGCTGCCCAACGGACCAATCCTGATCGGGGTACGTCACGTGGCGGCGGTGCCGTGACGCGAGGGGAACTCCTCCTCCCCTAACCCCCAGCTCGCCCTCCTGCTCAGGAAGTGCCGCGGAGCATATGAACGCGCCTGGCTTTTACGTCTCGCTTCCCAGCCGCCGCGCGCGCACCTGCTGCGCGCCGCGCCGAGTGGGCCATGGGGGGCTCCGTGGCCCCCAACGGCTCCGCAGCCGTCACGCCCAAGCTGGACCCTCGGCGAAGCGGCGGCGCTTCTTCTTCCGCCTCCACCGTGAGGTCCGGGCCGGACTACCGCGGCTGCAAGAACGGGGCGCTGATGGACAGCTTCGGCATCTTCCTGCAGGGGCTCCTGGGGGTTGTGGCCTTCAGCCTCCTCCTCCGTGAGTGCTCCGTCCGGGCCCGTGTGGTGTGTAGGTGTGGGTGTGGGTGTCTTTCTCTCACACACACACACACACACACTCAATGTTGCCGGAGCCGCTGCTGTGGCCTCTGGCGGGCCGCCGCCTCCCTGTTCCGCTTCAGTTGGGGCTCCAAACCTTCGCCTCCCTGGGGCCTCTTCCCCGCTTTCTGCTTATGCTTGCAGCCTCCCCCCCGCTCCTCGGTGCCTACTTCTGCCCTGCTCCCTTAGTGAGGTCGTAACCCGGCCCAGCTCGCTGCCGTCTTCTTGGCGTCCCGGGTTTCTTTTCTCGTTCTGGAGCGCCCGCCCCTAAGAGGATAGGCCGGCTTTCCGATGGTTTTTTTTCCCCTGTGCCAAGCTGGGGGCCTGCGGGGCTTTGTTCGGCTCTGCGCGTCCCCTTCCTCTTCTCTGTTCCGGAAAAGGCGCTTTCCAGGCCAGTAGCCTGGCGGTTCGCAATACTGAATGTGAAGAACTAAGTGTGCTTTGGAAGGGGTCTCTCTGTCTCTAATTCCTGGGACACCTTACTTGTACTAGTGGGCTCCAGATCTAGAACTGTAGATGTAGATACAGGTATTTTCGGGGAGGGGGGGTTCTTGGTGGTCTCTGAGCTTGCTTGATTTTTTTGCAGACGTTTCATTACCCTAACCAGGTAACATCATCAGTGCTAGTAAGGAGTGCTGTTTGCTGTCCGTTTATATTCTGGTGACTTAACCTGTCTGTGTGGGTGGGGGCGTCTTAGGGATCCTTTGTTTGGGCTGTTTATTAATGACTCTGGCAGTTTCTTGATTGGGTTATTGTTTACTTGATTGTTGGTCTGAAGTTGACCTTGGAGTTAATTATCTGTGCTCATCTGAGTGCTGATTACTGGTGGAGAGATGCTGGAGTCTCTCTGTCTCTTTTGGGCTGGTTGATTATCTCTTTTGCATGGCCTAAGACATTGTTAATGTCTATGTGTTTATCGATGCCTGATTTGTTAGAGTGCCAGGCTTCTAGAAATTCCCCAGCATTTTTGGATTTGGCCTGGTCTAGGATTGTCACATTCTCCTTTTTACCTATCCTTGTGCCCATTGTCTGGGGATGGGAGAACTGTGGAAAGGAATTGTTAATCGAAATTTCTTTGAAAGACCAGACTGGTTCACTGGGTTTAAATATTTGCCAAAAACAAATTGCTGTTGCTCTTTTCCACTTAGCTGATTTATTTGGAAATAATGGCTGGTAGAACTTCTGTATTTAATCATTGTGTTTACATTCCGGTATGAATAATTGTGTATACGTTTGACATAGTTTATAAGGAAGACATGGCTGGATATGGAGCTTTGATTGATAATACTGTTTCAGTTCCAGTTTAAGGATTATCATGCATGACTTTTGGAAGTGTGTCACTTGGTACATAGGCTATTTAAAATCTGCTGGAATATGGAATGTGGAATATTACTATATTCTAACATTCTGCCGTGTTATTTTCTTATCTGTTGGGCTTATTTGGGTCATCTTTGTTAGAAACATTTTCAGGTTTTTTGTTTTAGAGGTTTTCAGCTTAGCAGAATTATTCATGTTAAATAAAAAGTCCTTTTATGGTTTACACTAGTCCCAGAGCAGCAGCTTTTAGCTTTCTGTTTGGATCTGAATTATGAATAGTCAGTATAAAGTGGAAAATCATTTACAGGTAGTCCTCAACTTACAACAGTGATCATTCAAAGTTACAATATCACTGAAAAACTAACTTATGACCATTTTTCACACTTACAACTGTTGTAGGATCCCCATGGTCACGTGATCAAAATTGCAGTGTCCTATGGTCATGTGATCACCTTTTGCGACCATCTGACAAAGTCAGTGGGGAAGCCAGATCCACTTTAACAAACATGTATCTAAGGTAACAATTGTTGTGATTCACTTAACAGCTGTGGCAAGAAAGGTCGTACAATGGGACAAAACTCACTTAACAAATGTTTCACTTAGTAACATAAATTTTGGGCTCAATTGCCATAAGTCAAGGACTACCTATAGTTACTGAAGTTTTATTTATGTGTTTGTAATTTTATAAGGCTTATAAGAAAGTATATAAAGTATTTTGAAGAACATTTGTTGTTTTTTGCCTTTGCTTTTTGTTTGTTTGCAAACAAACTGACTTATAAGCAGTGAAATTGTAGCTGATCATATATAGAGCATATATCATTACTTAGGCTTTAGATTACTACATACGGATGAAATTTTGCATCATGACATCACTGTGCATGTTTTGTCATGTTCATACAGTCTCAGTTTCTTACAGATGCCTATGGTGTCATTAATAAAATTTAGCAGGCCATGTAAAGAATTCTATTTTCAATTTTGCAACATTCCTAAATTTAGTATTAAGTTGAAAATTAATGGGATTTGCAGTAAAATGTTATGTATAAATTGTTTTTGTTCAATGTTCCATCCATCCATCTCTTCTTTCAATATTCCTTCTCCCTCTCAAGAATTCTATGATTAATGAGAATACATAGTCATCAACATGGTCTTTTTTTTTAAATCAGTTTCTTTGGATCTTAGCCATTTCTCCATTTTCCATGGACAGTACTACCCGTACATAAGGCTTGGGATTGTTGTTACTCAGTGTGAACATACATAGGCTTCTTGATTTATTCTAGACATTCTTTTTTAGGATTTTTTTCAAAAACTTATTTGTAGTTCTGTAGTAGTTCCTTCAAGCAGGTAGTACTTCTGGAACACATAGCTCTGGTCATTTTCACTACATAAGTGCTATTACTTAAAAGAATGAACTAGAACGTGGTGATGATTTTTAATTTTCAAACCTCAGATGAGAATATTGTTTTTAAAAAGGTCATTTATGGACATATTTATAAAATACAATAGGCTGAGTATATGTTTAATGATGGATAAAGATAGGTTGCCAGTGAAATTATTGATGTAGACTTTGTAAAGGCAATGAGATATGATATAGTTTCTATTAATTTTCTGAAAGAGAAAACCATTCATACTAATTGAACTTTCAGGGGTTATTTTAAAGTTTTTTTAAAGAAATGTATAAGGACCATGGACAGCTCCTCCAATGTAAACCAGTATTGATTTTATTTGGGGTGTGCCAGATAAAAATACCAGTAATTATTTTTTTCACCAGAAGATTCTGGTTTGGGGATAGAGAATCAATGGCTATTGAGTGTTCATTTTCAAAAATCTATATTCAGAAACATTACTCTAACTAGTAAGTCCAGCTTTTCATTAGTTTTACAATTTTTAAAACGGGCCAGATGAGGCATAGAACAACACTTTTAATGCACAGTATATAGCTTAGGAATCATTGTTCTCTACAAAAAATAAGCATGGAAAATATTAGCTGTTAATTAGGTCTGTGTTGGTGGAATGCTATGTAATAGCCAGTAGTAGGATTTAGCCTACATACATAGTTAAAATATGCTGGGGGAAAACTTTGAGGAAATCCCAGACCTAATGGTGAAAACTTTAAAAAAGATGCTGGAAGAAAGCAATAGCAACCCATCTCTTCGTTATGACCAAGAGAGTAGAGATACGTTTATAAAGTCAAGAGGAATTGAGTTTCTCTTAGTAAAACTTTATCTTTTCAGAAGAATGTCTTAGGTAAGGGAATTCCCTGTCCCATTGCTTAATAAGAAATATAAGCTTCTTAAAATGGTGCATTGAAAATATATTTATATAGTATATATTTATACTATATACTTTATATTTTATATTTATATTTGTGAAAACTAAAATAGATGTTTCTGCTGTTTCCACCTGGGCTTCTTTCCTTCTGGAAATTGAACTACCGGTAGTTGTTCTGTGCAGAAGTGAAGAGTATAAGGATATACTTTGAAAATAAAAGAGTGATAATCTAGACAAGGGGTGTCAAAATGGATTTCTTTGAGGGCTGGATCAGCATTGTAGTTCTCCTCTGTGGGCCGGCAGCAGCAGGGAGTGGGGTGGCGGCAGAGTGGCAGTGGTGGGGAGAGCAGGGTGGCGGGATGGATGTCCATTTTTGTGACTCATTTTTGCCCTCCATCGCCTCCTGAAGCACTCTGATGGCCAAAAACGGGCCTGTTTTTGGCCAGCAGAGTGCTGCAGGAGACCATGGAAGGTGAAAACGAGGCGTGGGGGCCCGCATGTGGCCCATTTTAGTTGCCAGAGGCACTGTGGGCCGGTCCCTTGATATTTCAAGGCCGGTCTCGTGGGCCGGATTTAAACACCTCCAGAATTCCTGGAAGCCTGGCATTCTGACAAATCAGCCATAAACAGGCATACAGACAACATCTATATACTGTTCAAAGGAGATAATCAATAAACCAAAAAGACCAGTCACATCTTCACTAGCCATCAATACCTGAATGAGCAGGGATTAACACCAATATTAGACCAACAATCAAGAAGCAGACCCCAATCAGGCAACTGCCAAACAAGCTAACAATAAACAGCCCAACCAAAAAAACCTCCAAGACCATTCCCACTGATATTGACAGGGCAAGCCATTAGAATATAAATTGAGAGCACATCCCATTCCTCACTAGCACTGATGTTATCTAGTTTGGGTAATAAAACATCTGCAAGAAAAAAGCTTGAGAACGCCAAGGACCCCTCATTTCAACCCTGAGCTACAAGTATTCTCTATCACTCAGACAAAATTGTGTAGATTGATCTGAACATTCCTAAAATGGAATGAAAAAATGAATGTGTATATTAGAATACTGCCTTAAAGACTGGAGTTAATCCTGAACAGTTTGTTGAAACATAGACTACAGACCTAGCTGGTAAACACAATGCAGGAAAAATGATAAATGAGAAAATGGCCTTTTAGCAAACTACTCATGGTTAGGTAGGTTGGGATTGGGAGCCTGGACCCAGCTGTATTAAATAACTATCATCCTGTCTCCAACCTTCGCTTTGTGGCGAAGGTTGTAGAGAGTGTGGTGGCCTGTCAGCTCCCACGGTTCCTGGATGAAGCTGTGTATCTAGATCCATTTCAATCAGGCTTCAGGCCTGGTCACAGCACAGAAACGGCATTGGTCGCATTGGTGGATGATCTCTGGAGGGTTCAGGACAGGGGTTGTTCCTCTGTCCTGGTCCTTTTAGATCTCTCAACAGCTTTTGATACTATCGACCATAGTACCTTACTGCGTCAGCTCGGGGGGGTGGGAGTGGGAGGCACCATTTTGCGGTGGTTCTCTCCTATCTCTCGGGTCGTTCACAGTGTGTGTTGGCAGCGGGGCAGAGATTGACGCCGAGGCCACTCACTTGTGGGGTGCCTCGGGTCGGTTCTCTCGCCTCTCCTGTTCAACATTTATATGAAGCCGCTGGGTGAGATCATCAGTGGTTTTGGGGTGCGGTATCATCACGCTGATGATACCCAGTTATACATCTCCACCCTGAACCACCCCAACGATGCCCTTGATGTGATGTCCTGGTGCCTGGATGCTGTTTGGATCTGGATGGGGACGAACAGGCTCAGACTCAACCCTTCCAAGACTGAGTGGCTGTGGTTTCCGGCATCCCGGTTTGGTCAAGTTGCTCCATAATTGACGATTGGGGGTGAGATCTTGACTCCATCGGAGAAGGCCTGCAACTTGGGTGTCCTCCTGGATGTACGGCTGTCTTTAGAGGACCATCTTTCGCTGTCACCAGGGGCTGATTTACCAGTTGCCCTTTCTAGACTGGGACGCCCTACGGTCACTCATGCCCTTGTCACCTCCCGGTTGGACTACTGTAATGCTCTCTACATGGGGCTCCCCTTGAAGAGCACCTGGAGGCTCCAACTGGTGCAGAATGTGGCTGTGCGGGTTATTTATGGGAGGCCTTGGCATGCCCATGTAACACCTCTCCTGAACAGCTTGCACTGGCTACCGGTGGTCTTCCGGGTGCGATTCAAGGCGATGGTTATGATCTTTAAAGCGCTCCATGGTTTAGGCCCAGGGTACTTGTGAGACCACCTACTGCCGATGACAACCTCCCACCGACCAGTGCGGGCCCACAGAGTTGGCCTCCTCAGGGTGCCGTTGGCCAAACAATGTTGGCTGGTGGCCCCCAGGGGGAGGGCCTTCTCTGTGGCTGCCCCTGCCCTCTGGAATGAGCTACCGGTAGAGATCCGGATTGTCCCTGACCTGGGAGCCCAGCCCTTAAGACATGGCTGTTTCAGCAAGCCGATCTATCCCTATGAGATATTTTAAATTTTTTGATTGGATCTATTGTTTTTAACCAATGTTTTAAATTTTTAAAATTTGATATGGTGGGGCTTAATTGAGTTTAATTTTATTTTAATATTTGTATTGTATGTTTTTTAATTGCCCTGTAAACCGCCCTGAGTCCCTTTGGGGAGAAGGGCAGTATATAAAACCAATTTAAAAAAAATTAATCAGTCCATCAATCAGAATAGAGCCGGAAAGGGCCTTGGAGGTTTTCTAGTCCGACCCCTGTTCAAGCAGGAGATCCTATACCAGTGATGGCTAATCTTTTCATCATCACGTGCTCTGTTTCTACAACCAAGGATTGTATTAGCATTTTGGGCTGCTACTGCATATAGCTCATATTTAAGTGATTGTCCACTAGGTCTCCAAGGTCCCTCTCACAGTTCCTGTTTTTGATCTAAGTTTCATCTAATCTGTACTTGTACCTTTGGTTTTTCCTGTCTAAGTGTAAAACCTTGTAGGCTGTTTAGTGAATCTCAGTTGATTCTCAGGTAGTGTTTCTTGTTCCCTGTTTAAGAAGAACAAAAAAGAACAAAAAGCTCCCCTTTGAATTTTGTTTGAAATGACTGTAAGTTCAGCTTGCATCTTCAAAACAAATATAACTCAGTCATATTCAGTTGACTCTTTTAAGCTATTTTTTCAATGTCTATAGATTTTAGGGGAGGGTAAATGAATATTGAGCCTGGAAAAATAAAAATGGAAGCCTTCCCATTTATGATTTAGAGCTTCAATGGTAACAATAAAGCATTAGCTTTTTTCTTCTTCCTTTCCTATAGAATAAGTATGCTGAATCCTTCTAAATCACCTCTTTTATTCCTGTTAACTGGCTTTTCTCAGTTCAGAAGGCAGCAGTGAGAAACAAATTAAATTCTGTGAGTAGAAATGGAGAATTTTTGAATTACTAGCTAGTTATCCCTGATCAATAAATAAACTCAACTAGTAGGCCATAATTGATCTAATGACTGGAGAGTCCTGATACCTATTACAGGAAGCATAATGCACCAAGTAAAGGAATTACCCAAGAAATAATAAGCTTTTATATGTTGCCTGACTATTACTTTTAGCATTCTGGAGACTTATTTCTTTTTTCCCCCCAAAGTTTTTTATTTTATATTTACAATAAATCCATCTTTCATTTAAACAGTGTGTCAACTGGGTACATTTATCTTGTGCTAACAATTGTAATTAATACTTTCTTACCAATATAACAATAATCAATATAGCATTCCTTTATTAATTATATCTTATTTCTATTATCTTTATAACAACCTTAACTTATTTCTTAGACTTGTACTTTCTTAACTAACATTAGCTTTTGCTACGGTAGAAATGTTGCAGACCGATATCCCTCAGATTTTTTTCCAAATTGCTGTTGTTCATGAAGCAGTATCATAAATAAAATAGTCATTCTTTCCTTTCAGAAAGAAATGGGATTACTTTCCATTCTCCAATGGTACTTTTTTCATTTTGCAGATTGAATTTAGCCTACTGGCAAATATAAATTTCATTGCACTACCTTAAACATTTCTGGTACTGCATGTATTTGGCACTGGGGGCAAACTGTGTAATGTAAGTTTGTTCCAGGGCAGTGTGTCTTTATACTAAGCAAAATAATGGAAATAGGAGCTTTGTCCTCTCGCAGGAAATAGAAACATATGAATCTGAGAAAGGAAGTTTATTGTGCATTTATTGATTTATATTAAGCTATAATAGTGTAAATAGGCTTGAAGTGTGAAATGTTTTGCATAAATGTGGACTTAAATGTTGCTGAATGCACTAAGAATGGTGCTCAGTAGAAGTAAAGCATGCAATTAAATACTCAGCACTGAGGAGGGAATGAAACAAGAATCTGTGGTGTTCCTTAGCTGTTTAATGTATTTGATGGGTAAATGTAGGTTGAATACATGAATTTTGTAAATTAATATATCAATAACCAATGTAATTGTGTTATAAATGATGTGCATGATTGCAAGTAATACATGAACTGAAAAACTAATGCAAGTACATTGATAAAAGATTCTCTAAATGCTGAAACAGATGGAGAAACTTTATGACATGGAAATATTGATAGTATGTGGTCTATTACAAGCAATGAAAGTTTGTCAGAAACAAAAATGGCTATGTACAAAAGCATGCTGCCCAGTTTATTATTGAAAACAAGGGCTAGGTAAATCAAGAGAAACAAAAAAGTCAGTGGAATAAATGCATCAGAAATGTAATAGTGCAATGTGTATGGTGAAACAACATGAGGTAGAGATCAAGGACAAACAATTGCTGGGTGAATGTAGACAGACATCTGAAGTGATTTGGTCATAGAGAACAGTGCCCCCCCCAATCTTTTGGGCACCAGGAACCAGTTCTGTGAAGAGAGTTTTTTCCACGGACAAGAGGGGCATGGTTTTTTATATGCTGCCTGCATCCTGCAGATGGGGCTTTACTTGTTAGCATGGTCTGGTTTCTGGCATCCCTCGGACCGGGGTGGGGGTGGGGACACCTGATATAGAATAGATACATGAGGATTAAACTGCAGAGCAAATAGATTAAGACTGAAAAGGCTGAGGAAGGAAAACTGGAGAGTTGTGATTGCATAGAATAGATGAAATCCTCAGGAAGAGAAAAGTGAGAAGTTTAAAGAATAAAAGGCAGTATATGAAATGCTTTATGGGCATGGTGGAATCAAATATAGTGCTACTTTATAGATAATTTCACTGACACAACTTTTTTGTAAGTTTCTGCTTTATGCTCTCTCTCGCATCCTTTGCTAAAGTGCTTTCTTCAAAACAGAATCTTCCAGATCCATTTTATATATGCCAGTCAGAGAACTATCCAGGAGACAAAACAACCAAGTTCAGAGGGCACCAAGAACTCCACAGATCCTTCTTTCCTTTTTTTGGAAGTTCACAAAAGCTCTGTGTGTGTGTGTGTGTGTGTGTGTGTGTGAGTGTACACTATATGTATCGATCAGTACAAACCCATAGCCATGTTTCAAAATCTTCATTATAGTAGAAACCTGAGAAAACTTACTATGAGTGTATAGGTTTGTTACAAAAACATATAAACGAAATTTGCATATATATGGGAAACAGTTTCTTTCATTATCTTTTTTTTACTTTTTAAAATGAGATTTAGATTAGAATCTTGTTTTTTTGTAAATTATTAAATATCTTTGTTCATGCAGTCTGCAAAATATAGAGCACTTATATTGTTAATGATACCAAATACAGGTAGTCCTCAACTTATGATCAGAGTTGACTTCAGAATTTATGTTGCTAAGTGAGATGTTTGTTCATTGAGTTTTGTCCCAGTTTATTACCTTTCTTGCCACAGTTGTTAAGTGCATCATTGGAGTTGTTAAATTAATATCACAGTTGTTAAGTTAATGTGTCTTCCCATTGACCTTGCTTGTTAGAAGGTCACAAAAGCTGATCACATTACCCCAGGACACTGCAGTCATCATAAATATGAATCAGTTGTCAAGCGTCTGAATTTTGTTCACATGACTATGGGGGTGCTGCAATGGTCATAAGTGTGAAAACCAGTCATAAGTCACTTTTTGTGCCATTGTAACTTCAAATGGTCACTAAACAAATCATTGTAAGTCGAGGATTACCTGTATAGGAACACATGGTTATTAGGTTTCCTAAATTTGGTTTTCTGGAAAGTCAACATATTACATTAAACTTTTTGCCAGTTGGCATGATCTGACTTCCAGTCATTCCTGATCCTGTATTATATGGTAATTTTAATTTAACTCTTCAAATTCTGTGGTATTGAGTTGTAGGATATTTGATCATTGAAAAATTATTTACTAAAAGGAAATTTCTAAAATTATTGATTATTTATATAGAATATAAGATTAGATGCTCTAAATAAATTGTGGGCTGTCATGCCCCTGTTAGAGACTGACTCCAAGGGAGAGGAGGAACAGCCGACAGGGAGTGGAAGTATGGCTCCGGAGGTTGTGGAGGAGACTGGGGAAGGGCAGAAGCCGGCTGGGCAGTCAGAGGAAGACCCAGGCCCATCCCCTCTCCATCCTAGGGCAGGCAGGGAGGAAAGGATAAGGGAGAGATGTGAATGGCGTGGTCTGTGGGGGAGGAAAGGGCCTTGATCCTCTTCAAGGGCTGCAGCTGTGAGAACTGGTTAAAAGGACGGACATGCGTATGGGTCAGTGCAGGAAACAAAGCATGGGAATATCTCTAGTCTGTCGTTCCTCTCTGAGTTTGGCGTCCTTCCCAGTGTGTGTTCCGATATCTGTGAATGTCTTCAAGCCCTTATCTTGCCTGGTTCCCTTAACTGCTTCAGTGTGGTTTGAGTTTTTTGTTTCTAGTCAAGGATATTTGGAGCTTTGAAGCAAAGTGAAGGAATAAAAGGGGCTTCACCTTTTTTTTGTGACTGTGTTTATTTTGTATCCCACACTGGATCATCACATGGGCTTTTAAGACCATGCTGTGTTGAGTTAGAAGTTATTCCATGCTTGGGAAAAGTTACTGTATGTCCCCAAATTAAATTCATATAACTAAATAAAACTCAAATCTCAACTCTGTGTTTTCCTTAATTTCACTCCTGCTTATAACTAATTTCTTTCCTTTTTTCCCTTCTTCTTTTCCTCCTTCTCTAACCCCTTTTTCAGATAATCATTTTATGCTAAGATGGCACATGCCCTATATTTGCTGCTTATTTGTTTGTTTTGGATCTTTGGGGTTTTTTAGGAGACTTTCTCTGTATGAGTGGTGGTTATGCTTGACATCAAAAAAATTCAAAAAAAAAATCCAGGAAAAAGTTGCCTAATCAGATGATCAATGAGTTGTTCATGCCTGTTGAGCACCTGTGTTGCTTTAGCTTGCTTTATTTGTCAGAAAGATAATGAAAGGCATTGATTAGGATTAGTGTGAAGCAACATTGTGAAAAAAATTAATGGTTGCAGATATCATTTCTAAGCCTGCCAGGCAGAATTCTTCAGGTATTGCAATTAACTACACTGAGACTTTGGAGGACACATTCCTGAAAAATATAAATTTGAGAATTCCTAAAGGGATATAAATTGAAAGTCTAGAAAGATTGTTTCATCAGATGTGAACAGACTGTTAAAATAGATTTGGGTTGAGCGAGGACTGCTTTAGGGAAAGGAAAGCAGAGGATTTCTTTCCACATCAGAATTATTCTTCTTTTACTTAATATCAGTGGTAACACAACAATAGTCTCTCCATCTCCCCCTCCTCTTACTGCCACCTAAGCTCTGATGCAGCGATTAATAGGGCTCTGATACTATGTGCTGGGGAAGAGACGGAAACACATTCCCTTGCTAGAAATCAGCTGCAGGGAGATTGAAACCCATCCTCCACCTATATAAGTGTACAGACTCACACACATCAATGGTTTTCCCAAGTAGAAGTTATTGCAGATCTTGAATTGACTCAGGAAAATGTGTCTGGAGTGGCCAATAGCCAGCCATAAGTTCTATAGTGCTGAATCCAGAGCCTGACCAAAACTTTTATGTGGTCTCTATGGAGGAAAAGAGGGAGAAGTTTTAATTTATACACTCCAAACGTATTTAAATCAGGATGCATTTAGGTGAACTTGGATAGAAATTGTGCTTTTCAAGTAAAACTATGAAAAAAGAAACCATTGCAAAGAATGGATTTTTGTTATTCTGGTTCCTCTTAACTTGTTACAACAGGCAAAGTGTAATGCTAAAATATTGGCAAAAGACCAATACATTACAATGCTCATTTTCTAACTTGAAAGATTGGTTTATTGCTATTATTAAAACCCTTTCAAACTTAGACTGGCTATGAAGCTTTTAGATTTAAGGGGAAAAAGTGTTTCAGAATTTGCTGAGGGGAATTACTTCTAAGTAATTCATTTTTTTTCTTTCAAATATGTGGACTATAATGTGGAAATAATAAGGCAAGAGGCTAGATATAATACTTTCATATTTAAACTTTTTTCCCTGATAATAAGAATCATGGGTGCTCCAGTCATAATAAAGTGAATGTCAATCCTCTATTTCAAGGCTGTCAAACTCGCGCCCCATGGGCCAGATGCATCACACACTGGTCACGCCCACACCCAGTTTAGTGAAGGGGGAAAAAGTCCTGATACGTCACGTGATGCCGCAAGTTTGATACCCCTGCTCTATTTGATCTTAGTGACTAATATATGAGAGAACAATCAAGACTGCAAGAATTTGGGTGATGTAAGGGGCAATCTGAAGAATACAGTATAAAATGGCTTTATTTTGGACTATCATTGTAAATATTAACTGAGATGAATGACTGGGAGATATTAGATAAATCTACTTTCTTCCCAAGCATGATATATAAGTAAGGAGACCTGTAGTTTTGTTTAATTTTTTTCTTTTCTTCATACCCCTTTATTTGTAAGTTATCTTGCATTTTGTCAAGCAATTCAGCTAAAGCTTTGCATTTTCAGAATGCAGTGCTGATATTCTTGAAAGTGCTGTTTGAACTGCATTTCTGTGAGAGCCAGTTTGGTGTACAATAACGATTAAGGCATCCAGCTAGGAAGAGACTAGTCCCACCTTAGGCATAAATCCAGCTGGTGGTCTTGGAGTAGTCACCTTCTGTCAGCCCTAGGAAGGAGAAATGGCAAACCACTTCTGAAAAACCCTGCAAAGAAAACTGCAGGAACCTGACATGGAGAACTGAAGATGATTGAATGGGAGAAATGTGTGTGTGTGCACGTGTGTGTATCTTATAGGTATTATCGCTTCATGTATGTTTTTTCCATTTGTATCCAACCTACTGAATCTATTATTTGTATTTGTGATTTAACTACGTGACTTTGTCTCTATAATTCTGCCCTAAAAACTTGCTAATTGGAAACAACTTATCTTCCTGGTTAATACTTGGCAAAATGTATGAACAGGTCAATCACTGAATCTTTGTTTCTGATAGTTAAATAAATAGTCTCTTTAGTGTTATTTCTGAACTAGTAAAAAAAACATTAGAACCTATGTCTGTTTCTCTAGAATCATGCAGGTGGAAAGTGGATTGAATGCTTTTTTTTACTAGTTCAGGCATTGGCTTTAAAGATTAAATGCTCACAATGGTCACATTAGTTGAAACAATAAGACACTGCTAATTGTTTGCTGCGATTTTTCTTATGACCTTCAATTGTATTTATTGCCAATTTGTTTTAAATAATTTTCTTAGCTGTTTTCAGTTGCATAAAATTTCTCATTTCTTTTAATAGAATGATTAATGTCTTACCCTACCCTAAATGAGCCATGGGACTGGTTTTAAAGTGGTTCTGTTTATTGAATTGTAGATTGTAAGAGACAAGGGTGAAAGAAAATGTGCATTAACAATAACATACCTGGGTTTAATTACTAACAGAGAATCTTGGTACTAAATACCATATCATTCTACAAATATACCCTTAAACCTTAGACTCCAATCTGCAATAGTGGAATATACAACCATTGCATATAGATTTCATCTGGGTAGAGGAATAGTTGATAGCCTACTAATAGTTGCTAATTTTCTTTCAGTGAAACGCTTCAGAGAACCAAAGCATGAAAGACGTCCTTGGAGAATTTGGTAAATGTCTACTGTTTTTGCAAACTGGGAGTAATTAATTATAAAAGATGTAATATGACAATGATTTATATAAATATTAACTTTTCATTCTACCTTTTGTAAAGGAGCAGATCTTGCTAAAATGTAGGCATAGCCAGTTATACTCTATAAGTAATAGAAACTTAAAATTATGTTATTGGCAATATAGATTCCACTTTTTGTTCAGTCATCTATTTACAACAATATTTTTTAAATTGTCTTGCTTCCAAAAGGAAATTGAAAGTGTCATTACTGTCCATATTACAGTAATGCTCTTTATTGCTAAACCTAAAGCATATACATTTATTTAATAAAAAAAACTTCATAATTTTTCCTGGCGGCAATTCTACACAAGCTTATGAAGCATAAGATCCAAGAGAACTTCCATACAAGTAGTCCTCATTTAACTAGAGGTCCTTCAGTGACCATTCAAAATCAGAAGGGCACTAAATAAAGGGATTTGCAATGTATGCCTGAAGGGAAATTCTTTTGCATGTATGACTGGTTGCCCAGGTTCCCATTATCATGTGACGGCCAATCAGCCTTCCCTGCCAGCTTTCCCAAAAAGACAGTGGAGAAGCCAGAAGGGAAGGTCACCACTGAAAGAACTGCCTCTGACTGTAAAAACATCCATACTGAAATCGTTACTGTAAAAGGTCCATGCTGAAATCCAAGCAGAGTGAAATCGGCACAGAGTGTTTGCAGCATGAGGCGTTTGCAGCCAGCCCCCCAGAAACCAGAGGGGCTTCTCTTTCTCTGGGAGTTGGCTGCAAATTCTCCATGCCAGTCCTGCTTGGATTTCAGAACAAAACTTTTTTAGCCAGCTTCTTTGAGAGCGAAAGGGCTGCCTCCCAAAGGATTATGGTCCTGTGTAGGGCTGAATCCCTTTTTCTCCATTCACTTAATGGCCTAGGAAAGGGGTGTCATACTCGTGGCCCATGGGCTGGATGCGTCAGGTGCTGGCCCCACTCCCGCCCAGTTTAGTGAAGGGGGGAAAAGTCCTGATATGTCATGTGAGGCCACCGTGATGACACAAGTTTGACTCCCTTGACCTAGGAGATTGCTTAATGACTGCAGCCAAGAGGTTTGAACAAAGCAGTCATATGACACCTCACTTAATGTCTGCTTCACTCAGTAACTGAAGATTCTGGTCTTGTGGATGTCAATTGAGAAAATAAAGTGTACCTGAAAGGTACACTTATTATTTTACCCATGTTCAGTACATTCGTTAAAAATAAGTTTTAGTCTAACCCATTTAAATTGATCCGTGTTCTAGAACAATGAGAAGTATATTTTATTCAAATGTTTGATTACTGTCAATTGCTGTTGTGGTATAATGATGCTAGTCCTTTCGCCCAATTGAGAAATTTGCATGATTTCAGAAGTGAATACTATTTAAAGAGAAATTTGTCTTGATTCCAAAAAGCCATTAAATGCTTTGCAATTTTAATAACAGTATTTTGCTCTCTCATAGCTAAACCTGAAACTCCATAACTCTTCTTGCCCTTATTCTAGAATAAAACTATAATGTCAGCCATGTTTGTGGATGAGGGGGAGGTTCAAGAAATATAAATTAGAACTATATAAATTAAAATATGCAGTCAATTATTCAATTTGATGTCTAAAAACTTAATTTTTGTAGGTTTTTGGATACTTCCAAACAAGCCATAGGGATGATGTTCATCCATTTTGCCAATGTATATTTATCAGACCTTACTGAAGAGGATCCCTGTTCACTGTAAGTGGAGAAAAATCTTCCTGAAATTGAGCTAACAAGAATGCCAAGATTTGCACTAAGTTTTATTTTTCAAAATCAGCATAATGTTACCATAAAAGTACTGGCTAAACCTGATATGGGACCAAAAATATCTCCTCTTGAGTGTTGAAGACAATAATCAATGATACTATTGATACTATTGATACTATTTCAATAATATCATTGATTATTGTCTTCAACACTCATGAGATATTTTTGGTCCCATATCAGGACCAAAACTATGTCAATAGTATCATTGAATTCTTTAATCTTCCTTGTCTTCTTTTTTTCTCTAATGTTTTACTTTTGTAGTCATGGCGGAAAATTGACTAGTACCCCCTGGAAAGACTTTCAGGAAAGACAGTGCCGGAGCACTGCTTTACTGAATTTAAGAGCCTCCAGGCTCTGAAATATAGCAAGTAGCTTGATACCTGTGATAGTTGGCAATTTTTAGCTAACCTTAACTAATTTTATTAAAACTAAAGATGAACAAGGTTATAACTGATTGGTTCTTTGATGGGGGTCCATAAAAAGAACCCAAGACTTGTAGGCTAGATTGGAAAATAAAAAATAAAATAAAAAAAAAAATAATCTAAGATGAAGTTAGTGGAAATCTGTTTCAATATTTTTGCTAAGATAAAATTGTCCAGACTCGAGAGCTTTTACCATTTATATTTAGCCTGACCTTCAAATCGAGTTGATAGAATATCTACAGAAAAGCATCATGCTATTGCTTTGGTGCTGTAATTGATGAATAAATTAAAATTAAACAGTATACTACATTCCATTGTCAAGTGGCATAAACAATGCCACAAAAACTGACTAACATGCCGTCAACTGTAGAGCAATTGTCCACTTTTGTATTAGCTGAAGCAACAGTGACCTCTGCTGGCTTTTACATGTAATAATTGCTCAAATTATTCTAGCTACTCAGTCTTGTTTATAGGCTTTCATATCCTAATTACATTTTTTAAAGAAAAAGCATTGCATTTTTCTTTTGTGCTATATTTTATGTGCTCAAGCATTTGCAAATTAATTAAACAGCAATTTTGGTTGTGGTAGTTTAAACTGCTGTTTCTCAAAAGAGCTCAGGGTGGTGCACAGTTTCCTCTCCAATTTTTACTCGTGCAGTTGCTCCACGTGGTAGGTTATCTAATCAGCTTTATGGCTGAGCAAGGTTTTGAATCTAGGTTGTGCTGACCCTACTGCAACATGCTAATGAGTATGTCACATTTTCCTCTCTGTGTATCCATGCTATGCTAAAAATTGTGTTTAAAAATATTGTTGCTTTTGCTTTAAATGAGGCAGAGAATAATATCTGTTTGTATATTAGAAGCTACAGTTTTAATATTAAAAGGAAAATGCTCAGATAGACTTCCTTTTTCAATTAGGCCATCTCCTTTTTGCTGTTTCAGTGTGGGGATTCAATAACCAGTCATTTCAGTGTCCAAAGATGTCTGACCACATACGTGGTGTTTATTACTTTTATACCATTTTTACAAGCAGAAAAGAACAGCATAGATACAGCATTGGGATTGGAGAATAGACCCACATGGGTGAAACCCCTCAATCACATTGGCATAACCCCTCAACCAATCCTTGAAGTTAGTGGTGATGTTAGTAAATGAGATCACCTGTACACCTGGAAAATCAGAGACATCCCATCCTCATCCCAACAGATAAGAGAATGAATAGAAGATGAGCTCATGGGATAAAAGAGGCCCCTCCACCAGGCTGCAGTGTGCTGCCAGCTACTAGTGTCATCCAGGGGAACTCAGTGGCCACCACATTTCAGTTTTATAACTTTATGAAGTATATATTAAAAATCCTTAGTAGCTGATCCTACTACCAGAACTGTATGAATGACCTGCAAGAATAATATGCCGTAGGTTACCTTCTAATTCTATACTAAAATTTAGGTTCTTTACCTGTATACATAGAAGTGCCATTATTGTTATTATTAAGATGTTTTGATTGCTCAGACTGGAAAATGGGAGTGTATTTTCAGAAGCTGAAAATAAATGTTGGTAGATGAAGATTTCAATCATCAGAGCTATACAATTGAAAAAATCAACCTTTAAATTTGTATATGTTTTTCTCATCCCTTCAGATACCTTATCAATTTTTTGCTAGATGCTACTTTAGGAATGCTGGTAATTTATGCTGGTGTCCGAGCAGTAAGCAGTGTTGTTGAACGACAGCAATGGGAATCTCTTCGTTTTGGTGAATATGGTAAAAAACATTTATTACTCGTTGAAAGAATTATTTAGCTGGCAATTAAGTTTCAAATATAGGGATTGGCCATTTTTTCTGTAATTGGTATTTTGAGCTAAAGATGTGTGAGCATTATAAATGACCAAATCTTAAAATACATGAAAGTCCAGATATTCTATTTAACAGTTCTTTATGCTTTGTCTAAGTCTGATGAACCACTACAAATATTTTTGTTTAATTTCTTTTGTTTTAAACTTGAGGACTTTATTAGATACTTCATTCTTTTTCTTCTCCATTCTCTGATGACTACTGATAGCAAGGATCATAATACCATCTCTATATGTGGTATAAGAAAGAGCAAGTTTCAAGGTGATATGAACCTCCATTTTTACAGCATAAAATATTTTAATATCTAACCATAAAACTAAATTGAATTATTTATTAACCATCTCCAAAATATCCTTGCAACTCACTAAGGGCTAATGTAATATGTGTATTTCCCAGTCAAGCTTCTAATCTTGAGTTTATGCATATTTATGCCCTACTTATTGTGTAAAGGTAAGCACTTATTTTTTTTATAAAACTAAATCACAATGAATGAGGTGGAATCTTTAGCATGCACGGTTTAAGTGCAGATAATCTTTGTTTAGCAACATAGTTGGGACTGGACATAGTTGTTTAGCAACTTAGTTGGGTCCATCACTAAGCGAAGTGGTCACTAAGTTAAAAAAAACATATAACCATGATTATCCTTTATGGAATGAAACTGAGAATAATAACCAGTTCACACTAATGGCTTTTGTTTGTCTCCTAACTACTCCCTGCCCTTTGTAATGCTCACCCTGGCATTGGAATTATTAGCAAGAAGGGAATTAAAGTTTGTATTTACATTCATTGAAGAGGAAGGGATAATAATAGAGCAAGTAGCACACAATGGGGCATACATATCAAAAGCAATGTGATGGCACTAGCAATTGCAAGTATGACATGCTAATAGCCCAATATATTACCCATAGTTTGGCTGCTTACTCCCTTGTAATCCTTTTCTCTCGGATCTCTCTGCTCTGCAAAGAAAGGAAAAGAAAAATAATAGTTCAGGCACAAGACATTATGTACTGACTAGAATGATGAACATGTGACTGAATGTCATGAATGTGACATTGGTTGTATTTTTTCCATACTGTCATAACTTCCAGCAGATGCAAATGAGACAATTGGCAAGCAACCTGTCTAGGTCTGCTATTTAGATCTATGGGAAAAGAATACTTATAAAAGTATGACTAATTAATAGTCACCAATGAGAGAATTAGTGGAAGATAGAAAGTTTATGTGGGATAGATTTTTATATGATAGCGCCAATTTTAGGGGAAAATGGGAATGGAAGAAAAGGGAAAGAAGGGAAAGAAGCTAAAGTGAAACAGTTGCAGAAAGAGAAATTACAAGTCCTATATGAACAGTACTAACCAGATAAGCTTTCAACAGAACAAATAGAAACTAGGTATAAGGAAGAAAAATGTGGAAGTTGCTTTGAATATAGTGAAAAGTATTATGTTACAGAGTGGCACAGAAGTGTGTAAAGTTATGCTGATGAAAAGTATGGAAAGTAGGATGCTTTTGGAAAGATGAAATGGAAGAGGCTATGGATGGGGAAAGAGCATTCAAGAAAATGGTGCTGCAGAGTAAAATATTGCATAATATATAGAAAGAGAAAAAGAAACTTACAAAGAATGCAACTAAATAGAACAGTGATTAAAAGAGGCAAAGAAATTGCAGTGACTTTTATGGAAATTATTTTGGAAATGGGTGAAAAAGGTTAAACATGGAAGTCTACCAGAATGAATGGAATGAAAAATAAAAGTGATTAACTAATTCAAGATAAAGCTGAAAGGAGTGATTGCTGAAATAAGTATTTTATAGCTTTGTAGGGGACTAATAGTAATATATATCAAGAGAGGAATTGAAACAAATAATATAAATTATAGAATCCAAGAAGAAATAAATCAGTAACAATGTTAAAAAGACTTAAGAGTACAAATGTAGATGATACCACTGGACAAATGTTAAAAGTTGGATGTGCTTTGTATATGGAATGGCTTTGCAGCTTGTTTAATATGTGTAGGAAGTTTGCATCTCTACCAGAATGCATCTAACAATAATAATTGCAAGAACTATGGGGAATTAATTTATGCCAATGGGAAGCTATCTGATCAAAACATACAAAAGGTTGCAGCAAAATAAGGGAAATGCAATGCAAAATGCAAAAACTAAGTTTTTGTTTAATTATTGGGAAATGTATGTATAAGAAAAAGAAAATTGGTTGTATGGTTGTTGATCCAGAGAAAGTAAGTTGTATTGAAGTATGTGTGGTAATAAATGGAATACTGAGCAATGGACAAACAGTGAGAAGGCAGTAAGACATGGATACACAAAGTTCTCTTGGTTTGTCACATTTATGAATAGCAACAGCACTAGCACTTAGACTTATATACTGCTTCACTGTTCTTTACAACCCTTTCTAAGTGGTTTATAGCATCAGCCATTGTTCAGAATAGATGTATAAGGAATGCCTATGTTGGTGTTAGAGGTTTGTTGATGGGTGATGTGAGTGTGTGCATACTAGTCTGTATTAATGATGTATTGTTGGCTGAAAATCCAAATAACTTGCAGTAAATGTTGACAGATTATATGATTAAAAAGCATGAATCTGAACATTTATGTATTAAATGCATAAATTTGCAGGTGGTGGTGTTTGGCAGGGAAAATGGAATGAATGATTGTCATTTATATATAAATGATAAAAAACTAGAATAAGTATATGACTGTGTAATATATGACTCTGCTTTGGCAGCATATTGATTAAAATGGAAACTTTGGTTTAAAAAAGTAATGAATAGCATATGGTTGTTGCAAACAATAAATAAAAATAAGCATAGTTTTATTACATAGAAGTGAGAACGGATTATGTCATTTAAGATAAAAATTAGAAAAAAATCAGTGAAGTGGGTGAAAGTGGAATAGATTATTTAAAAAGGGCTAAAGAGGAGGAAGACAGGGTCAGTAATAAATGGATACTGAAGTGATGCATTCAATACAAAAGTAAGCAACCAGGACAGAAAAAAATTGTTGTAACAGCTTGGTTAGAAAAGTGGATCAAATTGCAAAACTATTAGCCCTTCATGGTAGGCAAGTCAAGAAATAGGCACTGCAGGAACGATTATAGGAAGGTTCCGTCTTAGGCCCAGTACTCTTCAATATCTTCATTAACAACTTAGATGAGGGAATAGAAGGGGAACTTACCAAATTTGCAGATGATACTAAGCTGGCAGGAATAGCTAACACCCAAGAAGATAGGCTCAAGATCCAGATGGATCTTGACAGACTAGAACACTGGGCCGTATCTAATAAAATGAAATTCAATGTAGAGAAAAGTAAAGTCCTACACTTAGGCAAGAAAAACCAAAAGTACACATATAGACTGGGTGAAGCCAGGCTCAATAGCAGTAACTGTGAGAGGGATCTTGGAGTCTTAGTGGACAACCAGCTAAATATGAGCCATCAGTGTGCAGCAGCAGCCAAAAAAGCTAATAGAATCCTAAGTTGTATTAACAGAGGGATACAATCAAGATCAAGGGAAGTACTAATACCACTCTATAAAGCGTTAGTAAGACCACGCCTAGAGTACTGCATCCAGTTTTGTTCACCACATTATAAAAAAGATGTTGAGACTCTAGAAAAAGTACAGAGAAGAACAACCAGGATGATTAGGGGACTGGAGGCTAAAACATACAATGAATGGTTGCAGGAACTGGGCTTGGCTAGTCTAGTAAAGAGAAGGACCAGGGAAGACATGATAGCGGTCTTCCAATATTTGAGGGGCTGCCACAGAGAGGAAGGGCTCAAGCTATTTTCTAAAGCGC
Organism: Naja naja; assembly: GCA_009733165.1. Taxonomy (NCBI): domain Eukaryota; kingdom Metazoa; phylum Chordata; class Lepidosauria; order Squamata; family Elapidae; genus Naja; species Naja naja. Next base: position 77,703,929 of record CM019149.1, read on the forward strand.
CTGTAGGCCAGACAAGGAATAATGGATGGAAACTGAACAAGGAGAGATTTAACCTGGAAATAAGGACAAACTTTCTGACAGTGAGAACAATCCACCAATGGAACAGCTTGCCCTTGGAAGTTGTGGGAGCGCCATCACTTGAGACTTTCAAGAAGAGATTGGACTGCCATTTGTCAGAAATGGTGTAGGGTCTCCCACTTGGGGGGGGGGGTTGAACTAGATGACCTACAAGGTCCCTTCCAATTCTGATTATCTGTTATCAGTTAACACTATTTATTGTTGCCTGAAGGGATAACAGAATCTTGAAATTTTTCCCCAGTCCCAATTTATACTAAAATAATCAAGATGGGCTTACGTCTTCCCTATTTCTCAGGACTTGCAATTTTTTCTGCAGGTCCTCCTTTAACAGCCCACTTCTTTCTTTCCTATCTTCAAGTCCTTTCAAAAACAGAGATACGAAGTAAGAATCACTGTGTTGAACCATGGGGAAAAGTAGCTGGATGAAAATGAATGAGATCCACAAAGAAAGGGAGGTGAGAAATTTAAAGAATAAAGAGTAACATACAAAGTGATGTATGAATGTGGTGACAGCATGGATGGTTTGCAAGGATAAGAAGATAATGAACTGAGTGGATCTACAGTTGATCTAGCTCTGTTTCCTTTTCTTATCTTGAATCTTTATGGCTTACCATTTTGTTTCTGTGCTTTAAATAACATAACAAACATAACATTGCAAAAGGGAATAACATAACACACACACACACATACACATACACACACAAACATTTTGTCAGAGTTTCAGAGTATCACAGATATTTTGGAGAGCGTTGAGAATTCTAATTTAAAATTAGAATTCAGTGGTGCAGGGTTGGCTGAGATGTGACAATTAATTTTAAGTATGTTTAATAGAATGTCTGACTTCATTTTTTTAAAAAAACAATGAAATGTAAATGCTTCTTTGGAAAGCATCCTCACTTTTTAAAATGGTTTGCCAGAAAGCAACAGTAAAATTGTCCAGAACAGGCATTTTCATTTTTCAACTCTATTCCTAAAAAACATTTTCAAATAATTATGGCATATTTAGAAAACTTCTGTTCAGAATATGTCTTTCATTTGCTGAGGAATGTAAGAAAAGAAGTTTTAGTGTGCTACTAGTCTTACCATGGCATCTGCCTGGTGAATGTGAAAATAGGATGCCAGAATGATCCAGAATGATTCTTAAGTTCATATAATGTTAATTGCAATTTTCTGTTTTCTTGAACATACTCCAGCTATAATATAGAAATATAGCTCTTGAGTATATTCATTGTTTGGATTTTCCATACAGATATAAAACACTGAAGAGTAGGAAAGAACATTAGGAATTCTATGAGGATCTGATTTTAAATGACCTAAATGTTGTATCTACCTCTCTATGTTCAGAACAGTCCTATTCTGAAAATTTGAGTGTAGAGAATCTAATTAAATTCAACAAAGCAGTCATTATTCCAGAAAACAGTATGGTTTCCTGTGCAGGATAAGGGATACTGCCAGTAACTAACCACATTTATTTTAAAGTAGAAGGGAACTTCATGTTTGTTTTTTAATTGACCAATCCCCAATATTTTTTTAAAAAGCAAACTAAAAATAGTTTTATGCAGTCTATCAAGATAGCTTTTTTCTCAAATTGACAAGCTTTAAATAATAATGATGTTCAGGCAACTTCATTTTACATTTTGCCAAGAGGGGAACCTTGTTAGTCTTCTACAGCCAAAAAATGATGAAAAAGTATCATGCATCATTTTAGAAACTAACAAATTTATTTTTCTAAAAATAATAGAGCACATTTAGCAGTAGTGAAGTTAAAAGGTCAAAATGTAGTTGAAATGCTATTTAAAACCAAAAAGCTTCATTTTCTTGCTTTCTTTTTCAGCCTTCCTATCAAGTAATATATAAAATGTTATATAAATCAAGTAACACCCTTATTTTATTTACACAAATTAAACATTGGAATGCGGTAGCCTTATAATTTGATAAAATTTGTTTTTACAAACACAGAATAGATTTTAAGAGGCAATGTTCAGTTTGATAATTCAAAAAGAATAGTAGCACAAGTAGTATCTGCTTTCTACTATTCAGTGGTGGAATTCAATTTTTTCTACTACCGTGGGTGTGGCTTAGTGGGCATGGCAGGGGAAGGATACTGTAAAATCTCCAGTCAGAGCTGGTATTTGTCAGTTCTCCAAACTACTCAAAATTTCTGCTACTGGTTCTCCAGAACTGGTCAGAACCTGCTGAATACCATCTCTGCTACTATTGTTTTGTATTATATTTCCTTGGCTTGAATTGGGGGTGGGTATTATCTGTGAGCCTCCCTCCTAACACCCAATGCTATTCTAGCTGCTTTCAGGGTGTGGCAATTGTGAAGGGGACTGAATTGGTAACACATAGGACGATAGCAATGTGCTGTCCCTCTCCTTATTTTTTCTTTTCTGGTAAGATAGGGACCCTTGTAAGGTTATAAAGTGGAAGGTTGGGTTGAGAGAGAATAGAGAGGGATTGGTATCTCACTGAATGCTTCTTTGCAAGGCAGAAATACAGAAACAATCTGAGCATGTCGAATATAAGTAGGGCTGGGTCTGAAATATTGGTTTTACTTATTTTATTTATTTGATTAGTCAATTGCTTACAAGATAATAGGTATAAGTATAAACATAGTTATAAATACATGGATACATATAAGAAAATAAAAGAAACAATAGGACAGGGATGATAGGCACTTTGGTGCGCTTATGCATGCCCCCTACAGACCTCTTAGGAAAGGGGTGAGGTCAATACTAGAAAGTCTAAGGTTAAAGTTTTTGGGGTTTGGGGAAGAAACCACAGAGTCAGATTGACTATTCCAGACATTGACCACTCTGTTGCTGAAGTTGTATTTCCTGCAATCAAGTTTGGTGCGGTTAACCATGAGTTTGTATCTATTGTGTGCTCTTGTATTGTTATGGTTGAAGCTGAAGTATTCATTGACAGGTAGGACATTGCAATGTATGATTTTATATACTATACTTAGATCAGACCGAAGAGGGCATAGTTCTAGGTTTTCTAGGTCTAGAACCTCAAGTCTGGTGGCATAAGGTATTCTGCAATGAGTAGAGGAGTGGAGAACTGTTCTTGTGAAATATTTCTGGACTTTCTCTACTGTATTAATATCAGATATGTAATGTGGGTTTCAGACTGGTGAGCTGTATTCAAGTATTGGTCTAGCAAATGTTTTGTATGCTCTAGTTAGTAGTGTGATATAGAGAAAAAGATACATAGGATTAGGTTAACAACTCTTAATGCCTTTTTGGCTATGTAGTTACAGTGGGCTCTAGCACTTAGATCATTTGAGATGAGTACTCCAAAGTCCTTGACGGAGTTTGGATCATCAACAAGGTCTTGACTATTCAGCTTGTATTTTATTTTCTGGGTTTTTTTGCCAGTATGTAAGACAGAGCATTTATTTGTTGAGATTTGAAGTTGCCATTTGTTTGACCATTCTGATACATAGTTGAGGTCTTTTTGAAGGGTAGCAGAATTATCTGTGGTGTTGAATAGCTTTACATCATCAGCAAAGAGAACGCAATTGCTCTTAATATGATCACAGAGGTCATTTATGGAGAGTATGAAGAGAGTTGGTCCTAGAACACTGCCTTGGGGGACACCACTGTTGACAGGTACAGAATTTGATAGGACGTTTCCAATTTTGACCATTTGTTGTCTGTTTGACAGGAATGCTTCTATCCAGTTATGCAGGTGTCCAGAGATACCATAAGATTTTAGTTTTAATAGTAGTTTGTCGTGTACCACTGAATCAAAGCCTTTACAGAAGTCTATGTGGATTGCGTCTATTGTTTTGCCCTGATCGAGTTGTGTAGTCCATATGTTTTTGCAGTGTAAGAGTTGCAGATTACAGGATAGTTTTTTTCTGAAACCAAATTGTTTATTAGACAGTAGGTTGTTTGTCTCTAAGTGGAGGATAATGGATTGGTTAATAATTGATTCTATGACTTTACAGGTGACGCAGCATAAGGAGATTGGTCTGTAATTTTCAACTAGGCTGGGATCTCCCTTTTTGAAAACAGGTTTGGCAAGGAGCTGGACTGAAAGATTTTTCAAAGATTATGCTTAGAGGTTCGGCTATGGCAGCGGATAGCTTTTTTAAGAAGTAGGCACATATTCCATCCGGTCTAATAGATAGAGATGGTTTTAGATTGCGTAGTGCTTTTTCAACATTGTCTTCTGTAAAATCAATATTTATTAGATCATTGTAGTTGTCTGTGGTTCGACTAGGAAATACTGGGCATGATCCATTGCTGTTTACAAATACTGAGCCAAAGAATGTGTTAAAGAAGTTTGCTTTAATGATGTCATCGTTACAGTCTTTACCATTAGTTCCTTTCAGGGGTGGGATGGACCTTGAGTTTTTTAGTTTGTTGTTTTCCTAATGCCAGTTATATGATTATCTGATACAGTGATGGAAAATGATAGCATTGTGTAGGTCAAAAGGAGAGCCTGAAATAAGTTAGTTGTCAGTGAATAGAATATTTTATTTCGTATGTATGAATAATAAAACCAACATTTGCTTGTCTCAACATTAACATAATGAAACCTTTTTAACCTTCCTTGAATTTTTAGATTGTTTGTCTTCTGTGAGCTCATCTGTTTTCCTGGACATAGTACTTGATCCCTAGTGATTCAGTGTTTGTTGTTATTTCTGGACAATAACTCATTTCTCAGACTGAAAGCCCATTTGCATATAAGTTTCATTTGCCAGTCTCTCAAGAAGAGAGTTGACAGCATAACAACATATGCAAGGTATTATAGCAGATTAAGTTGCACTTGAGCAGGCTGTGCTGGGTGTTTAGGCTTCTGGAGAAATGCTGCTCTTTTAATTGTGTAGAAGATTTTTTCAAAACAAAGCAACACTACCTGAGTCGAAAATGCATGCTTGTGATATGTGACATATAACAATTCAATTTTGGTTCACTGTAAATGCAATTCTATAAAGGTTACGTACTCAAGAACAAGTTAAAGCTTTTCAATCCCTACCCAGATTTTACCCTCTCTTTAACAGCTTTAATAATACAGTAATAGCATTTCATCTTATTGCAGTTAACTGTTAGTTAACTTTAATTTGAAATAGATCCACCAGCACTGGTTAGGAGCAGTAATGGTTTCACAACTCTGTAAGATGGCTGCACACAATCCTCTAAATCTCTCCCAGATTGACAAGGATACTTAAAAGAGTGGGAGAGTGTCATTTCTGTTCTCAATAACTACACTGATCTTTAAAATAAAAAGTAGTTTTGTAATCTGGTTTCTTAATCCACTGTTAGTCAGTGGAGGTATTAGTAACCAATTTAGTTGCCCTGTGCAGAACGTATATCTTATAAACAGTCAACCGACTATAAAACTGGACAGATTGAACATCAGTTCCTGTGCATTAGTTGGAATGTCTCATTTTGCATTTTTTTTGGCTTTCAATTTTAGAAAATGATTTGCAAGCCTTTCCTCCTATTCCTAATTTTAAAACATACTTCATGTTGATTGCTATACCTCTCTCTAACAAATTCCATCCAGGTTTGCATATTTTTGCAATAGGAAGGATGGGGAGGCATAAGAGTGTTTCTGTCACGATAGAGTTCAATCTGATAAATGTAATTTTTGCTTTGGCTTTCCAGCCTACTTAATACAACATTAGTCTAGTAGGGGAATCCCAGCAGCAAGAGGAATAGATATTGCAAAAAGAGAAAAGGACTTTTAGTATTAACCGTTCTTATGGTTTTAAAAAGTAAAGTTGGTATGCAAATATTGAAATAATTTATTTTAGCCTCTTTATACGCCTCTAAGCACCATAAAAAAACTCCGCTGTGCTTTACAAATAACATAGTGATATGCCAGGAGGCATAAATTAACAAAATGGTAAGAGTAACATATTCAATTACCAAGATTTAGTTTCCTAGACTCATCTTTAAGCTTGACTTTTCCCAAAGAAAAGAAAATTGTTTCTTCTGTTCTACTTAAAGCTGAAATTCTTTTAGTTTGCCAAATGTGCTTTTGGGCATGTGAAATTAAAGCAAACTGAAGATGAAAAGGATCATGGGAGATGTGAAACTTTTTTGTCTGTTCTTTATTATAGAGGCAATTTCTGTGTAGGAGTTCTATAATGCAGAGGTCTACAACCTTGGCAACTTAGACTCTTGGACCTCAACTTTCAGTGTTGAATTCTGGGAGTTGAAATGCACAAATCTTAAAGTTGCCAAGGTTGGAGACCCCTGCTATAACATGTGAATTATGTTTAATTTTCTAAAGCTGGGGCCTATTTGTTTTGCTGTGTTTTCAATAATAGGATATGCTCCAGAAGATGATTTACATTCTAATCCAGTCCATACTTTTTTGGAAATTGGTCCCATTGAGTTCAGTGAAATTACTATCGGGAAATTCCTGGAAGTATCGCAGCTTTAATTTAAGAACTCATCGTTTCTACAAAAATGATAATACCAGATATGTGTCTCTGTCCACACCTTCAGAGGGTGAAAAGCAAAGGACAGTACCTGCTATAAAGACAATAGTTGTTTCTTTCGTTGTGCAAGAGCTGCCTGGCTACTGTTTGGACTGTACAGAAGTCCAAATTTTTTGGAAATAGTTTTGTAACCTTTACAGCCTAGTGAGCATCCTTGTGAGCATCAGCCAGCATCACAAGCATCAACAATTATATTTTGGAAATCCTCAACAATCTCCTTTGTTCAAACCATGATACACTTCTGCATACCTGTGTTGTCAAGATCAGACAGTGAATACCAGAAACCTATTCTTTAAATAAAGTAGAACTCCTCATTGTCATCCATTGATTGATTCTAGAGACACCTGGCTCTAATTCCCCCTTCAAATGAACTGATAACCCTAAAGATTAAGATACTTTGGCCACCCACAGATATGTAGCTTTAGATAATTATCAATCAAGTATAATGCCTTTGGCTTTTTTGTTTAACTGTGTTATTTTTATCTAGTTTTAGGACTTGTGTGAAAAACAGGTCACATTTTAGGTCCTATTTATGCAGAAATATTGAAAACCTTCACAAACTTTTTAAGTACCACTATATACCACTTTATAATTAACTTTTATCTAATAGTCTAAATGGGTTTAGAAATGAAAATGCAGGTTTATTTAGTAACTTTTATCAGAAATTGTTGAAATGCTTAAGTATTATGTAGCACCGATATAAATATTATAAACATCAAGACTAGCTAGTAAACTATCTGGAGTATGTCTTTTAAAGCCTTTCCAGAAAAGGAAATGGCTGAGATCCATTTTGCATTACAGCTGTTTAAAAGTATTTGATTTTCCATTGCTTAGTTCTCAAGTTGAGTTGTGTGTCTCCATTTAAAGTGTCTTAGAAAGAAAAGATTTTGTCAACAGTAGTTGATGTGTAGATTTGATGTTGTTGTAATTAACTTATAGCATAGTAAATTGCATTTACAAACTTTTACATGTTCTCTTGTTGCTAATACCTTCTTCCTTCTTTTGATTCTTCTCCACATTACCTGAGTCCTCAGCCAGATTTTTTTACAGGTTTTATTTGTAGTTTAAGCAACACAATTTTTTAGAAAAATGGGTTTTTTTTAATTGTTCAATGATTAAAATCACCAAATATTCTACAATGATGTCAGCTAATCTTTAAAATAGTTACAATCCAGCAATCTTTTATGCAGAGTATCAAATACTGTACATTTGAAGGTATACACAAAAACAAACAAATCTTAAATGGGATTACAAAACTTTTTCTAAGAACTTCAAGAATATTCCAGATTGAATATTTGTCTAATTCAAAAATTAAGACAAGTTTTGAATAGCTACAGAAAAATTCTCATTCTAAGCCATTTTTTATGCTGAAATATTTTGTGTAAACTAAGTTAACTACAAGTTATTTGATAAACCAATATTTTTATATAATAGGTAAAATAAGAGTACCCTCATCCACACAGTTTATATTTCTTAAATTATATTTACTTTGCTCATATGCTAACAATTTCAACATAAACCCTCAAACATATAAGAAAAAAAGGCAAAATAAACTATAAAATCCTAGGAAATAGAAATTCCTTGTACCTGTGAATTCTATTTTTAGGCACGATATTGTCCAATATGGAATATGGCAATCTTCAACATTTTCCTAGAGTCCAGGAGAAACAAAGGTGACTCAATTTCTGCCAGAAAGAGATTCAAAACAGTGGGAGTGGCTACTAAAAAGACCCTCTTCCAAGGTCCCCTCAGGGAAGAATCCCTCTCTCCTGGCAAGCATTGACCCATAACATTGTACAGTACAGTGTGTTCCTTCTAGCCTTAAGTTATAACTTGCTTTGCAACCATAAAACCATGGACAGACTATTTTTGTTGTCCTTTTTTACATAATTTTTTAATATTTTTTTATTTTATTTTATATAAACAATCCATCTATAATTTAAATGGTGTGTCGTCTGGGTACAAATACCATTTCCAAATACACGATTCTTCTAGAACAAAATGACTAAATGAAATAACATATTTAACAAATTAGATAGAGTACTCTTAATTTTATTAATTCACTTTTTTATTATTTCATTGTATTGAAGTCCAATTAACTGGATCTCACATTGCTAGTAAATGGTGTGTTTGAGAGCCATTTTGTGTTAGTTGATTGAGAACAGTATTTTATTACTACTACTACTACTACATTGTATTTATATTGTCCTGTTAACTATCCAGATTTGCATTGCTGAGATGACTGGCCATGTAAATTCAAATACACAAGGATTCTATATGGAAAAATAGTATTTCTACATTTGTGCTATTCAATTTCTACACTCAAGAAACAAATGTATACAACACTGTTCATATCCATGCACACAAACAAAGCAAATTAAGTAATATCCCTTAAGGCGTGTATAAACAGAATGTAAACCTGGATTTTCAAGTATGACTTTAAATGATTTGCAATGACTTTGCAACCCTTTTTATTATTCCCAGTTGTTTAACAATGAAAGCAACAGTGTAATTCCTATTTATACTTACGCATCTGAAATGAGGAAATCTTACAGTCAGTAGGGAGGGGGGAATCTAACAAAGGACTTTGAATTCTTGGACTCAAATTCCAGGGCCCAGAATTCTGAAATACCATGTATGGGTCTTTTTCACAACTCTGTAACTGATAATTCAAATTATTCTTGTGAGCTATTCAAAACCATTTGTGAGAAGGGTGGCTATACAAATTAAATCAATAACTAAAATTCTAGTATAAAAATGATTACTCACATCTAAAGTGAAGACCAACACACTGTGGTGCAGAATTTTGTGATGCATGTCAACGCAGTTGTTAGCTTGTTTAGCTGTATTAACCATTTATATTTTCTTTTGCAGGTGACCCATTGCAGTGTCGTGCTTGGGTAGGCCAGTGTGCATTGTACATAATTATCATGATGTTTGAGAAAACGATCATAATTATAGTCCTCCTAATACCTCAGTGGAAAGAGGTTTGAAGTTTTTTGTTTCTTTTTTTAAACTATATTCAATAATAAGTGAATTAGCAATATATTTTTATGTATGTGTGCTGTGTTCTCCAATTTGGTCCTCAAGCTCTCAATGCCATGATCAGGGAATGGAAGATGGACAGTTGAAAAACACCATGCTGGAGAAGATTGCATTAGTAAAAGTAATAACTTTCATAACTAAGCCTTTGGTTATCCTTAACAATCAGGTTTTAATGCCCTGATTTTACTACATTACTAAAATATAGCTGTGCTTCTGTAAAATAGTAAAATCAGGAAAACGATGTTAAGTTCAAGAAGGCAGATTCCAGCTGAAAGTTTGGAAAACTTGCTGAGTGAAATCAGTTACCAAGGGGAGCAATAATTTCCCATTGACATGAAGTGTCCAGGCAGAGGCTAGACATTGCCCTGAATGGAACTGCATTTGTTGACAACTCTTAAGCTTAGGTAGATTTCACTCTATGTGAACTCTAAATTATAACAATATACTTACTGGATTTTTTTTAATGTTCTCTACATTAGATGTTTTTCCATTTCTCACTTTTTTTCTCCAGAAACATTTTCTGAATAAAACGTACACATATACAAATTATCACTGTATAATAGGAACTTATATTTCTCATTTTTGGTGAACAACACAAATTATAAGACAAATTATAAGATGTGTAGTTTATTTGACAGAGTTTGGATGATGGGTCTAAGTAAATAATAACTTAAAACATGAAACCACTGCTCTAAAGGGCAGTTCACCATCCCTGTGTGTCAATGTCAGGAACTTAAATCATTCCATCATGCCATAAACTAATATAAAAGGTATAAAGACGAGTTACTTCTCTTTCCTTTTCAGATTAATACTTACTGAGCAAAATTTGCATGAAACTGATAAGAAAGTTGCTGCTAGGATCTGGATGACTTTAACAGCTGAGGCTATATTGTTCAAGGAATTAAAAATCAATGATGTGATTTTAGCAACTGCTATTTAATCACTGGATTAAAGCATGTTAATGTTAATATTTACCTTTTTTTGTACCAGGATTTAAATTGTGTAGATTCCTGTTTTAAAAGGAAGTAACCCAATTTGTAATGTATTAAGGAACTCATTCTGAATTTAATCTAAAAGTATTGTTTTCTACCCAACCTATTCTCCCCAATTGCCTCTACTTCACATAGTGCTAGTATAAGCGCAGAATGCCATTGTATATGGATGTAACTCCAGGATATTAACATATTTTTCCTCTTTGCAGATAGCTTTGTTGAACCCTATAGAGAATCCTCAGTTGGAGTTGGCTATTGTGATGCTGATAGTCCCCTTCTTTGTAAATGTTGGTATAAATGACATCTTCTGAATATTTGAACTGTTTTGCAATATTTTGAGTCCAAATATATAGTGGCAGCTTCCAAGACCCCTATATGCTAGCTGTATAGGTTTGACGTTTATTTTTTACAATACTAATTAATTCTGGTGTGTAGTTTTTAAACCTCATATTTAATGCATGCAGGGGTATTAGATTATTCCTACATAAACAAAAGTTTTAAAAATGGTGATTGTACTTTGTGATTTTAAGAAAAATACAAAAGAAAATAATTGCAGGTTACCTCCTTCATTTTGCTTTCATGAATGGAAATAATTATTAGTCGATACTAAATTAACCCACAAAATAAATATACAAATGAATGCAGCATCATTAAAGAGAAATATAACTTCAAAATTTATAAACACAGCAGTAAAACAAAAGGACGAAAGAAAGGGCAATTAAATTGAAAGGGCTGAAGCAGCTAAAATCTCACCTATCATTAGCTGAATTGTTTACATTTTAAACATCTGGAAATAGAACTTTAGGATGCTTTCAGGATATTTTTATCTGCAGATTTAAAAAATAGGGAAATGAATCCTGCAAAGATGTTCAGTTGCTTTGTATGTTGCTTGATTATGGTCAAATCCTGCACATGGCCAAGAATGAGAGCCAAAGTCAAAGGAAAGTTTCTTGCTTTGTGGTTTTGCGGGACTCAGGTTCCATGCTAGTTCAGGAGTATATTATTATTATTATTATTATTATTATTATTATTATTATTAATTTAGACTTGTATGCCGCCCTTCTCCCAAAGGACTCAGGGCGGCGAACATACAAAAAAGCATATACAATAAATGTACATATATACAATAAATGTATATATGTACATTCATGAAACAATAACTACAATTCAAAAACAGTATCTGCAATACATTTATTATGCATTCTAGACATTTTTACTGTGTCAATGATTTTTTAAATAGTTGCTTTGGCCAGTAGTTTTAATAGTTAACTAGCAGGATTTTATATTTAAAGATTCTTTAACACAATTTACAAATAGTATTTTTAAATACAATTTGTTAGTCTTTGACTTGTTCAGTTCTTTCCAATATATAGATACCACACTTTTATGGGTATAAAAGAAAGACTTTTGTGCCACTTGCAAATTATAAGTTACTGAATAGCTATTGAAATTCTTTTTATATTTTTTGAGTTTATGAACTTGAAAAAAGATCTAGTGAACTTCTGTTTTAGGATTCCATCTTTCTTAATGAGTATATATACCTTAATTGGGTATATTTAGATAGAGGTTTCTTATACTGTAAATCCCTTGAATCTCATAACTGTCCAACAATGTGAAAGATAATGGAACTTAACATGATTTCTCCTTTTTAATAGGCATTAATGTTTTGGGTTGTTGACAACTTCCTTATGAAGAAAGGAAAGACAAAAGCTAAACTTGAAGAGAAAGAATCAGGTCAAGATTCAAGGAATGGGAGCAAAATCCGATACAGGAGAGCAGCGTCACATGAGGAATCAGAGTCAGAGGCAAGTTCTTTTTTTCTTTTCTTTTTTTAATTTATGTACCTCTGTTTTCTATTCATTTTGAGCACCAAGGCAGCCACGGAAAGTAAATAAAACATGGAAGTAAAACATTTAAAAGCAGACTTCAATTCACACTTAAAATCTGGCAAATGATGTGCAACTTTGGTCTTCTCCTTAAGGTATGAGTAGCTACAGAACCTACCAATTAGTGAAAATTAGAATACCAGTAAGTATGTCTCCAACAGCAAGGGCATCTTCAGAAAGGCCTCTCCTGCTCTTCTTAAAAACCCAACATGCCTCTAATAGGGGAGAATATCACTCAGGTAGCCAGGACCTAAGGTAATTCAGGGTTGAAACATTAACACCAGCATCTTAAATGTGTCCAATAAGTAATTGTCAGCCTGTGCAACTTGTTCGTAAGTGGCATTATTCCTTACCCTGAATAGCAGCTTACTGATTGCAGGAGTAATCATGGCTGGTTCAGTAAACATTAACAATGCAGACTTTCTCCTTGCAAGATCTGTCTAATAGCAACTGAGAACTTCCAGACTTTGGACTTCTCTTTCAATGAACTACAGCAGCATTTAAAGCAGCATGCAACTCAGTCCCAGAGACTAACTTCCTAATAACAAATAGCAAATATGTTCGTAGAGATTAGAGCAGACACTGCATTTGATATATAACTGAACATAAATGGCATGGACATTATTGCATCCCTTAGAAGTTAAAAGATACTGCATTTTAGTGATCTCTAATTGGTATCAAAGGGATCTTCTGTTTCATAAGCAGTCATTCAGCCTATTTGAATGGAGAAAAGTACTCGGGCATTTTGTGTCATTGTGTGTAGCGCAGCAAATTTGGAAAAGAAAAAAAACAATGTCCTTTGAACAGATGAAAACTTTTTGGTAAGTTACAGCAGCTCTGGGTTCACAGAAGAAAAAAACTGCTGTGAAACTTGGAGGAATCTCCACAATATTATGGGGTGGTATTACCACCTCCAGCACCAGGGCACAATGAAATCAGAGAATTACTAAGGAATTTTAGAGCAAAACATAATGTCCAGAGTTTTAAAGCTATGTCTCAGTCATAGCAAAAAAATGACCAAAAACATATAGTACATTTAAGAAAACCCAAGAATAGTTGAAAACAAATATTGGACTCCTCTGAAGGGTCCTGCTGTGAGTTCTGATCTGAATCCAATAGAACTATGAAAAGATTCACAATTGGGAGAAGGAACCCTTCAGACAAATGGAGTAATTTGCTTAAGAAGAGTGAACAGACAGCCATTTGGGAAGTGTAGAAGTCTTGTTCAGAACTATGGAAAACATTTGATTACAGTTATTTCCTCAAAAAGGCAAGCTACAAAATATTAGGTTTTGTTATAACTGTTATAGCAAACTAATAGCTATATCCATGCTACTTTGTTTATTAATTACAAGAACGTGTTAAATCCTAAATCAAAAGCAAAGTGTCTGTTCTGTGGACTATGGAATAAAGAACAGTGGATATCATTTGTGTTAATTTCAACCTATTTCACAGCAAATTGGGATTCCGTGGGAAAAAGTTGAGGTTCACTAATATTTTGACCAAGTCTATAGGTGGGATACTAATTAGTTTATTGAAGTTGAATAGTAAGGGTTAGTAGAATTGGGAGTCATAGTTTGATGTCAACTTACTCCATAGTTTCAAATGGTTTCCCCAATCAATTTCATGCAGATGTTAAGCAGGTATAATAAGACAAACTGTGGGATACCACAGATTAACAGTTTAGATCAGGGGTTGCCAACCTTTTGGATCTTAGGGACCATCAAACTCATAATTTTAAATCCCGCGGACCAGAGACCCTGGGAAAATCTCCCAAAAATTCTGCAGGAAAATTCCCCACCCCATTTTCCTGCCGATCGATCATTCTCCAGCTCCATTTTCAGGGGGAGAGAGAGAGAGAGAGACTTTTGGCTTCATGCAAGGAAAGCAACAGAAGCAGCAGAAGCCTTTCTTTCTCTCCCCCAAACTCCACCAGAAATGAGTCTTGGTTGCACCGGCACAGCCTCTTGAAGCAGTCTGCCTTGCAGGATCCCAAAGACTCATTTCTGGCAGCGTTTGGGGGAGAGAAAGAAAGACTTTTGCTGCTTTCCTTGCATGCAGCCAAAAGCAGAAGAAGAAAGAAGTGGAAAGAAGCAGCCCGGGGGTCAGGCGAGGTGCCTGGGGCAAGTGGGGCAAGTTCCCCCGCTCTGTCCTTTCCCCCCTCCCCTCACTACCTCGTTTTGTTCGCAGTGCAAGTGACGCAAGGCCATGTGGGCGGCACTGCCTTGTGTTCTCGCGCAGCCTGGATTAATTGCTTTGGGAGGGTGCTTTGGGGGTGACATTTCTCTGCAGACTACCAAAATTTTCTCGTGGACCACCAGTAGTCCCCAACGCACTGGTTGGCGACCACTGGTTTAGATCAGGTGTGCCAATCCCATGGCCCACAGGGTGCATGCAGCCCTGGATAGCTAGTAATACAATACCACAAGATTGTAAACTTTTAACATCATTGTGTGATTTATGTTGTATATTTTATATGAGATCCAAGAAAATTCTTCACTCATTGCAGCCCAAGCAAGCCAAAAGGTTGGACACCCATGGTTAGGCAATGAATAATTGTCTTCTAAATCAATTTCCCACCACAGGGCAATAGGAAGCACAGGTATCGCTGCAAAACAGTCCAATCCCACTAGATGATCCACAGCAGAACAGTTTATAATTCCAGGAAAACAAGTAGGTCTGCATCCCTCCCCAGCTCAGATGCAGTCAGCGGCATAATTCATCCATTAAAGCAACCAAAGCATGTCAGTACCAGAGACCAATTAGAAGTCAAATTGAAATGTTTCTAGATAATCAGTATTGTTCAGATGTGTCTGGAGTGGTGAGATACCAGTTTCTTAATCAACTTTCCCAGAAACTAAATGTTTGAGACTGGATTACTAGAACTTCTGACCAGCCAAGGGTGTTTTCAGTAGAAATCTATAACTTATCTCCCTGAATTAGGCAGAGATCATATCCTGCCCCAAAGAGCCTCTAATAATTCCCTTAGCTTTGTTTATCCTGAACTACTCAGTTCAGAGTCTTTGTGTGTGTCTGTCTTTCTGCACCGTATTTATATTTCAATTTCTTAGTATATCCTAAGCGATTTTAGTAGAAACAAATATTCACATATACTTATAAATTAAATTCCTTCAGTTACAGCTAATATATTCAGAGAAAAATAACCAGTTTAAATTATACTTTGGGAAATCATGAAAGATAAAGCTACAAGTTACCTTTAATGCCAAAATGTTTGTTGAACTATCTTTAAATGTGTGAAATTTGGTGTAATTTTAATTGCATGTCTTTTTGTCTTTAGATTCTGATTTCAGCAGATGATGAAATGGAGGAATCTGACGTGGAAGAAGATCTTAGGAGACTGACTAATTTAAAGTCTGTTAAGAAAAAAAAGCATCGCTTTGGTCTGCCTGTATGACAGGCTCTGCAGTCTGGATACTTGCAAATTAATGAGGGATCTGTCCACCTCAGTGAATTTTCACTTGGCCATAGGATGCTTGTTGCCTCAAGACTGAATCAAAGGGAATACCCAACCATAGGAAACACTTACCTATTCAGTTGCACTATGGAAAATATGCAAGAATCTCTTCTCAGCGTGTGTTCACAAATTCTTGTCACCGCAGTGGTTTAGATGGAGGGGAGCCTCCAGAACACAGGCATAGAATACCATCATTTCACTGTGGTTCCTCAGTGACACTCTGAAAGTAACAGGAGGATTGACAAACTTTGAATCAGTATGTTTTATCACAAAAAAAAACAGATTTTTGCAGCGTACTGCTGAAGCAGAATAGTTTTACAGTTACAAATTAATGGTACCTATGGAACTAATGGGCTGCAAAGGTGTTTTTTTTTTCCAGATCTCTTCTAACCTGTTTAAACTTTTATATTTAAGTTATATTTTCATACTGGGATATTTAAGGAGTCTCTTTGTCAAAGATATTGTACTGTTGCTTAGTATATGTGGTTAAAAAGGTCAGATGTGCAACAAAAAATGGTTTTCCATTGTCTATATCTCATAAAGAAGGATAGTGCAGGGACAAAGGGAAGTTGCTTTCTAGAATGCGGTGGCTTTGCTCTGAAGAGAATCTGAAGCAAAGAACAATGAAGTGGCAGCAGTGATCACTTTTGAAACAGGGGTGTTGTTCTGTGTGTATGCTGAGCACTTTAGCAGAAAAGCAACAAATACAGGGTTTTCCTCTGTATATCAAGTAAACTCTTAAAGCTATTTTGATAATAATGGTTTCTTCAGTATTTGCAAATCCTTTGATCTCACAGCAAAACTATTCCAATGCTTCAGCAAACATTCCTTGTCTTCAAAAGCTAATGATGTACAAATAAGAGCATTTTGCTTATTCTCAGTGCAGTTCAGCTGGCTGCTAGAGAGTCCATGAATTACTAATGGCTTATTCTCCATTTTTCTTTTCTTTTTCTTTTTGTTAAGTCTCATTTCAGATGGCTAGGTCAGAGTCAAAGTATAGTATAATGAACATATCTGGTGATTAGTGTTAATGTCATTATGGCTACCCTAGAGTTACTGGGAAGTGTCTCTGTTGATGAAGTACTTGTAGGCCTGTTGTTAATTGGGATGTCTGATAGCCCAGTTCATTACTACTTGCAGTGATGGCTAATGCCTGTTTGTTTGGTAAGGCAGAAGAAATAATAGCCAATGGTAGGCAGAGCCAGCTAATTATGGTTTTGTCCTCATCCTCATCTCTTGTGATGATGCTAAAAATATTCAACAGCTGGACAGCAGTGCAATTCCTTAATATTGACCTGAAAAGATTAATGATAATATTTTATAAGACAATGGGACAGTGACGTATCAGTGTCCTTGGTTCTCTGATTATTTCTCCAATCTATTATTTTTTCCAACCATTCCATTGAGTATTCCAGGAAAAGCTTAGGGACAGAGTGGTGCTGTCTATATACAGAGAGAAGGATGTCTTAAGAGAAGTCATCTTGATATGTTTTCTTAGTTTTTAATTAATTAAAAACTAATGGCTTTCCCTCTGCTGTGCTCTGCTCTGTTCTGCTTTGCTCTGCTCTGAAGTGGGCAATGACAAGTAGCAGACTGGCATATAGTTCTTCACCTCTCTTTTAAGTTACTATAAGCCTGTACAGCATACTTAAACTATTTTTGGAAATTTGCTGTACCTCTGGGAATGAGAGAAGCAGTGTTAAGCAGAATGAACACAAATTCTAGATCAGGGGTGTCAAAACTGATCGTATCTGGGGCTGTATTGTGACGTATTGGGATGTTTTTTGCCTTTGCGGAGCTGGGGTGGGCATGGCCTGTGCAGGCCATATTTGGTCCATGGACCACCAGTTTGACAGATCTGTTCTAGATCTAGAAATTTGTAACTGTTATCTTTTTAAGAATGGTCCCAGAGATTTCATTCTACGTTTTTTACTGACTACTTTCCACTGAGTCAGTTTTATCCTTCCACATATTTATTTTTTGTCCCAAATACACAAAAGCCCAAACCAAGGGCTTTAAAACATTATCAAAATTTCTTTCCTTCCTTATTTACTGCATAATTATTTTTTAAATCAAACTAGTGCTGTGCCAAAGCCTGCCTTACAATTTCTTAAATATTTTTTTTCTGTCATATTCTCAGGTTACTTGAGAATTATTTTCCTTGATGATGTTTTTGTTGGAGGTAGGAAAAGCAACTGCTGCTGTTTCCTATGATACGTTTTTCTATCATTCATAAGCTTCCCTGGCTACTCACCCTTCCGAATCTGAAAAAGCAAACGTGAAGCTGAAAATTGAACAGATTGTTATATAGCTGAAGATGAGATGTTCAAATACAACCCTTGACCATCAAAAATAATGCAAGAACACTATACCACATCCCTTAGAATCTCTCTGAAATTGCTTTTTGGAATACATTTTAATAATTAATTTTAATTTAATAATTTTTAAATTCTTCAGTTACCAATAGAAATAAAATTGCAGGATTTTTTTTTTCTAAATGACCTACATAAACACTGTCTGCCAAACCCTTTACAGATCTAGAGTTCACATTGTAAGCATGCAAACTTTCACTGAAAAACTTAAGTACTTGATATCTTCTTCCCTAACCTTATTTGTTCAAAAGACAAATCAACACTTTCTCCACTTGCACCCCTGGATTACAGGTGTATTTCCCCTCAATAACTGTTATAACAGGACCCTTCCAAGAAGAAAGAAACTGCTCCTGGTGTAACAATCTAAACAAAACTATACTATGCCCACTTCTACAGTTAGCCTGGGTTAAATTACACGTATCCTGCCCTGGCACTAGCATGCATTTCAGGACACTATTTGCAACCATTGACTGGTTAATAGGTTCTATATCTTTCCATCCCTGCCTCTTCTTTTCAAATTTATTGAATTTCTAGGCTGCCCAACTCTGGAATGAATTTGAGCAGTGTAAGTTGTGTCCTGAATGCTACAAATCCAATGCCAAGAGGAGCAAGATGGCTAATCCTTTGTAAGTTGTGGGTTGGCAAGGCCTGACTGGGGGCAGATAACCAAGTTACAGAAGTGCCTCATGAGCCTTCAGGGGCCAGCCCCCCATTGATTGTTTAACTGTTTTCCATGCTCATTTCAATCAAGCAACAAGAGATGTCGGGAGAAAAAAAATCAAATTAATAATTCAGAGAAAGAGAGAGAAATTGTATTTTGAGCCTTAAGCATATTCATTGATAGGAGCTCAGATCTTTTCCAAGGCATTTTGTATAGTTTTTCTATGAATATTTTGTTTAGGAGAGGACAAGCTAAAGAGGATCCTAGCTTTCAGAAAGATCATTGATCTTTCAGAAAGATCATTAGGATGCAAAAGTGGATTCTGCAGTTTTGAGTGGGGTTTTCTTTCTTTTTGACTGGTGGTAATTCTAAGGTGAAGAGTGCCTACTACTCTTAGAGGATGTTCTCAAGGTTCTGTCTTAGAGAAGGACAGACCACAAAGTGTTGTCTTATTCTACAGTATAGTTCCAGGACATTCCTTTTTTGTGTTTAGATGAAAAGAAAATCCAGTTATTTATTTGAGTATAACACTAAAAGAAGCTCCTATAAAGCGATAGGGCAGTGCCCATGATTAATATTGCTTCCAACCAAACTGTTTTTTTATGTTTTTACTCTATATTTCTAATACTATGAATCACTGTTTATCAACCATGATATTTAAAAGCAGGTTTTATTGTACCAATTCATTAAGTAGATAGTAGCATGGTCCTCTTAACTGTATGGCAGAATGAAAACTCAGAAAAATGGAATCTTTTAAAGAGATAATGAAACAAACAATGCCAAACACCTGTTGTTTTCTGTTTGCCTTATGAATTTCAATAGTGTGTATCTAAATGCAAAAACTTTCTTCATTTTATCCAGTGGCTTCTATTGTGTACGGATTACTTTTAACAGTTGGGATAGTATGTCGCTGTTGAGGGGGTGTTCTAAAACACCAAACCCAAAGCCTTAAATGTGTTTAAATAGTCCATGTTAAACAGAGTTCACATTTACTGTTTTGTGTTGAATGGCATTGCCCAGCAGCCTGATTTGAAGCTCAAAAGAAGGAATAATGTTCTTAAGTATGATTCTGTCAATGTTTTTTTGTAAAATAATGCTTATCTTTTTCTAATGAGTCTGAGATTCAGGTCTTTCTACACTTAGAAGTTTGTAATAGAATGTTGAATTTGTTGGAGCAAAATGGTAGCCTTCCCATTTCTAAATGACTAAGAAACAAAAATGAAATGATCAAGATTAGCATCCCTCATGAAATCAAGACTTCTGATATCTAACAGAATTGTTTTAGAAATCCTTTGGCCTTTAATGCAACCTTCATTTTTTGACTTCAGTGTTTTAATGTCTCCCCAACTACCCTTAAGTAAAAAGTAAAATGTCCTATACAGATGTTGCTACTGAAACGTGTGCTAAGTTTCTCTTCAGGGAAAAGACCTCAAACTCGTTGAATTGTGAACCAAACTAAAACAATGCAAAATGTCCCAGAGCCATTCTTTCACGAGCAGGTGCTTAAGAGTTTCCCATTAAGCCTTGCTGGAAAAGAAGGGAGCAGGGCAGGAATGTGCAGCCTTACATTTTCTTCTTCACAAGTTGGATCTTTGTGCTTTTTGTGCATAGCAAATTGCAGATTTTAGCTTCCATATGAAAAGGACAATAATGGCAAGCACACAGATTCAGCCACATTGATCATAGGAGACTTGCAATGTATCAAAATGGTTAATGTTCAGTAAATGATGGGGAAATTGTGGTTTTAGATATAGAAACATCTTGAATCTTTTCTTTTTCACTTAAAGGGGCATTCCAAATTGATGTGTCCATAAATGGGAAAACTTGGGAGAATGAAACTGGGAAGCCAGGAGATGTTCCTCACTGCAAGTAGGGGGTCAGAACAGTGATTTTACCAGTTCTACCCTTTTCCAAGGCTGGCCTCCACAGTTGTCCCATTAAACAACTTTTTAGAAAGCACAAGGCAAAAGGAGGGAGAATAAGAACTGGATCCAGCCATTGCTAATTAATACACAATGTTTTTTGGGGATTCAAAATGAAAATGAATGTCAGCCCTACAACATTAAAAAGGAAACCATAAGGCCCACCAGATCATAATTTTACTGTTGGTATTTTATGAAAATGGAAAGCATATGTGTTGTACCTAAATAATGGTTACAGTAAAATCTGATTTCATACAAATCTCATTACTTGTCTTTAACACATGACCTACATGTAATTTGGAAAAGCTTTAACTGGTAGCAGAGATCAGATTCATAGAAACACGATGTTGGAGGGCACCATGCAAGCTCAACTACCTCCTTAACACAGGATCAAATTAGAGCATGCTAGATCAATCAAGCCACCACTCGCAATATATTGCTATGTCTTGTATTTTTATTGTAAGATATATATACACATACACACCTGAAGATGGCGAGTGGACAACAGGTAGAAATTATAGACAATTAACAAGACATCCCCAATAAAGGTGTGGTTCTGCAGGTGGTGACCACAGACCACTTCTCAGTTCCAATGCTTTCTGCCTGTTGGTTTGATCACTTTTGAATGCTGGCGGTGCGTTCACTCTAGTGGGAGCATGAGATGGAGTCTACAACCCACACAAATGGCTCAGGTAGTGCGGCTCATCCAGAATGGCACATCAATGCGAGCTATGGCAAGAAGATTTGCTGTGTCTGTCAGCATAGTGTCCAGAGCATGGAGGCGCTACCAGGAGACAGGCCAGTACATCAGGAGACGTGGAAGAGGCCGTAGGAGGGCAACAACCCAGCAGCAGGACCACTACCTCCTCCTTTGTGCAAGGAGGAACAGGAGGAGCACTGCCAGAGCCCTGCACAATGACCTCCAGTGGGCCACAAATGTGCATGTGTCTGCTCAAACAGTCAGAAACAGACTCCATGAGGGTGGTATGAGGGCCTGACGTCCACGGGGTGTGCTTACAGCCCAACACCATGCAGGACGTTTGGCATTTGCCAGAGAACACCAAGATTGGCAAATTTGCCACTGGCGCCCTGTGCTGTTCACAGATGAAAGCAGGTTCACACTGAGCACATGTGACAGATGTGACAGGGTCTGGAGACAGCGTGGAGAACGTTCTGCTGCCTGCAACATCCTCCAGCATGACCAGCTTTGCAGTAATGGTATGGGGTGGCATTTCTTTGGAGGGCCGCACAGTCCTCCATGTGCTTGCCAGAGGTAGCCTGACTGCCATTAGGTACTGAGATGAGATCCTCAGACCCCTTGTGAGACCATATGCTGGTGCGGTTGGCCCTGGGTTGTTCCTAATGCATGACAATGCTAGACCTCATGTGGCTGGAATGTGTCAGCAGTTCCTGCAAGACAAAGGCATTGATGCTATGGACTGGCCCGCCCGTTCCCCAGACCTGAATCCAATTGAGCACATCTGGGACATCATGTCTCGCTCCATCCACCAATGCCACGTTGCACCACAGACTGTCTAGGAGTTGGGGGAAGCTTTAGTCCAGGTGTGGGAGGAGATCCCTCAGGAGACCATCCGCCACCTCATCAGGAGCATGCCCAGGCATTGTAGGGAGGTCATACAGGCACATGGAGGCCACACACACTACTGAGCCTCATTTTGACTTGTGTTAGGGACATTACATCACAGTTGGACCAGCCTGTAATATTTTCTTCCACTTTAGTTTTGAGTGTACCTCCAAATCCAGACCTCCATGGGTTGATGCATTTGATTTCCATTGTTAAGTTTTGTGTGATTTTGTTGTCAGCACATTCAACTACTGTACATTGCATTGTTTAAACATTTAAATGTTCCCTTTATTGTTTTCAGCAGCTTACATTGTGTTGTTTAAGTGTTCCCTTTATTTTTTTGAGCAGCTTATATATATATAAGAGAATAATTAGGGAAGCCATCGAAATAGAGAAACACCCCCATAACATGAATAAACAGGATGATACTTCCCGCCTACCAGACATCTGGAAACTAGCCCTAATCAACAAACGAGTCCCAGCCACAAAAACCAACACCGGACCCAAAATAACACATGATGCCACCACCAATCTCCTTCACCAGACTCAAACCCAAGCCCACGCCACAGATGAAAGGCAACCACCATCCAGAAACCAGACCATGGCTGCAACACCAGCTGCTACACCCCCCTCCGACCCCCAAACTAAGCAAACTGACACATGCTATAAACACACAGCCAGACCTCAAACTCGAGCCAAACCAAGGCCCAGAATGTCACATCACAGCCTTCCACCCAGGATACTACATCACAGAACTCAGGAGATTACAACATAAAACATCAGGAGGTTGCAACACAGACAACGACCCAGGAGACTACAGCACCACACCCAGGATGTCACAACAATAGAACTCAGAAGGTCATCACACAGCCCATTACCCAGGTCTTTACAACACAAAAGGCTGAGAGACACACAGCCAGCACCTCAGCCACACAGGGTCTCAGGAAAAAGCCATCCAATCTGCATACATCAACTCCACAAACCAATCAAGAAGTAACAACACAGCCAACTCTAGAGTTTAAAAGGGAAAAACAGCCACGATCACACACTTCTCCCAGGAGAACGAAGCTGAAGACACCAGCCTGAAGATGACGGATGAGATTTCGTAAAGCGTTGCCAAGGTATTCTCAATCTTACACGGGACAAGACCCGAATACACCAAGACCTACATATACATATACATATATATATATATATATATATATATATATATATATACACACACATACATACATACACACACACACACACACACACATATTCCATTGATTCCATTGTCAAAGAGATCTTAGAAGACTCATTTCTGATATTCAGGTGGAATTGCCTTTTAGTCGGTTTAAATCCCTTGTTCTGTATCTTAAATCTTTGAATGATTACAAGTCTTCACTTTCTTCTGTATGATTTAATTTCAGGTGGTTGAAGAGTGTTAGATTTCTTACCTCCAGTCTTTTCACAAAACTAAATATCCCCAGCTACTCCAGTCTCTTTTTATTCTCTTCTTAAAGTATACTGCCCAGAAATGGACATTCAAGGTGGAATCTGAAGAAAATAGAATATAGTAGAATGATCACTTCCTTTCATTTGGAAAAATACAGTTTTATTGATGCAGGCTTAAAGTGCCTCTGCCCTTTTTTTGTAACCACATCACATATATTCCATTTGCAGTCAACGGGTATGTTTTTTCTTCATTAAGAACTATTAACGTTAGGTATGCTTATCTAACTCAGTTTTTATGACCATGTACTCCCTTAATTCAGGATAGAGTCGGGGAGACTGGATGAAGCTGAGCGTTTACTGGCCGGATGCCCTTCTTGATGCCATGCAGAGTTGGCAGCAGATATCTTTGTGCCCTAGGAGAGAAACAGCCATTACCTAGGAATTAACTCTCAACCTTCCAAGTGGGAGGTGAGTGTCTTCACCTCTTGGCTACCATGCCACTCTAAGCTTCTCCTATATAACTATGTTTTTGATTTCTGTTTCAAAATGAAAAAAATGTTCTTGTATCTCTTAAATATAATTATGCTAATTAAAACTTGTTTCTCTCAAAATCTTTTGGACTTTCTTTTTACGGAATATTAAATAATCTTCAGATTCAATGAGCATTCTCTGTTACTTCTTCATCCAAGACATCAAGGTATACCAACTAGAAGTACTGAAAGCGAATTTAACTTTTTAATGTATTAGTTCATTTGGCAGGATCACCCTGAGATTGGACTAATATATTAAAAAGTTAAATTGGCTTTTAGTACTTCTAGTTGGTATATCTTGACACTATTTGATTAGTCAGAAATGTGTTGCTAGGCTGTTACTAAATTGTATTTAAAATTATGAAAATAATAGTTTAGAACCAGATTATTTGAAAAAACATCTCCATCTATAATTTTAAAGAGAGGTTCTGCCAGCCATGTTTGGGCTTATAACTTGACTTAAAGTGTCTTAAATCATAATGTAAGAAATAGGTTTGTCCTTTAGCAATTTGCTGATTTTTCAGAATGGTTTTTAAATGCTCTATTAAAAAACAAAAGAATTAAAAATTAATATAGCTGGAATTCATAGAATATTTTAAATAAAAGGATGAATGTTGACTTTTCATTTGGTATCATGTCACAAACTGCTTTCCATAACTTGAGGTTCAACACCTTGTACTGAATTAATTGTGTAGGTCTTTTGGATCACAACAGAGATTAATAGCCCACACAGATATAATTTTTGATTTAATATTTTTGCAGTGATTATTTTTGAAAGTTTCTTTCAACAAGCTTGTTTTTTTTAAAAAAAAACCCTTGTTTGCCTTGCTACTCTTTCCCCTTTTGGGGCATTGGAGGTAACTTGTCAAATATGTTTCTGTATTTTTTTTTCAGAATTAAAAAGTATGATGGAAGTTTCATAATTTTTATTTTTTTCAAACAAACTATGCCAACCCCCAACCCCCTTCCCCAAACACAAACAAAGATAGGTGGTTGACAATTTGAAAAAACAGAATACTTGGAATTTGTTACACAAGCTTTCAAAATATCCAAATCTAATCAGGCAAGATGGTACAGCCAAAAAGTGCAGAAGGAAAGGGAAAGGGGGCCAAAGAAACTACACACAGTCAGCCTTCAAATGCAATGTGTGAAGAGATTTGCAGACATTCCTGTGACACTCTATTGTGCTATGGCAGTAAGTGATTTCAAAGTTTCTGGCATTCCAATCCCTTTTGGATTTTAGCAGTCCTCAAGCTGTCTGTCAAGTTCTCAGCCAGTCTGTGCAAGAATTAAGGTATGCATCAGGCTTCCAGCCTCAGTCTTCCTGGTCCACTCAATCAGCCCCAAACTTCCCACTACAAACTCCTTGATCTTCTCAGTGCTTCCATTAGCCAAATTTATCATTCTGCTTGAGCTTTATTTGAAAATGATTGGTTTTTTTTTCCCTAAGAAGTTCTTTGTACCTCCTCCTTGAAATTTCTTCATACTCTTCCCTCATAGTTTGGGAACCCCTGTGCTATATGATTAGTGATACTTGTTTCTTAGAAAGAATCAGTACACAGCTCAACAAGTCTGTTCTGTGAATAAGAGAAAGTTTAAATCTGAGATCACCAAAGGGCTGTATACAGATCCCTCCTGTACCATCTGCTATGCTCTCTTCCTCCTCTTCGTTTTTGTTTTTGTTTTGCCATTATTATTTAGTTTGAAGAACTAAATAATTCAAAGGAAACGAGAAGCTGGCATGTTACAAAGCAAGTGCCAACCTTTGCATTACTTTAATGTTTCCTGTGGTATTAGAAAATTTTTAAAAAGTTGATGGTTGTATCTGAGCTTTTATTTTAGATGAGGGTCAAACATAATTTGGAAGGCTACTTGTGATTTGTGGGAGTAACAGAGGTATCACAAATTTGCTTTCTGAAAAACAGCCTAAAAGAGGAAGCCAGTCCTAGTATGATTCAATTGCTTATTGTACCATATGACTACTATTAAGTGTTGCACCTTATGATTCTTGACTCTTGACGAATGTATCTTTTCCTTTATGTACACTGAGAGCATTTGCACCAAGACAGATTCCTTGTGTGTCCAATCACACTTGGCCAATAAAGAATTCTATACTTCTATATACTTTCACAACAACCAGCTGTTAATAGAGAAATGTCCCCACCCTGTTTCTCATGTCTGGCCAAGGAGTCAAATGACAGTGTACCCCATTTTAAATACTTCTGTCAGACATTGGGATGCAAGTGTCATGCACCACAAAAATCAGAAGATCCAGGCAGTTCAAATGGGTATAAAGATATATTGCAAGTTTAATCTCTATACAAGATTCTGAATTACTAATGGTCCAAGCAAATTTAGCGGCAGATAAGAGTTAAAGGAATTCAAAGTGGGCTGGACTTATACCCCTGGTGGGCACAAAGGGATTCATGACTGATGACACATTTGACCCGTCCCTCGGGCTCAGCCAGGTCATTTCCTACAGCAAATATGTAGTCATGGCATTTTCATGTTGATCTTGTGTGCATGTCATCATTTTGATGTCATTGCTATATGTTACAGATGTCATTTACTCTCCCATAAAATCCAGTTTGTTTAATATGCTTAAAATTCCAAGTTTGCCCATTGGCCTAAATCATGGGTCTCCAACTTGGCAACTTTTAAGACTTGTGGACTTCAATTCCCAGAATTCCTCAGCCAGCCATGCTGGGAATTCTGGAGATTGAAGTCCACAAGTCTTAAAACTGCCAAGTTTGGAGACCTGTGGCCTATATTAAAAATCCCTCCTTTAAAGATTGCTTTATGCATTCTTCCCATTTCTTTAATACCAAAATAGGATACATAACTGGGAACTCATGGAGATTAATACTGCTATGGCAATACTTGGGATCAGCATTCCCTTGTGTATTTTATTTATAACCAGGGTTTAACACTTTCACTTGCACAGAAGTGGTGGCTGAATACAGAAATGTGAGTTGTGCAGAAAAAGAATGTATGGAGGAGGGAGCTTACAAAATTTATAAGAAAAAAAAGACTGTCATCTCCCTCTGAACTATTTTTGTCCTAGTATTATTTACTCAGTCCATCTTTCAAAAGAGGGGGGGTTGCAGTGGGAGCAATTAAGCTTGATGATACAAGCAATAAAAGGAACCTCTTAAAATACATCAGCTTTAAAAATAATGAAGCAGAACCTAGATATCTGGGCACAGAACATGAAACTTAATTAGAAAAAGTGTTGCATCATAAAAGTTTTGCGGAGGGAGGGATTCCAGAAACAGAAAAAGGAAGGGCTTGGAAGATTTTGCCTAAAAAAAAAAAGCAGACCCCAAGTTCTTAATTTAGATCAGTCAATAGGACAAATGGAATCAATAAAGTGTGCTGGATTGCTTGAAACAGAGTAAGAGAAATTATGCAATGTTTGTTATGTGATCTAACACATGTTGATTTCAGGTTTTTCTGCAGGTACTGGACACTCTTCTTTGGAATGTAATCTCTGTAGAGAACTGGAGAAAACAAGGAAAAGCACTTGAAGAAACTTTAAAATCAGAGGAATACTGAAAATTTGGATTTGCTGTAGTCAAATTGATGGGGGGGGGAATGACTGGTGGCTGAGGAGAGATCCAATCCACGGTCGCTACTTTTAGGGTGTCCCAAGACTCTATTCTCTCTCCTCTCCTCTTTAACATCTACATGAGGCTGATGGATGAGGTGATCTGATGGTTTGAGGTGAGGTATCAATATGTTGATAATAGCCAACTTTATATTTCCACTCCAGGCTGCCTGATGTTCTGTCCCTGTCCTGGATACAATTCAGGCAAAATAGCCTGGCTTTGGATATTTGAATCTTCTGATAACCAAATTTTCCATTGCTAAAAAGTCTGGAAATCCCAGTAGCCTGAAAAAGCACCTTAGGTGCTGATTGTGGATGGGGTGGACCCTGACTCAGAATGACCTGGTGTGTAATCTGGGTGTCCTCTTGAACTCAAAGGTCCTGCTAGAAGAGCAGGTGATAGCCATCAGCAGGAAGGCATTTGCATATCTTTTGTACCAGGGCACCCATTCTTGGGTTGGGAGGCTTTGCTCACAGCCGCTCATACCCTTGTGACCTGTCGTCTAGAATACTGCACTGTTCTCTACATGGGGCTGACTTTGAAGAGCATTCATAAGCTTCAACTGGTGCACAATGTGGCTGCAGAGGTAGCAAAGGGTGCTGGATATTCAACACAAGTAACACCACTGCTTCAGGAGCTGCATTGGTTGCCAGTGTGCTTCCAGGGCCAATTCAAGAGGCTGGTTATCGTCTTTAAACCCCTTCATGACTTCGGACTGGATTACCTAAGGAAGGTGCTGGTAGGCTGAGCATGTTATGAGTCCCATCAGCAAGGAACATCATCTGGCAGGGACCAGGAGATGGATCTTCTGTGCGATAACCTCTGCCCTTTGGAACATTCACCCTTCAGAGATCAGGATGAGCCCCAACTCTGCTGGCCTTTCATAAGGTCGTGAAGACTTGGTTGTCTACCCAGGCCTGGCTCCTGAGTGTGCTAAGGGCCCTGTTCCTTCGCTGTATTAACAATCACGGTTGCAGGTCTACTTGATGCCATATCAGAGGTGGTTCTGACAGGTTCTGAAGAACCGGTAGCGGAAATTTTGAGTAGGTCGGAGAACCGGCAAATCCCACCTCTGCCTGGCCCCACCCCCATCTATTCTCTGCCTCCCAAGACCCAGCTGTTCGGCTGGGTCTTCTTTGGTTGCCCTGCACAGGAGAACGGAGCTGGAAAGCAGGTTAGTGGGGTGGGAGGGAATGGGGATTTTACAGTAACTTTCCCCTGCCACATCTACCAAGCCACGTCCACCAAGCCACACCTACCAAGCCACACCCAAAGAACCGGTAGTAAAAAAAATTTGAATACCACCATTGTGCCATTTGTATTGTTTTAATATTTTTTTATGTTGCATGATGTACACTGCAACAGAGTCATTTGTTGAGATGGTTGGCTAGAGAAATGAAGCAAATAAATAAATAAATGTGTACATTTCAGTTCAGACCCAAATCACCCAAACTAATGTTTTTTGTGCAGTAGGTTTGTTCCATATGCAGTTTTTTTTAAGGCTTGAAAGGCTTGAAAAAAACATTTGAGGGAGTTGGTAGCCCTGAATTATAATGGAGACAAAATATAGCCCATAAGCATCATAATTGGGCATGTTTAAAAAAAAGAAAATTGGTACTCTTGAAATAGTAATAGATTATAAAAAGCCACTTGAACAAAGAATGGATTATCCGTCACCCAAAATACAAAACATATTTGCATCTAAATGATTTTCTGTACTAGACCAGAAGAGTGGATACTGTCCAAGTTCATAAATAAATAAATCTGCAGGTCATCCAAAGCCTGCTTTCCCTATACAGGTAGTCCTCGACTAACAACAGTTCATTTAGTGACCAAAGTTACAGCAGCGCTGAGAAAAGTGACTTATGACCGTTGTTCATACTTACAGCCATTGCAGCATCCACGTGGTCATGGGATCTTAATTCAGATTCTTGGCAATTGACTCATACTTATGACCATTGCTGTCTCCTAAGGTTGTGTGATCTCCTTTTGTGACCTCCTGGCAAGCAAACTCAATGGGGAAGCCAGATTCACTTAACAACTGCGTTACTAACTTCACAACTGCAGTCATTCATTTAACAACTGTGGCAAGAAAAGTGGAACAAACTTTGTTTTAGTTTGTTACTTAACAAATGCCTCACTCAGCAACAGAAATTTGAGGCTGAATTGTGGTCATATGTCGAGGACTTCTTGTACTGTCTAGCAACTGACCATTTAAATTGATGCCACCCAGGTTAACAAATGCTCCAGCCACTTTAAAATAATGAATAAATGATGAAATAAAGAAAAGGTTATACTCGGTTTAAATCTAACCAAATTAGGTAGATTTTTTTTTTTGAAGATTACATTTACAGTAGCAATAGCAATAGCACTTGGACTTCTATACCGCTTCACAGTGCTTTTACAGCCCTCTCCGAGCGGTTTACAGAGTCAGCACAATTGCCCCCAACAATCTGGGTCCTCATTTTACCCACTTCAGAAGGAGGGAAGGCTGAGTCAACTTGAGCCTGGTGAGATTCAATCTGCCAAATTGCAGGCAGCCAGCAGGCAGCAGAAGTAGCCTGCAGTACTGCACTCTAACCCCGTGATGGCGAACCTATGGCACCTGTGCCACAGGTGGCATGCAGAGCCATTTGTGCTGGCATGCGAGCTGCAGGCAAACTTACCTCACTGCGCATGTGCATGCTTCACAGTTGATTTTCGGTGGGTTTGAGGCCTTTTTCGGCCTCCCAAAGGCTTGAGGAAGGCTTTGCAGGCCGAAAACTAGTCCTGTTTCGTCACTTCCGGTATTTTTGGAAAAACAGGAAGTGATGAAACAGGGCTAGTTTTCGGCCTGCAAAGCCTGCAGAAGCCTTCCTCAAGCCTTTGGGAAGCCGAAAAATGCCTCAAACTGGGCGAAAATCAGCTGTGAGGCACAGTGCAGGTAAGGGGGCAGTGGGGGGGGTGGGATTGTGCACGCATGCATAGGGGGCATGGGGGGCACGTATTACCTTCTGGGTGCTGGCATGCGAGCGTGCAAGCATGCACACAATTTTTGCCACATGAGCCCAAAAAGGTTAGACATCACTGATCTAACCACTGTGCCACCGAGGCTCTTGCCACCAGTAGCTTCATTGTTCTGCATTTATATTGGGCAAAAATCTGGTGGCTGAAAATGTAAAGAAATGCATTCCAGCTGTTTGCAAAATTGCTGGTAGCTCTGTAAACTTCAATGTTTATCTTGCATTACCAGTTCCTATGCCATTTAGTGATATAAACACATTAGATTAAAGCTGCTTACAAATCAGTGCAAACCTCAGTTGACATTTAGCTCTTGTTTGTACCATGGAAGTTATTTCTGAACTAGCTATAGTTTTTAGTCTACTTACAGAAGTTGAAATATTATAGGAATCCAACCTAAATAAAATCAATTGCTGGCTTGGGTCATCTCACTATGTCAAAACGTGATGTGTTTCTGGTAGCTTAGTACTTCCTCACTGATTCACCTGTAGAAAGTATTCATCCCAGGATTAATATCATGACAGATGTTTTCTGCTTCAGTTAATGATCAACAAGTTTTTGTAGGTATTTTATTCTTGTACATTCATGGAGCATCTGCAACATAAAAGCATGGCACTTTATAGCTATAAATAGATGACCACAAGGCTTCCTTTGAAGACATACTTGTTCCTAAAGAAAGGGCAAGACTTCTGTATAGTTCTGCTAGCCCAGCTGTCTTTTCTTGTCACTTGTAATGTTCCTCTCACTCCCCTCATGCAGTTTATTAAATGCTATAAACTTCAGTCATTGCTAAGAATAAACCTTTCGACAGTAACATGTTGTCAACCTTAAAAACTCCAGAAGCTAGTCTGGGAAGATGACCATGTGGAATGACTTCATAGAAGAGCCTATATAAGCTAAAGGAAGTAGGTTACTGCAGAATTTGGATATTAATCCAAGGAACTACAAGCTCAGTATTTTTACAAGTGTAACAACAATGTCCCAGGTATGATTGGTTTTTTTCTACTGCTTAATTTACAAGAATTATCATAACTATTGCTAAGAGAAACTGCAACTCTGATGGATTTAGTCATTGGTAAGAAATGAAAAAGCTCATTATTTATTTTCTACCTCACTGATTTTTGCTTGCAGAGTCTTACTGGCATCTTCGGTGCAGTAATAAATGTGTCTTTGTGAAAAATTAGCTTAAAATGATTTTAAATTAGAGCAGTAGCAAAAGTATGGCTTAGCTTTCTCCTTTTCTCTTTCTCATAGAATACATTTAAAACTATAGACCAGTGTTTTAAACACTTCAGTCCTATTACTCAATAAAATGCTTTCATGTGCAATTGTGTGCAGAATTCTGCTTTGTTTACGATATGCAACAAATGTTGCTAAAATTTGTTTCCTCCTTTTGCTTGAGGGTCTTGTTTGCTGAATGCAAGATCAAAATGCTTAAGGTTGGTTCAAGAGCAGAAGATTCTATTAATTTCTAACAGGATTAAGTTTATTTTGGCAGCAAACCACTTGCAATATTGAGATTAATTATTTGATTAGACACCTGCAAATCTGAAGTTTTTTCCATTGTGTTAGAAAAGGATGAAAATGTAGAGATATCCTCTATGTACTCAGGGAACATTCGTGTATAAAAGCAGGGAGCTTCTTAGTGCAAACAGAAAGACAGAAGGAAATGTGGGAGTAGGATTTTGTACAGAGGAGTGTGTAGCAACTATTTAGAAACTCCTGGGAGAGGCTATATAAAGAAGTGTAGCTCTAAATCTTTGGATTAATGCTTTCGAACTGTGGTGCTTGAGAAGCCTTGAGAGTCCCCGGGACTGCAAGGAGATTGAATCAGTCAAATCAACCCTGTTTGTTCCTTAGAAGGACAGATACTGAAGCTTGAGCTCAAATACGTTGGCCACCAAATAAGAAGAGAGGACTCATTGGAAAAGACCCTGATGTTGGGCAAGATTGAAGGCAAAAAAGAGAGGAGGATGGTTAGATAGTGCTATCAGTGTGATGGACATGAATTTGGGCAAACTCCGAGACGCAGTGGAGAAAGAGGGACCCAGTGTGCTGTGGCCATGGGGTTGTGAAGAGTCGGACATGACTAACAACTAAACAACAAAATCCTAAATCAAAGCTGAAAGGAGCATTGGAGAACTTATACTCTTCATCTGTCAGTCTAAGATAAGTTGTAGAATAGTTTGCTCCTGGGTATGCAAGGAGAGGAGAGGATTTTGGCAAAATCTTGCCACTCATTGCATGTTATTTCTATAACTCTGGGAATAGCTTCATGGCTGATCTTGGATGTTGTTTTTCCCTTGGGATTTTTATTATGGGAAATGATTTTCCCAAAATGATGTTCTGCTATTTTGATGCATGCTTCAAAAAGCCAGAAAAGCATATTGCTATCAGCTTGTAGCTGTCCAAAAATCCTTCCAAAATTTTGCATTGTTCATTAAGTACTGTGTATTATGAACAGGAGATGTATGTTGGTACCATTCTATACTTATTTTCAGTCACTGTTATACAAGAATTATGCTGGATAAACACAAAAGTACTCAATATGGACATGGAAGTAAGTAGGAATGAAGGAGGACACCATATTAAATCAAAGCTGTAGGACTGAAATTTCTGTGGTTATCATTCCTTCCCTTTATTGCCACCATGAAAATTGAAGGACTTCTGCAGGGGCATAGTGGAACACATTTGTTTTTCTATTGTACTAAATGTTGGCCAGTGAGCAAAACTGATCATCCACAATTTCAGGACACCAGTCTTCCCAAGCCGATGTTTTGAGGCCCCCATAACATCCAAATACTATGGCTAATGCGTGAAGTTCTTAAGATTACAAGAGTTGAAGTCCAACATTTTTAGAGGACATGAGATTGGGAAATTCTCATTCCAGTTACCTATTGGCCATTCCAGTTACCTATTAGTTGATGTAATTATTATATGAAACATATAGTGTAACATATAATGTCCATGGGGCAAAGGGTTTTTCTCTCTCTTCATTTTTTCACATATATGTAATCAAATTAAAGAGTGAAAAACAACGGAGTGAGAAGCTCTCCCATGCTCGTGTCTAGTTCATTGTTCTGTGCTATATTCCCAAGACAGCTCTGATTTTTTTTTTCACTATCAGTTTCTCTCATTTTAGCAGAAATTGTAACTTAACAGAATAACAGTTTGGAAGGGACCCTGGAGGTTTTCTAGTCCAACCTCCTGCTCCAGCAGGAAACCCTATACACTTCAGACAAATGGTTGCCCAATCTTTTCCTAAAAGCCTCCAGTGTTGGATCAGCCACAGCTCCTGGAGGCAATCCATTCGACTGGTTAATTGTTCTCACTGTCAGGAAATTTCTTCTTAGTCCTAGGTTGGTTCTCTCCTTGATTAGTTTTCATCCATTGCTTCCTGTCTTGCTTTCAGGTTCTTTGGAGAATAGGTTGATCCCCTCTTCTTTGTACCGTGTTTCCCCGAAAATAATATTTTTTTTGGCTCCCAAAAACACACTAGGTCTTATTTTCGGGGTAGGTCTTATATATTTATGGTGCCAAATAGTGGGTGTGAGTGTGTAGGGGGGTGTGTTTCAGGTGCACGGTTGCTCCCTGAAAAGTCTTCCTGGAACTGGAGATTTACACTAGGTCTTATTTTCGGGGTAGGTCTTATATTAGGGCAGGTTTAGAAAATAGTGCTAGGTCTTACTTTCGGGGTAGGTTTTATTTTCGGGGAAACACGGTAGCAGCAAATTAGATATTGGAACACGCTGTTATGTCACCCTTAGTCCTTCTTTTCATTAGACACACCCCAATTCCTGTAACTGTTCTTCATATGTTCAGCCTCCAGTCCCTTAATCATCTTTGTTGCTCTTCTCTGCATAATTTCTAAAGTTTCCATTTCTTTTTTATATCGTGGCGGCCAAAACTAAATGCAATATTCCAAGTGTGGTCTTACCAAAACATTATAAAAGTGGTACTAATATTTCATGTGATTGATCTTGATTCTATCCCTTTGTTAATGCAGGCTAGAACAGTGTTGGCCTTTTTTGGCAGCTGAGGCACACTGCTGGATCATAGTTAAGTGATTGTCCACTAGGACTCCAAGACCCCTTTCCATTTTATAAGAAAGATAATCAATAACTTGATTATCTTTTTTATACTGGATGTATGTCTCAAAACCTGTCTACATATACCAAGGAACATGCTAATTATCTTCATTTTTATTACTTCCTATATAAAACATGCAAATGTTGATCCTAAAAGAAAGCACCATGTTAAAGTGAGATGGTAAAACCAGCAGTCTGCAAATTGAGGATAACTATCACGGCTTACGTTATTTAAAATGCAATGAGGCAGACGGGTTATACTGTCTCTCTTCAATATTTTAGATTTCCTTGGCAAGTCTTTCAGCTGAAACAGATGGTCTTCCTTTTGCTGAATATAAATCTGCAGCAATTTATCTGACTGATTTTGTTTTATATGGGAATGATGGTTGCTTAACAAAATTTAATCAACCATGATGTATACGACTACATGGAGGCAGGTAGCAAATAAAATAAAATAAAATAAATTACACTATTCCATTTTAGGATAAGCAGTGTGAAACAGAGTGCACAAGACATAAAAAACAGTATCCTACATATAAGAAAAAAAGCAATCGTAACTAAAATTACTCCAATATTCCAAGTCCATTTTTTATACCTCTAAAGAGTTTTCTATCAATCAACCATACTTACTTCCACTGCAACAACACACTGTTTAATAAAAAGCCTTTTGGTCTTTAGATTTCTCACCCTTTCTTTTGCAGAAACTCATCATCAGTTTCTATCCAACCACAACCTATTTGGTCTTCTTGATCTATTCACTCCTTCCTATAGTTGTTTTGCAAAGAAATTCTCATTCATTCTTTCCATAAGATAAAACAACTTTAATGTACTTTTTTCACACTCTATTCACTTTTCTATTTAGCCTACATTCACTATTCATTCCTGACTCTTATTTGTTCTTGTTATATCACACCTTTCTTAACTATCACATTTCAATATTTATGTTTCTCCTGAAACTCACAAATATACACGTAGCAAAGTGAGCAACAGCATTTTAGTTTCCTACAGAAGCAGAGCACATATTTTTCACTATCATTCTAACAGCATTTGTACATCTTAAAATCTCTCTGTGCATTTTAGTAGACACATTTCAATACACAAATTCACTTGCTCTAAGTTTTCTCCATAGGTGTATAACTTGCAAACATTCATTCCATTTTTCTGTGTAATACAATTGCCTTAGTCTTTGATAAATTAGATGTTCATATCCATATTCCACATTACATCTAAAATTTGCATCTAATATTTTCTCAAACATTCAGGTTCTCATTTCAGAATATGGCATTATATGCATACAAGAATACATAATGAACATGCCTTAAAATAACTTCCGATGTCCTCACAAATATTTCTCGTATATTTATCCTTAAACACATTGAACACTTATGAGAATGTCAAATATTCTTTTCTTATTCCTGGCTCAGTGTCGAACTATTCACTAACCATTATATCTTGGCACTTGCTTTATCTCCATTGTATTTCTCTCTTACAACATTCAGCTACATACTTACATAAAAGTATTTTAGCCAATTTGTTTTTTCATATTGTTTGTCTAAGTCAATAAATGTATCATAAATCTCTATTCTTTCTTTCATACAATTTTAAATGACCTTCTGAAGAGCAAAACTCTGGTTTGCACACTGCCTGGCATAAAGCTGCAATGCATTCTCCAAATTGTCCTATGATATATAATTTTGACAAATAAGACACTTTGATTGCCTGTTACAATTAATAGCAATACCAATAGCACTTAGACTTATATACCGCTTCACAGTGCTTTACAGTCCTCTCTAAGCAGTTTACAGAGTCAGCATATTGCCCCCAACAATTTGGCTCTTCATTTTACCAACCTCGGAAGGATGGAAGGCTGAGTCAATCTTGAGTCTGAAGAGATTTGAACTGCCAATTTGCAGGCAGCCAGCAGTCAACAAAAGTAGCCTGGACTACTGCTTTCTAACCACTGCACCACCATGGCTTAAATTACACTACTAGCTCTTCAGGATGTCTACATTTAGTTCAGAGGTCAAGCAATAAACTGTTCTCTGTGCTGATATTTAAAGATTCCTAAATACAGGTAGTTCTTGACTTACAACCAGAATGGAGCCCAACATTTCTGTTGCTAAGTAAGACAGCTGTTATGTGAGTTTTGCCCCATTTTATGACCTTTTGCCATAGTTGTTAAGCCAATCGGTGCAGTTGTTAAGGGAACCACATGGTTATTAAATGATTTCACTTGTCAGAAACCATCCGGAAAGGCAACAAATGGTGATCACATGACAAATACTTGCCAGTTGCCATGAGTAAATTCTGATAACATGACCATGTGGATGGTGCAATGGTCGTAAGAGTGAAAACCATTAAGCATGAAAATAAGTCACATTTTTCAGTGCCACTGTAATTTTTGTCACTAAATGAATGGTTGTAAGCTGAGGATTATCTGTAATGTTGCCATTTCTGTGTGTTTTCATTTGAATCAAAGGCCCATTATTAAAATTTCTTTTTCATTATACAGAAATGGTAGCAGAGGATTATTATGTAGAAATAGCAGATTGGTAGCAAAGGATGGTTACATAGCCATACAGATCAAATAAAGTGTAGAGTCCATAGTTGCTGAGGGCTTCGCTGCTTAATGGTTTAAACTGTCACAGAAAACTCTCCTCAGAACATAAAGCAGGGATCCCCAAACTTGGCAACTTTAACTCCCAGAATTCCGCAGCCAGCTGTGCTGACTGAAACCTGCCATCTACTGGCTGGTTAATTTTGTAGTTGTTGCAATACAAAATACATTCTAACATGTATTCCAACACCCATACAAGAATTCTTCAACTTGCAACCATTCATTTAGTGACCAAAGTTACAATGGCACTGAAAAATGTGACCACTTTCTTGCCTGAATCCTAATCCTTTGAAAGTTTACAATCAATTGCCATTATAAGCTAATATGAGTCAGGCCTGTCCCCGATGACTTACAAAATGCCGTTTTGTCACCGTCTAGTAAGCTAGGTGGGCTTGTTCGATATACTCTGATAGTGCCAGAGAATTCACACCCACACATTCTTTTTCTAGGACCACTTTTCATTTATTTTTCTGGAAAATTAATCTTTGATTACTTTTTCATACAAAAGCCATATATTTTCTTTCTGCAGTAATTGTGCTTACAAACCTTGCTTCTTTTTCTTCTTTCCTTTTCAAAATCCAGACTTTTTTCCCCACTCTAAGCCTTGCCACATATTCAGACCCTCACACCAGTCATTTCCTTTACTAACTCCTTTGATATTTCATCATAATTAAATCAATGAGGCTTGTTTTGATTTAGATTCATTCCTTTGCTATATGTGCCTAAATATACTTAAGCTTCAACCAAAATAAGAGGGTTTTTTCCCTCTAAGCAGATACTATCCAGTTATCCTTCTTGACTCTTGAGTCTCCAATACCCTCAGTTACTTTTTTGTAATATTTCATTTCTACCTAGTCACTTTGGATAGCTTACTTACAGGCATTCAAATATAATAAAAAGTAATAAAATCCCAATAAATCAATACATGAAACAACATAAAAACACTTATAAAAGAAAGTCTGAAGTTAAGTCCCAGCAAAGTGGTAACTTACTATCACTAACATCTTCAAACACTGCATGAACAGAATATGTAACTTTTACTGCCTTGGCAGAAAACTAAAAGAAGACTCATCTTCAGGGTGTTGGAAGAAATATCCATCTGGTTCAGTTCCAAGTGGGGAGACAGACACTGGAAATATGGGGCTGATTGGAAAGATGGTTTATTGATGAACAGGACCACATGGGTTTGAGGAGGACCTGGGCAGCTGACCACATGGAGTAGAGAGTGAGAGGTGTTTATACCCTCTCTTGGGCTTTGAACTTGAGCTTCCTGTTCCTGTGCAAGAATATGTATTCTATTGACTCCCATGGGGCTATGCAGGGGTCATAGCTGACGTTGTCTGAGATAAGTTTGGATGAACCTTGCTGGATGATACAATGTCCTTAGGAAATATTGAAATGCAGTGAGCCTGCTGCTAGATGGGTAGAGGGCTAATCCTATGATATCCCATCACCCTGGAGCTGGAGGTCATTTGTCTTGTAGATAGGCTGACCCATCTTTCTTAATGTGCACCAAAATATCTGTTGAGGGCAGGGAGCTGGGATTCTGGGTTTCTGTTTCCTTTAAGATTTTTATTTCTCTTTTAGGGGAAATATTTTATCCTGCCTTTTAAAATATTTCCTAAAATATTTCATTCTTCTAGGAGGGGGGTGGGTGCTAACTTTCTACAAGGGTAAAAGGTTCAAGAGCCCTGACTACTCATGGAAAATGTCTGTCCAGGTTTATTTTTCCCACCCCTCATGAAAGGTTGGGGACCTGACTATCTTCTCCCTGAATAACTGCAGAGGACTGTACAGGTTTTGGCTAAGATATCCTGGTCAATACTTTAATGCTAGCTTTCCTGTTTCCTGCTCAATGTGTTGAGTTCTGCATGCTCAGAATCATAGAATTGGAATTAAATGTGTTTCTCTGAAGCCACTGCTTGGGCCAGGAATTCAGACTATATTCACAGCAAATAGATTTCCATTCTATTTCCATTCCATTTTGGAGGCTAAATTGTACGATGAATGGTTAAGAGAACTAGGTATGTCTAGCCTGTCAAAGAGAAAGATTGGGGGTGACATGACATGTCTTCCAGTGATTCAGGGACTGTTACAGAGAAGAGGGTGTTGATTTATTCTCCAAAACAACAAAGGGGCAGGACAAGAAGCAATGGGTGGAAACTCTTTAAAGAGAGATCCAATCTGAAATGATTTCCTGACAGTGAGTACAATTAATCATTGGAACAGCATGTTTTCTGGAGCTGTGGATGCTTCATCATGGACCCTCTAGAAGAGACTGGACAAGCATTTGACAGGGACAGAATAAGGATCCTGTTTTAAGGAGGCGGTTGTATTAAAAGATCTCCAAGTTCCTTTCCAGCCCTATATGTCTATGCCTCTCACCACCCTGCTAAAACAAACTGTTGTCACAGTTATATCTTTCTGACTGCATCCTTATCTCATTTTCTGCTACAAAATGGACTGTCTCTTGTCTTTTCAGCCAGCTCCAGTGAAAAAGAAACGCCCTCCAGTAAAAGAAGAAGATCTCAAAGGAGCTAGAGGAAAATTGTCTGGTAATCAAGAAATCAAATCCAAAACTTATCAAGTCATGAGGGAGTGTGGTGAGTGAGTGTGTGATGCTTCTACTTGATTTTCATGCTGGATTTATTGCTACAATGACAGCTGCTTCTGGTTTTTGTCTTCTTGTGACACAGGAAAATAAAAGCTTGCTTCGGGGACCCAGTTCTGCTTTTAAATTTTATTATTTATTTATTTGACTTGTATGCTTTGACAAATGCTATTTGTGTTACATCGTCTCTGAATTAAGTTCACTGAAATAGCATAAGTCCTAATAATGAAAATTAAAAAAGGAAGTCTTGCCTTGAAATAATGTATAATGGAGAACCTTCAACCTTTTTGACTGATAATCTTAAACAAATTGCTTGGCCTACCATGGCATGGGATATGGAGTGGAAAATAAAATAGGGAATAGACTGCTTCACAAATTTAGCCTGAGGACAAAAGCTTCTAGGTGCTTATATCTGTCTTTAGTTCCAACAACCACTATAACTCTCCTGGGGTTGGAAAGGACACCTCCATTTCACTCTCTCTTCACTTCTGACAAGCTGCAAATTGCCAATAACCACATAACATCCTTACCAAAAAGAGTAAGGAAACCACCATACGGGTCCTGCCCATATATATCATTGCCTGTAACAGCAGCTGTTTATCTCTGCAA
Source organism: Naja naja (assembly GCA_009733165.1). NCBI lineage: Eukaryota > Metazoa > Chordata > Lepidosauria > Squamata > Elapidae > Naja > Naja naja. The sequence continues at coordinate 77,744,911 of CM019149.1, forward strand.
TATTCCTTCCAATTCCAAGTTTGTTTTTTGAACTGAAATACAGGTGAAACTCAAAAAATTAGAATATCGTGCAAAAGTTTATTTCAGTAATGCAACTTAAAAGGTGAAACTAATACATGAGATAAACTCATTACATGCAAAGCAAGATAGTTCAAGCTGTGATGTGTCATAATTGAGATGATTATGGCTTACAGCTCATGAAAACCCCAAATCTACAATCTCAGAAAATTAGAATATTGTGAAAAGCTGCAATATTCTAGGCTCAAAGTGTCCCAATCTAATCAGCTAATTAAGCCATAACACCTGCAAAGGATTCCTGAGCCTTTAAATGGTCTCTCAGTCTGGTTCAGTAGGAATCACAATCATGGGAAAGACTGCTGACCTGACAGTTGTGCAGAAAACTATCACTGACACCCTCCATAATGAGGGAAAGCCTCAAAAGGTAATTGCAAAAGAAGTTGGATGTTCCCAAAGTGCTGTATCGAAGCACATTAATAGAAAGTTATGTGGAAGGGAAAAGTGTGGAAGAAAAAGGTGCACAAGCAGGAGGGATAACCGCAGCCTGGAGAGGATTGTCAGGAAAGGGCCATTCAAAAGTGTTGGGGACTTTCACAAGGAGTGGACTGAGGCTGGAGTCAGTGCATCAAGAGCCACCACACACAGACGGATCCTGGACATGGGCTTCAAATGTCGTATTCCTCTTGTCAAGCCGCTCCTGAACAACAAACAACAGCAGAAGCGCCTTACCTGGGCTAAAGAAAAAGAGACCTGGTCTGTTGCTCAGTGGTCCAAAGTCCTCTTTTCTGATGAGAGCAACTTTTGCATCTCATTTGGAAACCAAGGACCCAGAGTCTGGAGGAAGAATGGAGAGGCAGACTGCAAGATGCTTGAAGTCCAGTGTGAAGTTTCCACAGTCTGTATTGATTTGGGAAGCCATGTTATCTGCTAGCGTTGGTCCACTGTGCTTCATTAAGTCCAGGGTCAATGCAGCCATCTACCAGAAGATTTTGGAGCATTTCATGCCACCTTCCGCAGACGAGCTTTATGGGGATGCTGACTTCAGTTTCCAGCAGCCCACACTGCCAAAAGCACCAAAACCTGGTTCAATGACCATGGGATTACTGTGCTTGATTGGCCAGCAAACTCGCCTGACCTGAACCCCATAGAGAATCTATGGGGCATTGCCAAGAGAAAGATGAGAGACATGAGACCAAACAATGCAGAAGAGCTGAAGGCTGCTATTGAAGCATCCTGGTCATCCATAACACCTCAGCAGTGCCACAGGCTGATAGCTTCCATGCCACGCTGCATTGAGGCAGTAATTGCTGCAAAAGGGTCCCAAACCAAGTACTGAGTACATATGAATGCTTATACTTTTCAGAGGTCCGATATTGTTCTATGAACAATCCTTGTTTTATTGATTGCATGTAATATTCTAATTTTCTGAGATTGTGGATTTAGGCTTTTCATGAGCCGTAAGCCATAATCATCACAATTATGACAAATCACGGCTTGACCTATCTTATTTTGCATGTAATGAGTCTATCTCATATATTAGTTTCACCTTTTAAGTTGCATTACTGAAATAAATGAACTTTTGCACAATATTCTAATTTTTCAAGTTTCACCTGTATATGAACCATATGATCACATATTTTTATATTCCTCCACACAAAGACAGAGCAGAAGGTCTTCTGTTTATATCCTGGTAACTGCTGCCTGAAGATGGCCCATTAAATATTTGAAAGAATATAGTTTCATGGCATCAACTTTGTCTAATTGCTAGCACGCTGCAGAGAAAGCATACAGCTGGTTTTAAAACGGTTCTAATGATTAAAATGGTGTTTCCTCTCTTTTCCCAACACAAGTCTTCTGAACTCTGCTCACTGTCATTCATGCCCTCATGACTTTTTGTTTGGACTGTTACAATATGGTTTACAGGGGATTGTCCTTGAAGAGTGTTTGGAAGCTTCAGCTGGTACAGAACGCAGCTGCACTGCACTGTAAACAATGTTGGCTATTCAACAAATGTAACACCACTGCTTTGGGGGCTGTATGGGTTACAAGTGTATTTCTGGGTACAATTCAAGGTGCTGGTTGACTGTCACCTTTAAAGTCCTTCATGGCTGGGACCAAGTTATGCATAATACTATCTTTATTCAGTTGTTTCCACCCATTTAATCCAGTCTGGTAGAATAGGCATGTTCTCTCAAAGAGACATGAATTCTGTACCACAGTGCCTGCCCTCTGGAGCATCCTCCCTCCTTAGATTAGGAGTGCCCTAACCTTATTGGCTGTTTGGAAGGCCTTGAAGGCCTGGCTCTATGCCTAGGGTCCCAAGTGTGTGAAGAGCCCTGTTTCATAGCTACATTGACTCCAACAAATTATAATATCTCTTCACTGCTATTTTCATTGCATTTCTTTTTATATTGTATTTAACTATTCAGATCATTTTTAAGATCGTTTGCCATCCAAAGTCACTGGTTTGAGATGGGTGGCTATGCAACATGAATGAATGAATGAATGAATGAATGAATGAATGAATGAATGAATGAATGAATGAATGAATGAATTCTTACCATAGGAACACTCTACAGTGTCTTGTTGATGATGCAGTGCATCATATGGTCAGAGGCTCAGATGCTCAGATCCCACTGCCACTTTAGACTCTATGGGCAGGGAGATTGGGCGTTGCTTGCCAGGATCAGTCTGATTTTGGCAACCAGAGAATCTGTTGTTTCAAACTCTCCCTACAGACACTAAAGATTCATCTGTCCCAACTTGTTCTGTCAGACTTGACACAGGGGTGGGATTCTACCAGTTCGGACTGGTTCTATAGAATTGGTTATTATGATTCTGCACAGTTCTGAGAACCAGCAAATCATGCCCCTGGCTGGCCCCGCCCCTCTCCACCTGCCCCTCCCCTCCCTACCCAGTCAGTCCTTATCACACATGCCCGACATTACTAATGTTGGGCGCATGACCAACATTACTAACTGCATTTTCTCCGCCCAGTCACTCCTTAAGGTATTTCTTTTTTTTCCCCTCATGACAATCAGCTGTTCTGATGATCAGCTGTGCTGGGGTCGCCCTCACTGTCTTACTGCTTTTCTGAGGCCCAGGAGGCAAAAAGGGGTGTGGGGTGCAGGGGTGTGAGGGGAGTTGCACTCCATTTTTTGCCTTTCTGGGGCCCAGGGAAGCCTCCTGGGAGCAAAAATGCCTCCCAGGAGGCTTTCCTGAGGCCCAGGAGGCCCAAAAATGGAACATGGGGGGTGCTGCATGCCTCCCTCAGGCTCTGTTTTTTGCCTTCCTGAACCCCAGGGAAGCCTTCTGGGAGCACAAAGCCCTCCCCCCTAAAAAGAGAAGGACCAGGGGAGACATGATAGTGGTCTTCCAATATTTGAGGGGCTGCCACAGGGAGGAAGGGGTCAAGCTATTTTCTAAAGTACCTGTAGGCCAGACAAGGAATAATGGATGGAAACTGAACAAGGAGAGATTTAACCTGGAAATAAGGAGAAACTTTCTGACAGTGAGAACAATCAACCAATGGAACAGCTTGCCCTCAGAAGTTGTGGGAGTGCCATCCCTAAGAGATTGGACTGCCATTTGTCAGAAATGGTGTAGGGTCTCCCGCTTGGACGGAGGGTTGGACTAGATGACCTACAAGGTCCCTTCCAACTCTGATTATCTGTTAAATCTGTTAATCCCCCAGGATGCTTCCCTGAGACCCAGGAGGCCCAGTCTCCTTATTGAGACTGCATAGAGAACCAATGCAAAGCATGCCAGCCTACTTTTCCGCCAGCTCATAAGCTGAAGGATAACACTTTAAAATATTACATGCTTTAAAAGGAAAGCAGGAAAGTAAGAAAAAACATAAATAGTCAAGAGATTTACCAGCATCATAAGATTAAGTAAATGAGGTACAAATCCTTAGAAGAAGGTTTAATTGGGCTTTCCTGTATTTAAACTTTGCCATTTTAAGGGTTCGGATCATTACTAAAATGAAATTAATATTTGAGTAACAGCTGTATGCAGCACAGTATGAAATATAAGTTAAAATGGTCTGTTACAGCCTTGTCTTTTATTTTTTTTTCTTCTTAGCATTTTCCCGCAATTGCAGGATCTACTTTTTTTTTTTAATTCACCCTTTGGTTGCAACAGGAATTGAATGACTGGCTTGACACCTGAGACTGACAATGTGGGCTGAGAGAAAGTGATTGGCCCAAAGTCACTCAGCCAGGATTCATGGCTCAGGTGGAATTAGAACTCAGAGTTTCCTGGTTTTTAGCCTGGTGCTTTAACTACATGGCCACACTAGTTCTATCCTATTACAGGTTTACCTAGCCAATAGGAAAACTGTCCTTGTTTAACAAATCATCTCTGACTAAATGTAAAACATTTATGTTAAAATTGGGATATAGGAGAAACAGCCCAAATGCAAGGTCATTTGCAGAAAAGGCTGCCTGTTCCTTTCAGCTGCTTCCTGTAAGGTCCATGGAAAAAGATTAGAGGTAGCCAAAACATTTCTGTCCAACTTAGTCTCCTTACAATCAGTGATACCCTTTAACTTAATCCTTTAATCGCAGAATTATTTTCTGAGAGAGACAGCTTCCTAAGATAGACAATGGTCATGTTTCAGGTGAAAATATTGTGCCAGTTTTTCTTAGGCATTTATGAAATTTACAGATATAATCAGGAAAAAACAAGGAAAACTATTTAAAAAGCAAGTGGTGTATACAAGGAAAAAATTAACTAATATTGATATAAATCTATGAATTTGAAAGCTGAAACATATACAAAGTCTCCTTAAAATCAATAATTAAATATTCAGTCTTACAGCACAAATTCTAAACAAGCTCATTAGACCCCTGGATTAGTGTATAGATTATGAAAAAGATGGGAAAAATGCTAACAATTATTAGTGTACTGATTATTTAAAAATGGAGAGTTGGGGGAAAGTATATAATGTGAAAATTGCAAGTTCAGTTTTATTGGGCTCTGATCAGTCAGAGATTGATCTACTATGCACTGTGGAATATTTTTGAAGAAAGTGGTAAATCTCCTGAATAAAAATAATCTCCCAAAGTTCCTCTCATCCAGAGGCATGGATTCTTAAAATAACTCAGGAATAATTATTATTTATTATTATTTTATTAGACTTGTATGCATAATTTATCCCCAGTCATGAAAAGGTGACACATAAATACATTCCTATGAAGAGACACTGCTCTTACCAGACTGAGCTGCCATTATTATACCCAAAAAACAACAGTGTACACAGCAAACGAGATAACTATGCTGGGTTTCATATCCCAAATCACTAGTCGAACACTTCCCAAGCGTTTAGGGCTGTGTGATGTATTGGCAGATTATGCAAGCATATTCCAGTAAGGTGGCCTTCTGAAGCTGTCCAATGGTGGTTTTGTCAGTGCCAATTGTTTTTAAGTGCTTGCCTAGGCACAGCACCCAGTGTGCCGAGTACCACTGGAACCACCTGCACTGGTTTATGCCAGAATCTTTGCAGTTCAATTCTCAAGTCCTGATATCTGGTGATTTTGTCAAGTTGTTTCTCGTTGATTCTGCTGTCACCAAGTATGGCAATGTCGACGATCCACATTTTTTTCTTCTCCACAATCATGATATCTGGGGTGTTGTGTTCCAAAACTTTATCAGTCTGTATTCGGAAGTCCCACAGTAGTTTTGCATGCTCATTTTTGACCACTTTTTCAGGCTTATGATCCCACCAGTTCTTTGCTACAGGCAGATGGTAGTTGTGACACAAATTCCAGTGGACCATCTGAGCGACTGTGTTGTGATGTTGTTTGTAGTCAGTCTGAGCGATTATCTTACAACAGCTCAGTATGTGATTGATGGTTTCATCCGCTTCTTTGAAGAGTCTGCAAAGAAGTCTGCAAAGAAGTCTGCAAAGAGTCTGCAAAGAAGCGGATGAAACCATTATTATTATTATTATTATTATTATTATTATTATTATTAAAACACAAAGCTTTTAATTGCAATACTTCTCTGCTTCTTATACCTCAGAATCTTTATAAACAGAGCTCCAGTGATGAAACCCAAGGAATACTCAGAAATTTTCCACTGAATTCAACTTCGAATAAATACAAAGTTTAACAACTACCATAAATTAATTCATAAATCATGTTAATCAAACCAAATTGGGCATTTGCTCTGTTTGCTCCATTGATGATTAGAATGCAGCCCAGAATATCCTCCTCAAAGTGCTTCAGAAACAGTATGTTCCTCCTTTGAAACATACATGATGTAGACTCAGGTATTATTGCGCTTATTATGTTATCCCTCAGTTTGTCATAACTGAGACTGTTTGTGAACCATTCTTGCTAAAGCATTAATTGGCTATGCTTCTTTTTCCAGAACAAGCTGGATCTGCTGCGCCGTCTGTCTTCGGCCGAGAACGCACTGGAGGAGAAACCGTCTTTGACAAACCAAAATCAGAGCCTCCAAAAAGTGTCTTTGGGTGACAGCCATGAATATTCCCAGCATCCTTCACTGCTTGTCTTGTTTTCCTGTACATCAGTCTTATTATTGGGCTTCTAATGTAATTCTTCAGGCATTAATCAGCAAACAAATTTGTATTGAAAGATGTCTTTTTTTTTTACATATGTATGGTGCGGCTTTTTCCCTTAGCTATCCAATAGTTAATTAAAAATTATGGAGTGCAGAATGATATTGTAATGACCAATTTTGTTAACAAAAATGCCCCCAGGATTCTTCCTTTTTAAAGTTAACGTCCCAGTTCTTATTGTAATTATTGTGTAAAAGAAAATAAAGCTGGATTGTTTTGACTCTTATTTTTCACTTGCAATATAATCAAGGAATATAAATATAACTCACATATAATTATTTCCGCACACAATTTGGTATGAAGTCTTTTGATTTCTATGGAAATGGTAATGTCTTTCTGTGGCAGAGCAACAAAGCTGACTCTAGTTAAAATCTTGTCTGGGACAAAACAACAGCCCAAGAGCTTTTTTAAAAACTTTAACCATTTGTCAACTGTTATGGTATTCAAGTGGTGCTCCAGATGTTTTGGCATTGCACCCAAGGAATCTACCACGGTAGGTGCTATCTTTCCTTTCTTTTTCCAGAGTCATTCTATTTCTATAAGCATTTCTTTATATTTTGTGACCCTCCCCCCAGTTTTTTTTTTCTCTTTTACATATATCCTCCTGTATCCAGGTATTGCAATGTTCATTATCCAGGCTTTTTCCATCTTTCTTATCAACAATTGTTAAGTCAGGGGTGTTATTTGCCAGGTGCTTGTTTGTTTGAATTTTAAAGTTCCAGAGCACTTTATTTTCATTTTAATATTTATTTTTTTTGACCCACTTTCTTGAGACAAATGGATTTTAAAATATTCCATCCATTTTTATTTTGATGGATTTGTATGAGCGAGGAGATAGGTTTGATAACTTGAGAGAGTGACACGAAACGATTGAGCGCCGAGATTTGATGAGATCTTCTTTTTTCTTCTTCTTCTTCTTTTTTTTCTTCCTTTTCTTCTCTTTCCTTCCTTCCTTCCTTCCCCCCCCCCCCCCCCTCCCCCCTCCCTCCTCTTCCTCCTCCTTCTTTATCTCCACATTTGATGAACTTTGGAGCACTGCTGTACTGCTACTATCTTTTATCTCTTGACTTTCTCAAAATTAGCTTGATATTGAACTGCCATTGCCTAGTGCTGCTATTTTTCTAAGCACCAAGAAACATCAGGAACAGTGGGATGAGGGGTGGGATCAGGGGTGGTATTCTACTGGTTCCGCCCACCTCTGTAGAACCAGTAGCTCTGAAGAGCAGGAGACAGAGAGCATACATAGAACTGGTTCTATGTCTGCTGCTGTTTTGGCCCACCCGCCTGCCTGGGCTCTTACCTGACCTTTACTTCCTGCTGTTTCAATCGCAGCTGCTTTGCGCGACACAGCTGCAGTTGAAAAAGCAGGAAAAAAGTGCTTTTTCAACCACTGCGCACCCAGACGCAGCGCTGCTCAGTTGTCCAGGCAGCTAGCTGATGACGATATACACGCGCACACAGCAAAACGTAAAACGTAAAATCACCGAACCAGTAGTTACACTGGTCAGATCCCACCCCTGGGTGGGATGCTACTGGTTCTTCCCGGTTCTATAGAGCCGGTAGCTGTGAAGAGCAGCAGACATAGAACCGGTTCTATGTTTGCTGCTCTTTGGCCCACCCACCTGCCCGGGCTCTTACCTGACCTTTATTTCCTGCTTCTTCAACCTCAGCTGCTTTGTGCGGCACAGCTGAGGTTGAAAAAGCAGGGAAAAAGAGGCTTTTCGAACGCTACACACCTGTGCACAGCACTTTTCAGCTGTCCAGGCAGCACAGCCAAAGGTTATTTTACACACGTGCACAGCACGCATCGGTCACACATGCATGCGCAAAACGTAATCACCGAACTGGTAGTAACACTGGTTGAATCCCACCCCTGGCCAGGAAGCAACCATTGCTCTCTCACCTGACCAATGTGAGTGCAGAAAACAGCATTAAATCCATGTCCTGCCTTTTGATCATGTTCTTATTTGTACACTGAGTTTTCAAAGATTGGTGTCTCTAAGAGGGCAGCTACAGAGCTGTCAATTCCTTGCCCCTTTGTTGTATTTTAAAGAGTTGCAGATTTTTTAAAACATAGGTGCTACAATAATTGAACCTAATATTATGCAGTAATTTTATGCAGTGCATAAAATGAGGAGTTGGACTGAGAAGGCAGAGAAGATGTGAAATTTTCCATCACTAAGAGGTTTGCTTACCTTCAAACTCTGCAAAGGGTCTTCATAGCAACAGGTACTGTATGATTAAAAACACAGAGCTGTGCTTGGAAATAAATCAGCTCAACTCTTGATCTCTGATGACATCTAAGAATCACAGCAGTCTGGAGCAAATTTCAATATGGTAAAGAATCATGGCATGAACTCCTTTTTAACATATTTTGATATATATGGTCTCATATACTGGGATTTTCATATAAATATATGAGAACAAGCAATACCTGAATTAAGACAAAATCACATTAAGAGTAAGAATTGATTTGCTTCTGAGTCTACTCAGTAGCTTTCTTTCTTTCTTCCTTTTCCTTCCTTCCTTTCGATCCCTCCCCCCTCCCTCCCTCCCACCTTCTTGGTATCTACTAGCACATGAGATGATTCAGATTATAGTTGCTATAGGCACTTTATCTTAATCTTAATCTCAGTTTCCATCAACTTCACTTGTTCCATATGGAACATGCAGTTTCCTCAGACTTTTTCCTTGTGTCTTTCTGCCCATGACAGGAAATTTTCCCCCAGAAATTTTTCTTAATGGCATGTCCTCGTAACATTTCCTTTGTCTTGTGCCAGACCCCACAGCAAAGAGGGTTTTTTTTTAACCACTTTCAGGTTTAAAACAGTTTTTTCCTTCTTTCTCAAATATATTTTTTGGAGGAAATTTAGCAGTTTTAGTAGATTATAAACCAGAAGCCTTTGTTCAAATCTAGAAGAGGAATTTCAGGGTTTGCTTCCTGGTTCTGAATTATCCTGGAAATTTTAGTGCACCACTTTATATTAAAACATTTGCTAAATTTAATCACTTGCTAATTTACTGGTAAGAGCCTCATGATGGCGCTGTCAGCTTATATAGTTACTCAATTTTAAAAAAAGAGTGGGAAGGTTGTTTCTAAACTCTGCTTTATTTCTTTTTATTCTTTTTATTTACATTATTTTATTTTAATTCTTTGTATGTTATCTTTTTTTTGGTATGCAGCAAATTCAGACACCGTTTCCAGGACTAGAACATACTGAGTTCACTCTTCATGCAAAGACTTGGTGTGTTTGATTAGATTCAATGATTATACAGTGATTTGTTTTAGGGCACTAAACCACTGAAAACATAATTCATGCTCCTCTTATAATCTCCCAAACCATGAGGACCAGAATAAAGGAGTGCTACACACTTTGTTGTGGGGAATGAAGACTTAAGTCAATCATTTTTTGAGGATAAGAACAGATTCCCCCACCCTTCATGGTAAAGCGTCTCTTCATTTAAGGTTATGGTCCATAATCTACTACACTAGTCCAGTAACTTTCCAGTCTAGGGCTTAGAAAGAATGATTACCTCAAAGTTACCTAGTATGCCTGAAAAAGGACTAGAACTGTTTTTCTTCTGCTACAAGTCCAATACTTTTAACCACTGCATTTAACTGGAGAGAGCCATTCATTCACACAATCAAACTTGAGTTCTGTAAACTATACTGAGGAATATACTTTACTAGGCATGTAACCATACATCAAGGAGATCAAGGAGAACTATTGCAATATTTACAGAATGTTTTTAATATGACACAAATATGAAAATGAAAACAGAAAACAATAAAGCTTCTGAACAAAAAATAGCAACTAAGATGACTTTCCAAACTGATTCTGACTGTAAACTCTTTTTCCTCCTGAGCTGAACCTGTTCTGTTTTTGCCTTCACCAACCTGTTTCCATAACCTTGGAATCTCCAGATCTTGAAACTCTCCACCAACTCTCTCTATAAACAGTTCGCACCACTTTGGGAGAACCATTCGTTAAGTTTCTGAGCAGTTTGGTGAACTGGTTGTTGGAAGAAATCATTGGGGCAGAGAACCGGTTGTTAAATTGTTTGAATCCCACCACTGAACAGGAGCATACCCCACTGGTGATGTTACCTAATAGGGTAATGAAATGTCTAAAAGCAAACAACCAAGCTTCAAGGACTCCACAGTCCAACTCTACACTACAGATATTCTCTTCTATTGACAGAAAATATTTCCTGCCCAATCTTGTGCCAGCAGGACATTGCTGGAGTCAACCCAATATATAAACATTAGAGTTGCTCATTTCCAGAATTGCTCATTTCCAGAATTGCTCACTTCCAGAGTTGCTCATTTCCAGTTGCTCCATAGACTAGATATTTATTAATCCAGCCTCTCTTGTACATTAGTGACAGAATGGAAAGGCTTTTTTTTTGGCCACTGATAACCCAACTAGAATTTGTTGATTATCCGGTATTTTATTCCTCCTCCTCCTTCCCTTATCATTGCCTTGGATTGACTCACTTCCCCAAAATGAGGAAGGCCCTCCTGCTGTTCATCTATTCATTCCTTATTTTAATTTATATTGGAGAGTTCCACTCACTAAGACTCCTTGTTAGAGGATTTGTTCTTCTGAGCATAGGCAGTATTTTAAAAGAATGCCAAGCAATTAAGTAGAGCAGCAGCTGTAGCAAGTCTCATTTAAAAAGAACAAAATTATCATAATTTAATTGTTTTGGACAAAGAGTGTAGACTTAGCTTGCCCAGTTAGGCATTAATATTTGGGGCATATAAAAGGACAGAGAGAGGGGGGAGAGAGGGGAAAGAAGGAGGGTGGGGAGAGAGAATACATTCTCCAACATTTTCTTTTTAGACTCAACATGGTAATGTTTATTAATTTGTATTTACATGCTGGATGAAATCCCAGTTCTGAGAAAAGCAGACATGATTATTCAATCACTTAGAAGGTCTGGCTGCAGATGAAGAACTAATTCCTTTTCAGGATGTAGAAAGAATAATGATTTTCTGACAGCTAGTGAACGGCTTACCTTCAGAAGTTGTGGGGTGCTTCATCACTGGAGGTTTCTAAGAAGAGATTGAACAACCACTTGTTTGAAATGGTATAAGGTTTCCTGCTTGAGCAGGGGATGGGTCCCTTCCAACTCTATTATTCTGATATTTATCAGAGTACAGATCATTTCTTGCCAGCATGGTAACAAATTAACTGCAGTCATGACTTAAAATGAAAACAAAAGTAATGGTAGATAATAGCAGAATTAACTATATTAGGACTTACCTGGGAGCTCTGGGGACGGCGAGGAGGGCTTACCTCTCCGCCCTCATAGTGTCTGCAGATAACCGCCCAGCCGCCCTGTTCAGGGTCATGCGCTCCCTTTTATATCGGGAGCCGGAGGTGGACCCTCTCCAGGGTAGGGCTGAGGAATTTGGACAATATCTGTCGGATAAGATTGCTCGGATCCCGGAGGGGTTGAACTCTAATTTGCAGTGGTCCGAGGAGGGGGTTACAGAGAGTCTGGCTAATGTCATCTGGGCTGAGTTTGATCCTGTTTCTGAGGATGAAGTGGACAGGATTATGTGACAACTGAGTTCCACCACATGTTTATTGGACCCATGTCTTTCCTGGATGGTATATGCCTCCAGGAAGATCACGTGCGGCTGGCTCTGGGCAGTTGTTAATGCCTCGCTGAGGGAGGGGTCTTTTTCTACCGCCTTGAAAGAGGCGGTGGTGAGACCCCTCCTGAAGAAGCCTGCTCTGGACCCAGCCGTTTTAAACAACTTTCGTCCAGTCTCCAACCTTCGCTTTTTTGGTGAAGGTTGTCGAGAGTGTGGTGGCTCAGCAGTTTCTGCTCTTCCTGGAGGAAGCGGACTATCTAGATCTGTATCAGTCGGGCTTCCGACCCGGGTTCAGCACAGAGACGGCATTGGTCACACTGATGGATGATCTCTGGAGGGCATGGGACAGGGGATTTTCCTCTGTCCTAGTCCTATTAGATCTCTCAGCGGCTTTCGATACCATCGACCATGGTATCTTATTGTGGCGCCGCAGGGGGTTGGGAGTGGGGGGCACTGTTTTGCAGTGGTTCTCCTCCTACCTCTCAGGGCGTTCGCAATTGGTGTTATTTTATTTATTTATTTATTTATTTATTCAACTTGTATGCCGCCCTACTCCCTAAGGACTCAGGGGGAACATAAAACAGAGCAAATTCACAATAAAAAACAATTAAATAAAACAAGCCAAATACATTAAAACATTAAGAAAATTAAAACCCTCCCCCCCCCGGGTCATTCCAGGCTGCCCTGTTGAAACAACTATGTCGTCAGGTCTCGGCGGAAGGAGCGGAGGTCGGGGGCCAAACGGAGATCCACGGGGAGCTGATTCCAGAGGGCAGGCGCTCCCACGGAGAAGGCCCTAGCCCTGGGAACCACCCGCCGACAATGCCTGACTGACGGTATCCCAAGGAGGCCCTCCTATGAGATCGAACAGGGCGATCGGAAAGTGATGAAAGTGATGAAAGGTGTTGGCAGGAGGGCAGAGGTCGGCCCTGAGGGCACTCACTTGTGAGGTGCCCCAGGGGTCGGTCCTCTCACCTCTCCTGTTCAACATCTATATGAAGCCGCTGGGCGAGATCATCTGTGGCTTTGGGGTGAGGTATCACCAGTACGCTGATGATACCCAGTTGTATATCTCCACCCCAAACCAAATCAGTGATGCCCTCTCTGTGATGACCCAGTGTCTGGATGCGGTATGGATCTGGATGGGCAGGAACGGACTACAGCTCAATCCGGCCAAGACTGAGTGGTTGTGCATACAGGCATCTCGGCCCAGTCAATTGATTCCATCTTTGGTCATAGGGGGAGAGGTGTTGCCCCCTGTGTACAGGGCTCGGAACCTGGGAGTCCTCCTGGATTCACGGCTTAGTTTGGAGGAGCAGGTGAGGGCTGTGACCAGGGGGCCTTTTGCCCAGGTCCGACTGGTTCGCCAGCTGCGCCCATATCTGGACCGAGATGCCCTTCACACGATCACTCATGCACTTGTGACGTCCCCGACTTGACTACTGCAATGCTCTCTATCTAGGACTGCCCTTGCATACCATCCAGAGGTTTCAGCTGGTGCAGAATGCAGCTGCGCGGGTTGTGATGGGAGCCCCCCCATACTCCCATGTTACACCCCTCCTGCGCAAGCTGCATTGGTTGCCAGTTGCCCTCCGGGTGAGATTCAAGGTGTTGGTTTTAACATTCAAAGTCCTTTATGATTTGGGTCTGAGGTACTTGCGGGAGCGTTTCCTGCCAACATCAAATACTGATCGCCCTGTGCGTGCGCACAGACGGGGATTCCCCGGGGTGCCATCGGCTAGACAATGTCGGCTGGCGGTGCCTCAGGGAGGACCTACTCTATTGCAGCCCCCACCTTGTGGAATCAACTCCCTTTGGAGCTCCGTTTGGCCCCTGATCTTCGCTCCTTCTGCTGCGGTCTGAAGACCTGGCTGTTTGAACAGGCTGGGCTGGACTGACCTCCTGGGGGGGTTTAATGTATTTTTAACTGTTTTATTGATTGGGCCTGTCAGATTTAATTGTTTTTTATATATTTATTGTTGTGGTGTTTTTATTGTGAGCCTCCCAAGTCCTTGAGGAGAGAGGCATACAGAATCAATTATAAATAAAATAAATTTATTTATTTATTTATTTATTTTATTGGACTTATATGCCGCATCTCAAAGACTCAGGGCAGCTCACAACTAAAACTACATATACAATAAATAATTAAAAATTAAACAAGTATAAAGTCCAATAATACCAAATTTAAAATAATTTAAAACTATCCCATACCCCCCGAGAGGCAGTCACAGCCCAGTTTGGTCAAATAGCCAGGTCTTCAAATCGCAGAAGGTCGGAGGTCGGGGCCAGACAAGGTCTAGAGGCAGCTGGTTCCACAAGTTGGGACCACAGAATAGGCGCTTGGAGACCACCAGCCGACATTGGCTTGCCGCCGGGACCCCAAGGATCCCCTGCCTGTGTGCCCGTACAGGGCAGTTGGCACTCGATATCGGCAGGAGTTGCTCCCTTAGATATTGTGGACCCATGTCGTGTAGGACTTTGAATGTTAAAACCAAAACCTTGAATCTCACCTGGAGTGCAACCGGCAACCAATGCAGGCCGCGCAGGAGGGGGGTAATATGGGAGAATCGGGTAACTCCCATCACCACCCGCGCAGCCACATTCTGCACCAGCTGCAATCTCCAGATGGTATGCAAGGGCAATCCTAAATAGAGGGCGTTGCAGTAGTCGAGTCGGGAAGTGACAAGGGCATGAGTGACTGTACGCAGGGCATCTTGGTCCAGAAACAGGTGAAGCTGGTGAACCAGCCGGACCTGGGCAAAGGCCCCCCTGGAGATGGCCCCCACCTGCTCCTCCAACTGGAGCCGCGCATCCAGTAGGACCCCCAGGTTCCGTGCCCTATCCACAGGGGGCAACACCACTCCCCCTATGGTCAGCGATGGACATTCCTGACTGGACCGAGATGCCGGTATGTACAGCCACTCAGTCTTGGCTGGGTTGAGCCGAAGCATGTTTCCGTCCATCCAGATCCGTACCGCATCCAGACAGTGAGTCATCACGGAGAGGGCATCACTGATCTGGTTTGGGGTGGAGATGTATAACTGGGTATCATCAATGTACTGGTGATACCTCACCCCAAAACCATGAATGATCTCACCCAGCGGTTTCATGTAGATATTAAATAAAAGGGGGGAGAGGAGTGACCCCTGAGGGACCCCACAAGTGAGCGCCCTCGGGGCCGACCTCTGTCCCCCTGTCAACACTGATTGCGACTGCCCTGAGAGGTAGGAGGGGAGCCACTGAAGAACAGTGCTCCCCACTCCCAACCCCTCGAGGTGTCGCAAAAGGATACCATGGTCGATGGTATCAAAAGCCGCTGAGAGGTCTAATAGGACCAGGACAGAGGAAAAACCCCTGTCCCGGGCCCTCCAGAGATCATCCATCAGTGCAACCAATGCCGTCTCCGTGCTGAAACCGGGCCGGAAGCCCGATTGGTACGGATCTAGGTAGTCCGCTTCATCCAGGAAGAGTGGAAACTGCTGAGCCACCACACTCTTGACAACCTTCGCCAAAAAAACAAAGGTTGGAGACTGGACGAAAGTTGTCTAACACGGTCAGGTCCAGAGCAGGCTTCTTCAGGAGGGGCCTCACCACCGCCTCTTTCAAGGCGGAGGGAAAGACACCCTCCCTTAATGAAGCGTTGACCGGAGCCAACCGCAGGTGACCTCCCTGGAGGCATAAGCCAACCAGGAAGGGCACGGGTCCAACAAACATGTGGTGGAACTCAGACACCGTATAATCCTGTCCACTTCATCTTCAGAAACAGGGTCGAACTCAGCCCAGATCACATTGGCCAGACTACTTGCACCCCGATCCTCAGACCACTGCAAGGTGGAACACAACCTGCCCCGAATCCACGCGATCTTATCCGACAGATATTGGCCAAATTCCTCAGCTCTGCCACGAAGAGGGTCCACCGCCTCCCCCAGATGTAGGAGAGAGCGGGTGGCCCTAAACAGGGTGGCTGGGTGGTTATCTGAGGACGCTATGAGGGTGGAGAGATAAGACCTTCTTGCCGCTCTCACAGCTACCAGGTAAGTCCTAATACGGGCTCTTAGCTGGGCTCAATTGGACTGGGATCGGGTGGCCCTCCACCTGCTCTCTAAACCCCTCCGACGGCGCTTCATCTCCCGGAGCTCCTCAGTATACCAAGGAGCCACCTGGGATCCACGGCATGTGAGGGGATGCATGGGGACAACCCTGTCGAGGGCAGCCATAGCAGCCTGTTGCCAAGCGGCCTCCAGGTCCTCGGCAGAGTTGTGGGCAAGGGAAGTGGGGAAAGACCCCAGTTCTGCCTGGAACCTCTCAGGGTCCATCAGGCATCTGGGGCAGAACCATCTAGGTGGTTCCTTATCCCAGCAGTGGGAAGTAGCCTGTTGGAAGACCAGCCGCAGGAGATAGTGATCAGACCATGGGACGGGCAGTGTCGTACAGCTGGCCTGCCCTCTATCACTACGCCACTGTTCTGAGACAAAAACTAGGTCGAGGGTGTTTCCCCCCTCATGAGTCGGGCCTTGAATCAACTGGGTCAGGCCCATGGCCCCCATGAAGGCCATGAATTCCTGGGCCAAACCCGACATCCCCCCCAGGGAAGGCAGATTGAAGTCGCCCAGGACCATAAGCCCTGGGAAATCCACCGCCACCCCCGAGAGGACGTCGAGAACCCCAGGTAGGGTTGCTGCCACACAGCTGGGGGAAAGGTATGTCAGCAGCAAGCCCACCCGACCACCAGGCCCCCACCTCAGGAGAAGGGTTTCACTTCTGCCTATCTCAGGAACAGCGACCTCCCTTGGAATCAGGGTCTCCCAAATAACCACAGCCACTCCACCACCCCTCCCCTGAGCCCGTGACCGGTGCAAAATCCGAAAATCTGGGGGGCATAAATCGACCAGAGGGACTCCTCCCTCCAGCCCCAACCAGGTCTCGGTGATGCAAGCCAGGTCCGCAGCCTCCTCCTCAATCACCTCACAGAGGAGGGAAGACTTATTAGCCATGGACCTGGCATTAAAATACAGCAGCCTGAGCCCAGGGGTCCCCACTCCCCTGCCCCCAGAGGAGGAGGTCATAGGGTTGGAGCGTGCCACCGCTCGAAGATAGCGAGAGCGCGCTCCCAACACATGATCTGGCCCTATGCCTCGTCGTTTCCTGCTGATCCCAACCACCCTGGGGATCACAATCCCTGGCCCGCATTCCAGGCCTCCACCAGCCCCCAACTTCCGCCCCCCGCCACGGACCGGGCTGCAATCCACTCTCCTGGCATCATTCCCCACCCTCCTCCCTAACCTACTTAAAAATTTATTTAAAAATTTGATTAAAGGGGCCCTAGTGACCCTCTTTTTTGTTTTATTAGAGCCCCAACCCCGATCCAACTCCCCGCCATGCCATCTCTCCGGGTTCCATAACCCATCCTCGAGGTAGCCCGGTGATAATGAAGCAGGCCATATCCAGGAGGAAGGGAGCCTCCTAAAGGCCTGCAGCTCTGCTGCCATAAAAGTTCGAATGTTACCAATATGAGGATGTCAAGGAAATAAATATAAATAAATTAACCATTGGAATCATTGATTGGTTTTTACCAATGAGAAAACATTTCCTCATATCCAGCAATAAGGATAAAAGAATCAAAGACTCAAATATAGAGTTTATAGAAAATATGGATTTATTTTATTGATCTGAATTTTGCAGTGGTTACTTCAAAATCCCAGGATTTATCCCAATCCAAGGATTTAACTCAGACAATGTGTAAGTTATAGTAACATCACCTATCCTAAGATTGAACCCAGACAATGTGTGAGTTATAGTAACATCACCATTGTAATTTACATCTACCCAATGCAAATAGTTGACAATCAAAACACCTTGACTTCTAATAAAAATCAGTCATATTTGATAAATTTTGTATGGAAAAGTGCTACAGTTCCTGATATTGTTCACAGGTTGCTACCTTTCTGAAATATTTAAGAAAACATATTTTAAGATAATGAAGGTTCACCCCTGCCTTCAAGTTTAAATTTTGGAGTTACAAGATCAATGTCCAATTGATTGAAGGGTATCATTAATTCCAGAAAATGTACCTAAGAACCAATCAATAAAAGTAAAACCAGTTAGCAATATTTGAATACTTAGCAAGACTTTGAAGAAGTTGCATTATATAGGAAGTGGTTAATTTAACCTTACATCTCTGTGTAAATATTAGGCTTACTGGTTTCTCAAATTTTACCAAATAGTAGTTGTTCATTAACTTTCACTAACCAATAAATAAACTCTCCTCTATGGTTCTGTCATTTCCAAAATGGAAAAGCAATTGTTCACTCTCTGGCTGGCTTTGTCTTCACAAATTCTATTAACAGATGCTGTTATCCATCAGGTACTTGCCTTCATTGATGTTTAATTTTTCATTGAAATATGAAAAAAATATGCATGCCTGAATTTTTAATCATTCAATTAATGTTACAAGTTGAAAATGAGAAAAAATAACTAACTGAGAAGAACTAGACTTAGACCAAGGGAAGACAATTTGCACTGTAACTGAAAATGTTGTTTAGAAATGGCACATATGACTGTATTTGGATATATGTATAATTAGTATAAAGATGTAACTGAAGGTTGATAAGAGCAGATTAACAGGGAAATTTATCTCTCAGAGAAGTGGCAGCACCTCATTTGAGGTGCTCAAAAGAGGTATTTGAATTTCGATTCCCCCACCAAACGGGGGATTGAACTCAGGGACCAAAATGGTTCTAACTCTTTGATTCTAAGTTCAGCGTATCAGACAGATGGGTTAAACTCCCATCTCCTCAGTTTGTGGAATGAGAGTTCTATGGGTTTGAGCTTTATCTGTTGTCAAAATGGATAAGGGTATTTTGCTGGGATCCCTTAGTTTGGATCCATTCTCGAGAGCTAGCAGATTTCAGAATTTGATTTATTACAAGTTCCTCTAAAGTAATGCAAGACTTCAACAAAGCAAACCTTGACGTTTTCTTGACGTGAGGCAGCTCTTCAGAGCCTAAGAGCAGCCCAGGCTCCATTGCTTGAAATTTTTGCCTCAATGTGTTTTTCATCCCCAATGACAGGAGCTCTCCTTTCTCTTGCTTGTGGTATATCATCACTATGTCTTAAATCAGAAGCTGGAAATGAATTCATCAATGAGATTTTTTTTTATTTTATTCATATTTATATGCCGCCCTTCTCCGGAGACTCAGGGTGGCTTACAATTTTTGGAGCACAACCCAATGCGCTCAGCAATAGCTTCCTTCCATTGTATATGCCTGCTTATTACTAAGCGGCATTTTTATAAAGTCAGCTTATTTCCCCCAACAATCATGGGTCCTCAATTTACCTACCCCGAGAGGATGGAAGGTTGAGTCAACCTTGAGCCTGGTGGGATTCGAGCCTGCAGTAATTGCAGGCAGCTGGAAATAAGTGCTAGGCATTTAACAGCCTGCACCACCAAGGCTCTTTTAACTTTCTAAAAGAGACTCAGTTCAAACTATGTACAGGTAGTCCTCAACTTACAACTATTCATTTACAGTTTATAAATTTATAAAATGACTTATAGCTTGTCCTTGAAATTATAACTATTGCAGTACCCCATGGCCCCATGACTATAATTTGTGTCCTTGCCAGCTACTTTTCAACAACCAGAGTCAAAGGGGAAAGCCAGATTTGCTTAATGACTATGGTAAAAATGGTTGAAAAATTGCATCTGGTCATAAGATGATTCCTTTAATGACTGCATCACTTATAAACTGAAATTCCAGTTCCAGTTGTGGTTGTAAGTCAAGGGCTACCTGTACACTATTACAATATTCTACGCTTTGAGAACCCTATTCTAATGTATTCTATAAACATGAATGGCTAATATCTGACATCGGTTTACTTAAAAGTTCATCTTCCAAAAGCAGCCAGTCATGTGCTGGCAACATATAGAAGATATAAATGCTATGATGAGCAAACAACCGAGTCTGTTTCTCCTTAACACATTTTTGCTGTAACAGTTTGCCAAGTATCAATCTTGATTTCTTACTTTATTCTTTATTATTTAGGACAAATACAAAATACAAGTGTAAATGCAGAGATGCCCCTATCTTAAGGAAGAATAAGAGAAAGATGTCTCTTGTGGCTGATTTAGGATATCATAACAGAGCAACCCATTTTGCAGAGTGGGTGGATGGGTAGATGTTCTTTTAGGCAGATGCAGATATTTATGGAATTTTCTTCTATGTGTGCCAGAAAAAGGTTCTGTACTTCCGAACATGTCAAAATTGGGAGGTTGGTAGGCTGCGCACAGCAAACCAAATCAAAGCTTTACAATAGCATTTTTTCAGCAAAGTATCATATTTTATATAACACTAGACAACCCATGTCTGATTGGGATATCCTTCTTGCCTGCCTTCCTCCTTCCCTCCCTCCCTCTCTTCCTTCCCTCCCTCCCTCTCTTCCTTCGCTCCCTCCCTCCCTCCCTCCCTGTCATTCTGTCATTATCTGCCTGCCTGCCTGCCTGCCTGCCTGCCTGCCTGCCTGCCTGCCTGCGGCACTGAAGCAGCCATAACTTTTTCAAATTTCATTCCATTAGACCAAGGGTCTTCAAACCTGGCAAGTTTAAGACTTGTGGACTTCAACTCCCAGAATTCCTGAGCTAATATGACTGGAGGAGGAATTATGGGAGTTGAAGTCCACAAGTCATAGCTGTCAAGTTTGAAGACCCCTGCATTAGACTCATTCTGTCAATTAGCCAATTTGAGGAAGCTTGGTTCAAAAACTGTTGGCTTATGATTCGCCTTCACCCAAGCAAAGGTCATAACAAGAGTTTTAGTAGCATGTAGGTGTTTTATATAATATATTCAAACAATATAAAAATAGTTTAATAATTTAAAAGAACGTTCTTGCATTTCTATTACAGCAAATTATGATCTCAAAAATTGATTTATGTGACTCTGTGTGGCATTTGCTGCTAATAACATTTAGTCTTTGTTCAATTGTTAGTAACAATTTCCAGCAAAGAAACCAGTAGAAGCTTTCTCTCTTCTTCCCCTAGAATGCCATTGAAATCTACAGCCTGCACATTGACTGCAAAGTTACGTCACGGTATGCCCACACAGTCATCACCAGCAGAATTGTCAACAGGGCAAATGAATCTAAGGAGGCTCTTTTTGATGTGGAACTACCCAAGAAAGCCTTCATCACAAACTTCAGCATGTAAGCACCATTTAGGCATTTTAAAAGATGGAGCATTTCAAAATTTGGCAGCAATCTCCCACTGAGGACTATAGAAAGAAAGGAGTAAATACATACAACAATCTTATTCAACCTTGCAACTTTAATATGTGTTGACTTCCACTCCCAGAATTCCCCAGCCAGTTTCCTTGCTGGTTGGAGAATTCTGAGAGTTTGAAGTCCACACATATTACAATTCCCAAAGTTAAGAAAAGCAATGGCCCACAGGATATATCCTTATTTCTTGTTTACAACATTAGTAAGAATGTAAAGATTGGCAAAATTCTACTATATAATAAATCTCATGGTAGATGCCCTGAGACCCATAACTCCTTTTAAGAAGCCTTTTTACAAGTTCATCTATGGGAGCAATTGAGGTAGGAAATCCACTGAAACAAGGCTCAACATTTGAAATGATAAGACAGATCTGAATTTTACTTCCTTGTTTTTCGAGTTTGATAAGGCACTCCCATTACTAAATCAGCATACAACACCCCAAATATGCGATTTGTGACTAAAAACACAAATATGGATCAAATTACTGCAAAAACAAACCATTTACCTATGTAAAACTGGGGAGTATTTTCAGAATAGTTGAACCCATTGAATACAGACCTCATCTGGTAGAAACTTTTCATTCAAAGCAAAATAACATCAATTGATTAAAGTGTAATCACAAGAATTATTCAGCATTGGAATTTGCCCCTACAATCATACTTCTACAATTGATTGAATTGGATAAGGAACCATATTGGGAGAAATTACATTGATAAAGGAAGACAATGCAACCCCCCCACCCCAGATGACTATTTCCCATCAACACTTCAAAAGTTCCTACTTCTAAAGTATGATTAAAATGAAATTGTATTCAATCCAATAATGTAGGGCTTTATTTTCTTTCACTTCATGAAATATCTTACTATCAGTGTGTTTTCATTTTCTTTTTGTGGGCCTTTCTGAATTCTTTGAAACATCTATTTTGAAGGACCATAGATGGAAAAGAATACCCTGGAATAATCAAGGAGAAAAAAGCTGCTCAAGCTCAGTATGACTCCGCCATTTCACGAGGTCAGAGTGCTGGAATTGTCAAGTAAGTACAAGAAGTTTTCTCAAGTTTGGATTTTAAGCGTATGTCTTTTCTTAACCAGACCCACTCAGTGCACATGATCCACTGTTTCTTGGCACATGTAGATAATGAGATTCCACTGTCATTCCTCAGAGGGTTTAAGCATTAAAGCCTTATATAAGAAAATACATGTAATAAAGTAATAAACCATGCAAGCCATCTTGAATTTTTAAAGATAGCTCAGGAAGCCTATGGATAATCTGAAGCTTATCATGAACACCAAAAATAGGGGAAAAAAGATTCTGTCACAAGCCATATGAGGAGAAAAAGCAGAGAGGGAGGGCAGAAGAGAAATAGTTATTAAAATAGGTAAGGAACTGGTGACAGAACATTTAGCTGCTGTGAGTGAATTTAGTCTCTGGATGCTAAAGAAATTGGCAGATATGATCTCAGAACTGATTGTAATATTTGAGAATTGCTGGAGTACAGGGAAAGTGCCATAAGATTGGAGAAGAGTCTATGTTGTTTTGAACTTTTAAAGAGGAGGGGAAGTAGATTAAGAAACTACAAGCCATCTGCAGAAATTGTAGCAAAAATGATCAAGCAGCAGGTTTGCAAGAACTTAGAAGGAACAAAATACCTACATTATACTTTTTTCATTTATAGATCAGCTGGAAGAAAATTGGAAAAGTTTAGTGTTTCAATTAATGTTGCAGCAGGAGGTAAAGTTAACTTTGAGTTGAATTATGAGCAATTACTTGATCGAAAGCTAGGGAAATATGAATTGATCATCAAAGTCAAGCCCAAACAACTGGTGGAAGACTTTCAGGTAAAAAAAACCCTCCATTAACAGTTTTATCCATCTGTCATGACCAGGTCATCTTTAGAAGGTAGGACCCAATCACAACTTTTGCTTTTGCTTATGCTTAGATTGATGCTCACATCTTTGAGCCACAAGGCATATCCTTCTTAGAAACAGAAAGCAGCTTCTTGAACAATGAAATAGGTAATGCTCTCAAAAAGACACAGGAGGAGACCAAGGTATGTGGCTGGATTTGACCCAAAACTCTTTAAGCTCCTTCGAAAACTCTTAACAAGAAATCACAGTTGCATTGTTAGTTTGCCTGACTGATGATTTTATTTGTCTTTAATGTTCAGGCTCATATTTCATTTAAACCAACCTTAAGTCAACAAAGGAAAAACCCTGACTCTGAAGAGACTCTTCTAGATGGAGATTTCCTCATACGTTATGATGTTAAAAGGAATGTTGCCGTAGGTGACATACAGGTAACACCACTTTCTAAATTTGCCCGTGAGTCCAACAATAGCCATTAATTAGGGTCTATCCTGAAATCTTCCAGTATCGTAAACATTTGGCAATAATGGGTCGGGTGGGAGGAGAGGAGTCATGCCATGTCCTCAAGGTATTGCCTTCATCTTATTCTTGGCTCTGAGCAAGGGCAGCCAAGTCATTTTCAGCTTTTCAAGTTTCAGAATAATATTTTCCCTCTTCTGCTGACAGAACCTTTGCATAGATAAGATCTAGCTTGCTTCATATATTTGCTGATGAGATCAGGGATTGAGATCTATCCCACTACTGCAGGAGTGGATTTCAAAAATGCTAGTAAAGGGCCCATTTCTGGCCTTCCTGAACTTCTGGGAGGCCCGTTTTTCTCCCTCCCTGAGCCCCCATGTGTGCCTTGCACTTACCTGCATCCAAAATGGGCTGCGTGGGAACTTCTGAGAGGGACGGGACAGGGTGGGTGGGGCCAGCCAGGAGTGGGATTTGGGGGTTCTCCAAACTGCACAGAATCTTAGCTAGGGGCTCTCCTGAACCCCTGTGAACCCCCAGCAGGCACCCCTGCACTACTGTTATTTTATGTTATTGCAGGTCTGTTTCCTCCTCTCTTCTTTGGGTATTGACCTTTATAGCCATTGTGGCCTGGACTGCAGGAGACCCTGGAAAAGGGACTTATGCAATGCTGTTCTGAAACAGTGTTAGATACACATTTAAAAAAATAGGACTAGCATTCTTTGGAGCTAATATTACCCAGAAGCTTGATTTAAACTGTGAAAGAGAGCTGCCTTCTTCCAGCTGTGTACTGCTGCTTTCATCACAGATTTTCAACTACTTCTGCCAATAAAGGACAGAAAAGGATCTAATATTACTTTGTGGGAAGTACTGGTGCCACTTTGCCCATTCTACAGCCATTTGTCACCATACACTTGCAGGGCTAGTTGAGGCTGACACTCTCTTGTTTTGACTATGCCACCCACCTCAGGCCTTTCCCTCATCATCTGTTAGCTGACAAGTCAGTTTTTGAGAAGGATCTAATATTTTTTCATGACTGTGCTAAACTTTTATCCAAAAATCACTGAAATGACAGGTCAGGCGGTAGCTCATGTGGTAAGATGAAGGGCCTGTGCACCACTGAGGTCAGCAGCTCAGCAGTTTGATTCCCATGAGCGAATAAACCACGAAGGGACAAGAAGGGAGCCTTCTCTGGTTGCCTTCTGGCATTCAGGCATCCCATGGTTAAAAATAATACCACCTGAAAAACATCCTTCCACAGAGGCAGCCAGCCACCTTGGTGATCCCTCGCTAACATGTGCCATACGCTAAATAAATAAACAGATATGGAGTACCTTCATGCCTTCATACTGGCCATAGGTTGGCTGGACAACCTGTTCTAAGTCCTCTCCTACACATACCATCTCTGGCCCAGCACTTCTTCTCAGGTAGCACTCAATGGGAAAGACAAGAAAACCTAGGGGAACCCACCAATTCCTTTTCTCATTAAATGATCAGGACAGCTGCACTCGTTGTTCTTCTGAAGTATGTGAAGTATGTATGTTTTTTCTGTCAGTTTCTGGACTGGAAAATGGTACTTTATGGTACACTTAGCTGAACCCTTAGCTTTGAGAAAGCATTTAGACAGGCCTCACTCTCTGTTTCAGTCAGTGATTCCAATTCAATGATTCAGAATACTGAAATGTGAACCCAAGGGATATAAACTAATCTTGTTTGCTCAAAACTTACTGGAAATGTAATAAAAGTCTTCAAACCCTTGGGAATATCAATTTATTTCCCAGGTCTCTCAAATTCTATCATAAATTCAGAATAATTTTCTTAAGCAATATTCCCACCAACTTATCCCAAATATGTTTTCCAGTATCTATGAAGTACGTCATCTCATCCTTAGTCCCTCAACTGGGACTGGCTGAACTTTTACTTAGATTTAGTTTTCTTACTTCACACTGCCCAGAGAAAGCTTCAGATAGAAAATATGTGTTTTCATCCTTCAATGACAGAAGCTCTCCTTTCTCTTGCTTGTAGTGTATAATCACTATGTCTTAAGTCAGAAGCTGGAAAGACAAACACTTTTGGATAGATTGAGGAATGGAAAAGATGGAGGTTTAAAAGTGCTCCAAACGGAGTGGTCTTTTAAAAGTATTAACATGAGGTAGATTGAAACACGACAGAAACTTTGATAATTTCCGAAGTTCTACAGAAGACTTTTCAGTCAGCATATTGCCCCCATCAATCTGGGTCCTCTTTTTCCTCACCTCAGAAAGATGGAAGGCTGAATTCAGAATCGAACTCCTGGAGTGAGCAGTGAGTTAGCCTGCAGTACTGCATTATAGCCACTGTGCCACCATGGCTCTGTACAATCAGAGTGCATGAAAAACAGTGTTATTGACAATTTCAAAATACAGTGTTATTGACAATTTTATTTTTGCTCCACTATTGCACCCTGAAATGGATTTCTGAAAAGAACCCTTCTCGACCTCAATTTATATCTAAAGGTATATATTTCAGATTATGGGGAAATGTCCTAAAGCAGGTCAACTAATAGGTATCCACAGGGGAAGGCTCAAAAAAGTCAAATCTGTTAAACTTTGCCACCCATTAGCTTGGAGAAAACATTGGTGATTGACAGGAACATGGCACAAAAGCAGTCATGGTAGGACAGGGATCAGTGATGAGGTCAGCAAATTTCTGGCCAGGGAACTGCCAGTGGACAGCAATGCAATTCCACAGCAGGGAACTTATCTTATGAGAAACAGCACACACTGTGTTGGTCTGCTCCCTGTGAAAAATAGATTTTTATTGCCTATCAATAAACGTACGGAAGGTCATTTCCATTCAGGATACATATTTTATTGAACTGAATTTATGCATCTATAGTTAGGAATACATTTACATTTATATTTTGTTAAAGTAGAAGTCCTTGGCTAAAGGTTTGGTTTCAGACTTCAGTACTTTTCATGCAGTAAACTAATATATGCTTGGCAGAATTGAACGACTTACAGAATGTGTTTCTTCAACCAAATTTTCAGACTCACCCAATTGGTGAGATGGGCAGCGTATAAATTAAATAAATACATATATAAAAGTATTTTTTGACCCATTATCCTTATTTAAAATTATCCTAATTTTAGTTTCTTTATCTTCCAGTATATCAAAATATGTATCTGTATCATTCAAGGTATTAGTCATCACATATAAAGTCCTTCGTGGCTTGGGTCCAGGGTACCTGCGGGAGTGTCTTCTGCCAGCGTTGACCTCCAATCGCCCTGTACGCTCCCACAGGCAGGGCCTCCTGGGGGTACCGTCGACCAGACATTGTTGGTTGGTGGCGCCCAGGGGTAGGGCCTTCTCTGTGGGAGCACCCACCCTGTGGAATCAGCTCCCCTTGGAGCTCCGGTTGGCCCCTGACCTCCATTCCTTTCACTGTGACCTAAAGACTTGGTTGTTCCAACAGGCCAGCCTGGACTGAATGGGGTGGGGGTGGTTTTTTTTAAATCAATTTTTAGTTTTAATTGGGTTTTAAATTTTGTTGGGCTTAGTTTAGTTTAATTCTACTTTAATATTTGTATTCTTGTTTTTATTGTAAGCTGCCCTGAGTCCCTTGGGAGAGAGGGCAGCCTATAAGTCCAATAAAATAAATAAATAAATAAATAAATAAATAAATAAATAAATAAATAAAATATTAAAATAACATATTTTGTTCATTTCAGATCATGAATGGTTATTTTGTCCATTATTTTGCACCCAGTGAAATGCCAGTATTTCCCAAAAATATCATCTTTGTTATAGATAAAAGTGGATCTATGAGTGGCAATAAAATTCGGCAGGTAATTTCTCCCAAAACAGAGCCTTTTCTTGAAGTCTACTGATAGTTTTTGTTGTATGCCAAGTTTAATTCCAATGAAAATTATTTTGTTTCAGCAAGCCAGCCTCAGGTATTCTCAACCTCCTCTCTCTTTTATAGATTCAGGAAGTTGATTCTTGAGAATCAAAAAAGAGCAGTGATGCACTAGACTAGAGTCAGAATAAACAGGACTTCTTTTCATCTTTCTATTGTTTAAATTTATTTCCTAATTGGCTTTATATATATCATTACTTTTAAGTGAATTGTTATTGCCAAGGTACAAATGTTGGCTTGTTCTTTCTTTGCTCCAGTCATTTTGGGGTCAGTCATATTCTCTTAACTAATCTACCTCACAGAGCTGTTCTCATAAAATGACTTGAGATTGAGGAGGAAAAGTGAAATATAAATCTAGCAAACAAATAATTGAGCCACTGGCTAAAAGCTTTAAAGTGAGCTGTGGAATAATTACCCTTTGAAGTTGGTTAAATAGTCCATCTTATGTGGACTCCCTTTTAACAACTCCCTTTGTTTTATCAAAGGCAAACAAAAATTATGAAATATATCCTCCTGTGTTTTTAAAATTTATATTAAGGGAAAAATGAAGGTTCTGTGTACACAGGTCAAAGGTTATATATATTTTCACTTATTCTAATAGATGTCAAAATGCTAGCTTTAGGTTACAGAATTTAACCTTGTATTGTTTTACTCTTCGTTATAGACTAAAGAAGCCTTGGAAAAGATTTTGGAAGATCTGAATCCTAAAGACCATTTTAATTTAATTGTCTTTAGTGGGAGTAGTTCAAAGTGGAATCCCACCTTGTTGCAAGCCAGCAAGGAGAATGTGGAATCAGCTAAACAGTATGTTAAAACCATTCATGCGCAAGGAGGTCAGTATGAAGACTAAGAAGAAGTCCATCTTTGTCCATCTTTGCAATAGTGGTTTAATCAGTTCACTGGAACTGATATCCAAACCTTCTTGATTCTAGTTTTTCATACAATTACTTGACGTTTGTGTAGTTAAAAACATCAAATAATTATTTCTTCCTTCTTATATTCAACATTGTTCAAGGTATTTTAGATTTCATTATAACAATGATGGTTGTTGTTTTGGGGGGGGAAATGGAGACAGGAGTATTAGGTATATTAGAAGCCTGGTAGCGCAGTGGTTAGAATGCAGTATTGTAGGCTAACTCTGTCCACAGTCTGGAGTTTGATCCTTCCAAGGTTGATAAAATGAGGAGCCAGACTGTTGGGACCGATATATGCTGACATTGTAAACTATCCAGAGAATGCTGTAAAGCACTATGGGATGCTATATAAATCTAAGTGTTATTACTATTGCCATATTTGCTCCCTTCAGTTGACATTTATCTATGTGTCTGTCTATCTGTCATCTATCTATCACTGAATAAAAATTTCAGGTCAGGTATTTTTTTTAAAGCTCAAAAAATTCATTTTCCCCAAAAGCTCAGAGAGCACCAGGGGCTCCACATGAAGATCTATAATACTACTATTAATAATAATAATGCTCATTCCTCCATGTATTTGATTTTTCTTTGATTTTATCTTTTTTTTGAGAGGTCAACAAAGTTAGTTCTTTGTAGCTGAAGTTATTATTATGAACTTATTATGAAAACGGAAGGTATTTCTATTGCCTTAGCAATTCTCCTGATTTGAAACCAGAGATTTCTAGCTGTGTAAGTTATGACAATCCCATATAGGGACTTCCAGATCAGCACCATACCAATGGGATGCCACATTGCCATCTCTGTTCGTCAGCTGTTTATTGGTCTTAGCTGGGGTACATTCAATTTTAATTAAACAAAATTCCCTTTGGAATCTGAAGCTCCAAAAAGTTGGCAGCTGGTATTTTCCATTTCCCAGGACTATGAATTTAACTTTCAACTCTTCCTAGAACAGGCCCAATTGCTGTATTATATTACCAATATGCTATTACTTTGAAGATATTTTAGGGGGGGAAAAACCTACCAGAAGAGATGATGATTTTTGTACTTTTGCAGCTCTTTCTCTAGCAGGTGTTCATAACTGGGGGAAAATAATGAACACAACTTGACATAAAAATATGGATAAGGAGCCAGGACAGGCACTGACTTAATACTGATTTTTGCATTGACTGATTGGTCACCTTACGCAGCCTGAAGGCATTCATATTTTGGGACCAGTGGCAATTGAGAAACATTAATTGGCTTCAAATCACATATATTTGTTTGTGACATGTATAAATGTCATTTGTAAATGAATAAATAATCTAAGACTCTTAGCAGTTAAAGCAATTAAAGGCAAACAAAAAGAAGCATAAAACTAAAACTTCCACATTAAATTTAGATGTTCAATAACCAAAATAAATAACACCACTGGCATCCTAACATTTACTACTAGTCTTCTGGAACACCACAATTGTTAAAAATTTCCAGAAGACTAAAAATAGGGGTTGATTTGATTTCTGCTAGGAAGCAATACCATAGTGTAAATGTTGCCATTAAAAGGAGCATTTATGAAGCATCAAATTTACAAAATTAAGAGCTCACCAATCTTTTCTCTGGAATGCACAGATTGGGTGGTTCAATTGTAATTGAAGGTGGTAGTCAGGAAATTTTGCTTTTGAAAGACTAAAGAGTAGAAATAGTGTCAAAGTGCCTTTATTTACTTGTATTTATTTCATCAGGAAGGAGACTTAAAACTGCATCTGATTAAATAGATTTCTTCAAATGCCTTGAAATTTGCTCTCCATGTTTTTAGAACAATCCCAGCACTACTAGCATATTCAGTTACAATTCTTCCTATTGCAGGAACAAATATTAATGAAGCTGTTTTGACAGCCATTAATTCTCTGGATCAAGCCACCTATGAGGAATTATTGCCAGAAAAAAGCATTTCAATGATCATTTTGCTGACAGATGGTGAACCCACTATTGGTAAGTTAAGAGCAGAAAAGCTACCCAGTTCTTATTGCTGTTCATTGCATTTTATTTATTTTAGCATATACTTTTGAAGGACATCATTTAAAAAAAAATCTTATTTAAAATAGCATTATTTTCTTCCTTAGCTTTGCCTCACTTCTTTAACTTTACAATTCAAATATCCTCAAATGTTTCTTCTGACTTCTTTCCAGTGGTTTTATTCATTCAGTGTCCATATCCATGTATACAGTATGTTTGTGTGTGGGTAGGTGAGTGAGTATGTTGTTAATATGAAGACCAAACGGTTGAGATTGGTGAAAAGAGAGAGAGAGAAAATAGCTATTGATAATTTTTATAAATCATTTCAAATATATTGGAAACCAAACTCTAACATCATCCTTACAATGAGGATCAGCCTAAGAAAAACATACTGTATCTCTCTTGTCTCTGAAACCCAATCTGTTGATCATTTAAATATTTCAGAAATCACATCTACTTCTTTGATCCACAGTAATTGTGGATTGCCGTGTTTGGCTTATGTGATAATAACACTTTGGAATTTTGTAGCAGTCATATTATATTGCTTATGCTATTATTCTCACATGCCCTGCATTCACTCTTAATCCTTTATCTTGGTTCAGCGACACATCTGAGCAAGCTACTTCATGAGGTACACTGCCATGTACACTCATACCATGTTCACATCGTGTCTTTTCAGCAGAAAATGGCACTCAAGACAGCTAATGCTGATAAAGTAGAAAAGTCAGCAAATAAAATAAATAATTTAAAACAAAGTAATGCAATATTTGTGCACGTTCATCCATATAACAGGTGTAACAGACCCTAAGAAAATACAGAAAAACATAAATGAAGCCAATCAAGGGAAGTATTTCCTCTACTGCCTTGGCTTTGGATTTGATGTAAGCTATAGTTTTCTGGAGAAATTGGCCTTAGATAATTCAGGAGTTGCTCGACGTATATATGAGGACTCAGATGCAACCCTTCAGCTCCAGGTAAGGACTGATGTTCAAAGCTTATCAGTATCTTTTGATGTACATCAATAGCATGCTAAAAATAATCTTAATTTTCCTGACTGAAATATGCAATGATTTCCCCTGGTTCTCTCTTTCTTCATTTAAGGACTTTTACAGTGAAGTGGCTATTCCCATCCTGAAGAACATTAATATAAATTATGTCGGCAATGCTGTAGAGGATGTCACTGAAAATAACTTTAAGTTGCTCTATGAGGGTTCTGAAATTGTAGTGGCTGGAAAATTTGACAATGAAATCGATATATTTTCCTTGGAAGTAAAAGCTCAGGGGGTAAGTACTATGTAACTACTATCAGTTGAAAAGGTACAAGAGTTTTCTTTCAGATGAAATTCTGAGCTATGTTTCCAAACTAAGTTCTGAAAACTAGTAACACTGTGTTACCTTCAAAGTGTTTTAAAAATACAAAATGGAGTATATGTGTATGTACAGGAGACACAGGTGAAGCTGCTGTGCTACATATTGCATGATGAAGAAATCTTAAACCATGAATGGAAGGATTGTAGCTCAACAAGTGCAACAGCTGTTAGGATAATTTGAAGGTTAAACCAGATTTTGCCTTCATCGTGCTGTGCAAATGTGCCCAATGAATTCAATATTTTGACCATCCAGTTCACTATTTTGAGTGCTTTAATTTTAATGTTTATAATTTTTGCTTTCTTAAAGGTAGTAAACTGAAAGGGCCTCTCCTTTCAAATATGTTCTGCAGAATAGAACTTGAGTATTATATCAAAAATTCACCCTGATCTCTTCCCCCATTTTTCAGCATGGAAGCAATTTGACCTTGAAAGAAAATGCTGATGTCACAGAGAAAGCACAAGTTTTTGAACACCAGGAATACATATTTGGAAATTTCATTGAAAAATTATGGGCCTATTTAACCATTCAACAGCTATTAGAAAAGGCGTAAGTGGCTATCTTTGCATATTTGGGGGGATGGTAACTTAAAGAAAATACTTTCTTCTAAATATTATAACTAACTCAGGTAGTTAGTACTTGAGTTCACAAAGGCACGGTGTTTTTCTTCTATTAGTTGCTGGTCACGCACTATTTTCAGTTCTGTTGTACATTCTTGGTTCATTCCTAGAATAGAACAAAACAGAACAGAATAGAATTCTTTATTATAAGTAGGAGGAGATGGGTGATAGGAACGATGAGAAGATTAATATAATAGTAGTGCAGACTTAATAAATAATTTGACAGTGTTGAGGGAATTATTTGTTTAGCAGAGTAATGGCATTCAGGAAAAAACTGTTCTTGTGTCTAGTTGTTCTGATCTGCAGTGCTCTATAGTGTTGCTTTGAGGGAAGGAGTTGAAACAATTTATGTCCAGGATGTGAGGGCTCTGTAAATATTTTCACAGCCCTCTTTTTGCCTCGTGCAGTATACAGGTCCTTGATGGAAGGGAGGTTGGTAGTAATTGTTTTTTCTGCAGTCCTAATTATCCTCTGAAGTCTGTGTCTGTCCTGTTGGGTTGCAGAACCAAACCAGAGAGTTATAGAGGTGCAGATGATAGACTCAATAATTCCTCTGTAGAACTGAATCAGCAGCTCCTTGGGCAGTTTGAACTTTCTGAGTTAGCGCAGAAAGAACATTCTTTGTTGTGCTTTTTCGATGACGTTTTTGATGTTAGGTGTCCATTTTAGGTATGAGATATGATAGAACCTAGAAATTTGAAGATCTCTACTGTTGATACTGTCTTGTCTAATATTGTAAGAGGTGGTAGTATGGGAGGGTTTCTCCTAAAGTCTACCACCATTTCTACGGTTTTGAGTGTGTTCAGTTCCAGATTGTTCTGGTCGCACTACAAGGCTAGTTGTTCAACCTCCCATTTGTATGCAGATTCATTGCTGCTCAAATGAGACCAATCACTGTTGTATCATCTGCAAATTTCAGTATTTTAACAGATGGATCATTTGAGATGCAGTCATTGGTATATATAGAGAAGAGAAGTGGAGAAGTCCCTCCACAACCTTGGAGGGACCCTGTGCTAATTGTACAGGTATCGGATGTGATCCTGCTTAGCTTCACTGCTGCTTCCTATCTGTTAGGAAGCTTATGATCCACTTAAAAGTATGTTCAGGTACCGCTAGCTGGTTTAGTTTAGTTAGAAGAATGTCTGGAATGATGGTATTGAATGCTGAACTAAAGTCTACAAACAGGATCTTTGCATAGGTATTTGGAGATTCAAGGAGTGGTGGGATTCAAAATATTTTACTACTGGTTC
This sequence comes from Naja naja, assembly GCA_009733165.1. NCBI lineage: Eukaryota > Metazoa > Chordata > Lepidosauria > Squamata > Elapidae > Naja > Naja naja. Next base: position 77,778,759 of record CM019149.1, read on the forward strand.
TGTGGGCGTGGCTTGGTGGGCGTGGCAGGGGAAGGATACTGTAAAATCTCCAGTCAGAGGTGGTATTTACCAGTTCTCCAAACTACTCAAAATTTCCGCTACCGGTTCTCCAGAACTGGTCAGAACCTGCTGAATACCACCTCTGGATTCAAGGTGTTGTAGGATGCAGTGCGGAGCCATATTAACAGCATCATCTATCGATCTATTTGCTTGGTATGCAAATTTCAGGGTGTCTAACAGTGGATCTGTGATGGTTTTCAGGTGGGACAGCATTAGCCTTTCAAAGGTTTTCATAACTATCGATGTTAGAGCAACTGGTCTGTAGTTATTCAATTCCCTGATGGAGAGCTTCTTTGGCACTGGGATGATAGTAGAGCATTTAAAGCAAGAAGGAACATAGCACATCTCTAGTGATTTATTGAAGATTCAGATGAAGATGGTGGCCAATTGGTCAGCACAGACTTTGAAGCAAGACCGAGTTATCTTGTCTGGGCCTGGTGCTTTTCCTGGCTTTTGTCTGTGAAACAAATCTTCCACTTCCTTTTCTGTGATCACCAGGGGTTGTGAACCCAATGGGATGGGGTCGGTTATAGGAAGTTTGGCTATTGTTGGTGTGTCTGAGATGGGGTCGGTTGTAGGAGGCTTGGCTATTGTTGGTATGTTTGAGATGGGGGTTGTGGAGATAGGTGGTTGTAGTTTCCTTTCAAACCTGCAGTAAAACACATTCAGGTCATCTGCCAATTCTTGTTTTCCTTCAGCCTGGGAAGGAGGTTTGCCATAACCAGTAATATTTTTAAGAATTTTCCACGTTTGCTGGTTCATTTTGTTGAGAACTGATTCCTTAACTTTTCAGAGTAGCTTCTTTTTGCTGCACAGATCTCTATCCTGTCTATCCTGTCCTTCAGTGGGTTTCACTTTGTGTCTCAGTGAAAGAATATGAAAATTCCAAACCACATTTTAAAGCATGCTAATTTTATATTTAAAAAATCCTGGGTCACATATAGAATCGGTGGAAATTATGCTCTGTGTTTTAGCGTTTTGGCAGAAGGAGCAGAGAAAAAAAACCTGGAAAACCAAACATTAAACCTCTCCCTGAAGTACAGCTTTGTAACACCCATGACCTCCATGGTGGTCACCAAGCCAGAAGCTGAAGAGGTGGCTAACAAGCCAACAGAAAAAGGTAAAAACCCACCTATTTTTTATAACAGATCGCTGGCCATTCCATGGTCTTCTGAATTTCAATCAGCTGCTGGAAGAATGACTGGGACAATGTTTCTGAGCAGGGTTCTCCAACCTTGGCAACTTTCAGCCTGGCGGACTTCAACTCCCAGAATTCCCCAGCCAGATGGCTGGGGAATTCTGGGAGTTGAAGTCCATCAGGCTGAAAGTTGCCAAGGTTGGAGAACCCTGTTTCTGAGGATATCTGTAAGTGCTGCCAGGATGAATTTACGATTCTGAAAGAAAAGCAATAATCATGCTAACTATGGTCCATGAGAGCATAGGTATGGTATCATTGATGTTCACTCTGAATATAGTATATTTTTCAAGTGTTCATTGATTACACAGAGCCTCTGTGGTGCAGTGGTTAGAGTGCAGTACTGCAAGCTACTTCTGCAGCCAGCTGCCTACAGTTTGGCAGTTCAAATCCCACCAGGCTCAAGGTTGACTCAGCCTTCCATCCTTCCAAGGTGGGTAAAATGAGTACCCAGATTGTTGGGGGCAATATGCTGACTCTCTAAACCGCTTAGAGGGCTGTAAAGCACTATAAAGCAGTATATAAGTCTAAGTGCTATTGCTATTACCATGAAACAGGACTGAGGTTTTTTTAGCATTATTTTTTATTTTCTTTGAGTATTTTAGCAACATTAAAAAAAATAATCCTATTCCTTGTTTACTCAATAATATAACCAGTAATGTATCAAGCTATTTTCTGTAGTACTGTTTTAGTATATATAAGTTGCATTTTCTTTAGATTTTCTAAAAGCATACTGTAGGCATGTAGAAATAAATGTACTTTTTCCCTTAATATTGATTCACATATTAGATTATTTCAGTATAAAACTGAACTGTGTTCTAGCCACTCACTCTCTTTTTAAACTAGGTATGTTGTATATAAAATAGGACTAATCAATACAATGGAAACCAGAATATTATAGCTTAAAGCTTTGTTATTTTCATTGCATGTCTTGCTACTATAGTTATTCCTAAATTCTTAGATTATGTTCTATAAATAATACAGGAAAAGATTATATGTTGTGATTGTAGCTCATAGTATTATGAAGTCTCTTGATGGAATTTGGTGATTCAGAATTCTGAATTAGATTGCAAATTATTTTGGTGAACTAGTAAGATGATGGGATTCAGTTTGGCCTGGTAATTAGGCTAGAAAGCAGGAAAGGCTAGAAAGCAGGAGATTGTGAGTTCAAGTTCCACTTTAGCCATGAAAGCCAGCTAGGTGAACTTGTGCCAATCATTCTCTCTCAGCCAACCCACCTCACAGGGTTGTTGCTATGGGAAAAATAGGAGGAGGAAGGTGTTTTGGACATGTTCACCACCTTGAATTATTTGTAAAAATAATAAAAGCGGGATACAAAATAAATAAATAGAATAATAATGAGTTTCCCATTAAAGCAGGAGGATCTAAGTTCTGACAGGTCTATTTGTAATCTTTCAACATAAATCATCTCAGAGATGGGTGAGCACATTCTCTTTCTTAGCCCAAGGGGACAGTTCTGAGAGTTGAGAATCTGGAAAATGATGGAAGCTCCTTTTTAATAAAGTTAATATTATTTCTGTCATTGTTTCTTTGCCCAGATAATGAGGATTTTCAGGAAAATTTTAGAGGATCTGGTGGAAATCGTCTTTTTCTTAGAGGTCCATCCTACGGTATGTTTTATATTCTAGAAATATAGTGCCAGTATTTATTTCTGACATTTATTTATTTATTGGACTTGTATGCCACCCCATCTCCGAAGACTCGGGGCGGCTCACAACCAAAACTAAACATCAACATCAACAATAAATAATTTAAAAAAATATTGGAAAAATAATTATTGGAAACAAAAATTTTCCATCATAAAACCCACTTAACTTCAGGATTCTTTCATAGGTGCACCAATGTTCACTGCTGTAAGTGCCAAAATTCATACTCCTGATTTATCTGTGATGCATTCAGCTGCTCTCCCAGGTATTTTGTCATCTTAAGTCTAACAAAGATTACTGTACAATCTGTTAGTTTGATCACGCTATTGCCTGTAGTATTGAGAAATGGGCTGCCCATGTCATCCTCTCCTGTAATAAAATCCAAAAAGTTATTCCAGTAAGAAATCTACCCTTGTCTTAATGTATGTTTGAAATGTCCAAAATAAAATGCAAAGCTTTGGTTTTTCAACACAAGTTACTTTTTTGTAACAAATGAAACAATGGTGATACGAAAGTATCCTATAAATATTATTTTTATATGTTACAAATGTGTGTGGTAATGTATATTATGCTGTAAGCCACATTATAGATATAGCCTTTCATTTGGGAACCTGATTGGCAAGAAGGACGACATATAAATTTAATAAATAAACAATTGTTCCAATTTCTACAACATCCAAGCATTTAAATAATTTCATTTTCCTCCCTTACTTCTGTCCTATAATCATTTTTAGGCAATAATTCTGATATATGAGCATACAATGATAGAATGGAAGGCTTGTGAAGGATCTTCTAGTCTCCTGATATAGGTGAAGAAGAGACAGAGCCTGGGGGGTTGGATTCAAGAGAGGAACCAGTCTGGAATCATTATGTTCCCACAAGAGAATCAAGTCCACCCTGCCCCTTGAATTCCATTAACTCTTATCTAGTACCAGTTTAGTGCTATTCACTAGTTAACTAGAAACTTGTGTATAGGCATGAGCAATAAATCATCTTAACTGGAACTTGTTCAGTAGTGGGATTCAAATAATTTCACAACCGGTTCTCTGCCCTAATGACCAGCTGAGTAGGCGTGGCTGAGTGGTCATGTGACTGGGTGGGCATGGCCAATTCAATATCATTCACTTCAAAGGGGCCTCACCTCATGCAGCCCCTCATCTCACCTGGCTGCTCACCTGGCCTCCTGGCCGCTCACCTCAACTCCAAACTTTTTATGCAAAACAGAATTGCTTGAGAAACTCTGACTCCAAGTCACTTGGTTTAAATCTGTTTTAAACTAACCTAATCAACCTCCATGGGTTAGGTATCAAAGATCTACACAACTTTCTTTAGTTGTACCAACCATATCGTGTTACTACAATCTATTAAGACTATATAGGTAGTCCTCAGCGTAAAACAACAATTAGAATCAGAACTTATGTTGCTAAGTGAGGCAGTCATTAAGGAATTGTACCCAATTTTGTGACCTATTTTGCCACAGTTGTTAAGCAAACCACCATGGGTGTTAAGTGAATCCAGTTTCCTACACTAACTTTGCTCGTTGGAAGCCCATTGAAGAGGTCGCATATGACAATCATTTGATCCCAGGACACTGCAACCATCATGCTGGTTGCCAAGTGTCTGAATTTTGAGCACACAACCGCATGGGATTATGCAATGGTCATAAGTGTGAAGACCAATCTTAAATCACATTTTTCAGCACCACTATAACTTTGAACAGTTGCTAAGCAAATGATTGTAAGTCAAGGACTATCTCCCGATTCTTCATGCCTGACATCTGCTCAGGATAGGGATCCAGCAGTACCTCACATGGTCTCCAAATTTGGTAACTTTAAGACTTGTGGACTTAACTCCCAGAATTCTGGGAGTTGAAGTACACTAGTCTTAAAGTTGCCAAGTTTGGGGACCCCTGGCTTAACCCATTCCTATAAAGCCTCTCTTCCAATGTTTCCAGAGAGGAGAATTCAGGGTCTACTTGGCTTTTTGTTCTATTATTGAACAATCCTTACCATTAGGAAAGTCCACCTGAAATCTGCTTCTTGTTTCTAAAGCCATTGTTTTTTTGTCCTGTCTTGTGAAACAACTTTGAATAACCATGCCTGCCTTCAACATGGCCAATGTGTGTATTTCATAGACTAAAGTATTTCTTTATAACAGGTAAATAGCTACTAAGTAGTCACAGAGTGCCTTAATTCAATTGGAGTGTCCCCAATCATTAAAAATAAAATCTAGTTGCTGTCTGATGCAGGCCCAGTATGTATCTTGAGAAAAGCCTAAGCATTTGCTTTGGGTGGCATAATATCTTATGCTAGAACAGACAGGACTTGGCAGTGAATAAACAGGTAGTCAGTCTCAATATATAAATCAGTTTGATCCCTAGGTGACAGAGAAGGGGTTCAGAAAACTCTAAATCTTTTCTGCCCTCTGATGAGCATCTGAATGTTTTGCAGCCTGGCTGGAGTAGCATTGACACAGCCTGATTCCACTCTGCCTTTGATTCTGTTCTGGATTCCTACACACAATTGGTTGCCATGTGTAAAATCATGTTCCTGTGACTATGCTTCCCTTTTCTCCACTCTCCTTCCCTGTGGAATCTCACCCCAATTGGGTACTGGGATAATTAGCAAGATGGCAATACATATTTGCATTTAACTCATTGGAAAGAAAGGGAATACAAGGGAGTAAGTAGGCACACAATGGGAAATACACATCAAAAGAAATGCAGTATCCCTCAGGCCTAGAATTATGAACATGCTATGAAAACAATCCAATGTATTCCCCATTGTTTGCCTGTTTGTTTTCTTGCAATCCTTCCCTCTGCCCTGCAATTTCTCTAGGCAATCTCTCCAGTGCTTGATCTGTTCCTTGCCCCCCTCAGAGCAGGGATATTGCAATAGAAGAGACTACTGGTAGAAGAGATTAGTCACAACTGTTCACTTAACTACTGTTCAAATTTAGGATGAAGCCCCCAAAAGGGACTTATGACCCATATTCAAAGTTATGATGGCTGCCCCCCTTGGTCAAGTGATTGAATTTGGGTGCTTGGCCACTGGCCTACCTTTACAACTGTTTGCAACACCCTGTGGTCATGTGATTGCGATTTATGATGTTTTTGCCAGAAACTGGCATTTACTTTCAGTTTCCAGCAAAAATATGCCCCATACCAAACAATAGGTTTGTTTAACAAACATAGAATTTGCTTTACGACTGCAGCATTTGCTTAACGACTGCCATAAAATTGGGTATGGTCATCTGGTGACCTGCTTAACACCATCACAACTTATGACCAAAATTGTCAGTTTAATTATGATCATAAGTCAAGGACTATCTTTACAAGAGAGTAAGCAAGCACACAATTTAGCAAAGTACGTTGCTTTCATTTTGAATGAATGAATGAATGAATGAATGAATGAATGAATGAATTAATTAATTCATTCATTCATTCATTCTTTATTGGCCAAGTGTGATTAGACACATAAGGAATTTGTCTTGGTACATATGCTCTCATTGTGTATTGCCCATTGTGTGCCTGATTGCTTTTATAGTTCCATCCTCTCCAATCTCTCTATTCTGCCATGAAGGAAAAAACACAGATGAGGCACAGGGTAACGCATACTGACTATAATGGTGATCCTGTGACTGAGGGATGCTGCAAAAGTTTTTAATGTGGGGATTGTTTGTAATATTATATTGTAACTGCCAATGGTTACTGAACAAGGAAGTCAATAAGCAAGGATCACCAAGCCTTAATTTGATTGTAGTACTTAGTTTCTATATGTATCCATTCAAATTTGTGCAGAACAAATTATTCACTTATTAATAGTATTCATATATAATATCTGCATGTGTCTCTGTGTAAATGTATTTGTGTCAGGTGAGGGGGCTTATCTTTTTTTCTTATCTTGAGATTTGGGTAAGAAATAAATATAATTCTTGTTTTTGATAATGAAATGCTATTCTATATATCAGATCAAAGTAAAAGAGAAAAACTAGTGAGCTTCACTAAAATGTAAATTTCTGCAGGTCGTCCTATCTCAGGATCAGCAGGGAAAAAGAATTCAAGAAAGAAAGTACATTTCAGCAGAGATCCAGAAACTCATGGTCAGTGTCAGTGGATTGCCCATATGCAAAAATAGATTTATACATTATCAAGAGGTATCAGTGGTTCTACTATGCAGATAAAGACTTTTGCCAAGTTCAAACATGCTTTGTATTCTTATTAAGGCAAAATACAAAATGTTGATCAACCTTTTAATATACTGTACTTTCAGTCATTTTGTAAAGTAAATAGACATGCTAGTATTAAAATTTTGAAAGAACATGGCATTACATAAATAATAATTGAACTAATACAAAATTCTCTGGGAAGCTGAAAGGAAAAAGAAGCAGAACAAAACCAGTTTAGCATTAGTGATACTCAAAAGTCTGAACTTGACTGCTAATTTAGAAATATTTTGCAATATCCACCACCTCTGAATCGTAGTTTCTCAATTTCTGAAACTTTAAGATGTGTTGACTTCAATTCCCAGAGTTCTCCATCTAGCATGGAGTTGGTCAACACGTCTTAAAGTTGCTGAGTTTGAGAAGTGCTGGCTTAACTCCTTGGCATTAAGTCAAGCTAATAAATTGCCTTCCCCAAGCAGTAGTGAAATATTTGCTGGATGAGAAATCATGTAACTGCAACTGTGCTTTCCTTTTCCCTGTTCCCTCTCTCTTTGGAATGCCCACCTTGGTGCTGGGGTAGCTGGATGGCAGCTGCTGCATGTAATTGACAAGACTAATCACCTTCACACCTTTGGCTTTGGGTTGCCTCCCAGACGCTCCCCTCCCCTTTGGAATGTTCACCCCAATGCTGGGATAATTAGCAAGAATATTTGTATTTACATTCATTAGAGAGGAAGGGATCATTACAAAAGAATAAGCAGGCACACAATGGGGAAACCAGCAGCCCCAAGCATATTATGCAAACAGCCAATGTATTCCCCATTGTGTGTTGCTTACTCTCTTATAATCTCTTCATCTCCAATCTCCTCATTCTGCGAGTAGGGGGAGGTACAAGAAAACAGGTCAGGCACATGATAGATTGTATAACGAGATCATTTTTTCTCCCCTCCCCCTTTGTTGAAGTAATCTCTCCATTCTGTACAGTGGGTGAAGAAACAAGCAATGAATCTGGACTTAGTTAAACTGAAAGAAGGTAGACACTATTATTATAAGAATAATATTAGTGTCAAACTGGAAAAACCAGACTATTATTATTTATTAAACTTATATGCCACCCCTCTCACCAATAAGGCAATTCTGGATGTCCTTTTAAAGCACCAGAAATGGTATATTTAATCTATTGCAGCAAAACATCAGAGGGAAAACAATTGAAGCTGCAATTTACTTCTTCTTCATATGTTTCCACTCCATAAGTGCAACATAGGTTTAAGTTACAATGATCATATTTCCTTGACCTGAAAAGGGAGCAAATCTGAAAGAGGTTCATAAGGATTTAAAAATGCTTGTGTTTATATGCTTTACAAAGGACAATGCAAGAGCCAAGTCAAGAAAATAAACCATTAAATTGAATAAATCTAAAGGACAGCTTTCTGAAATAAAGGCCATATGTCTACTGTAGCCTAAGTGGGTCATGCCAGCTCATTAATTGGCTATTTTACTTTGTTATTGAATAAAAACTCCTGAGATTGCTTTTAGGGTGCTGTGCTTGGACATTTGATGGAATAAAATATCCCCACGAAGAATTTGACAGCTCTGTTAACAGCTATGTTGTAAACTTTTGCAGCCTTCTGTTCACACTAATTATAATTACCTGAATTTCATCAGCCATAAAACTAAGCTATTAGGGATCTTGGACGATTCCATACATCAGTATAAAATACATACTAATAATTACTTTTCTTTTCAGTTCTTCCTAGACCTTCACATATCCATTTCCTTTTTCAACCACCTAGTGAAAACTCTTTAGCTTGTGTGTCTATTAACGGACAGCCACGAACACCCTTAAATCTGTTATCTGATCCAGAGAAAGGTATGTGGTTTCCATAAAAAATTGTGTAGCTCTGAATATTCAAAGTTCTAAGGGGATGTTTTCCTTGTGACAGCCTTAAAAAAACAACTGTTCTTCTTTTCTGATCCTTGTTTTTGTTGACTGTACTTTTCATCTCATTTCAGACAAATGCACTATAACATGTTGCAGATTCTAATATGTATATGTGGGTGTGCTGACTTTTCTTAGTTTCCAAATTCACTGATTATTTGTGATATTTATTTTAAATGTTGGAGATTTCTATCAACTCTTTATCAATTGCCTTGTCTTATATCTGCTACACAGATGTAAAAAATATTTAGCAGCATTGGCATGATGGATTGCTTGACTGAAAGGTTGACTATCTGTACAAAAACAGATGTTGTAATTATTTGTGTAGTATAACTAAGCTGTCTTCAAATTAAGCTTGACTGCTGGTGAAGTTCATGGACATGTTCTCATACCTTCTTCCAGGAGGTAGATGTGGATATACTAGATATAGATGTAGGTGTAGAAAGCTTCTATGTCTAGCCAGTAATCTTGGGGTTTTGTGGAAGTGTCCCATCTAAATCTCAAGTGGGTTAAACTCATCTTAGCTCTTGAGTCTAAATAAATTGAGTAGGGTAGCATACTGCAGCCAACTGAATGGGCAATCACATTAAGTAAGCAGCAACCTTGTGATATTTGGATGTTTTACTCATTGTGTTTATATGGCAATTATTTCTGTACTAATGAATGTTAGGTAAACACTAATATGTTTCCTGAGTGTTCCTTTACATACTTCCAGGGATCCAAGTGACTGGCAAGCTTGGTGAAAACAACCATTTTGCAGAGTTTGAAATAACTTATTCGAGGCTTAACCTGGAAATAAAGGTGTCAACAAAACAAATTACACTGAAAAGTAATGGCTCCAGTCACTCTTTTGTGTGGAATGACAGAAACTCTTTAACAATTGAAGGGTAAATTTGCTATTTTTAGTTTTCTTTTATAGACAATAGAGTTCTACAATCCCTAAACACAGTCTCTTTTGTGTAATCTGTCAGACTGAAAAGTGTTCTTCCTTCCTCCCAGAGACAGCGTACATAAAATGAAAATCCTTGGCTATCAGGCTGCAATATTAATAATATTGAATTGGGTTTTTTCAAATCTAATTTGCATATCTTCATTAAGATAGAATTAAATATTAAAGCAGCAAGTACTGCATTTAGTCAGCTTGTTATCGATATATTTGAGCTTTTACAGTTTGAGAATATAGATAAATTATTTGGAGATTTGAGGTCCATTGTTTAGATGGTGTCCATACTGGTTAGACCATCAGCTTGAAAGCCAATCTGATTAACACTTCCAAGTTGCAATCTTTAGTCCCTTCTTCCTTGGAAAGGGATGGTGGTTTTAATTTACTTAGTTAAAACCAAATTGATATGGAAGAATTTTATTCTGTATCTGATTTTTTGGTTGCTAATCTGGTATTGGAAAGACTTAGGTTGCTCTGATATTTAATAGTAGTCTAATTATCAGTTTCTTTTCAGTTTGATTTTTGTCTTTAGTAGGGACTGAAACTGTCTTTGGTAATTTGATGTATGCTCATGAGGGAGACAAAAACACAGCAATAGTATTGGTCCTTCTGATGTATTATCAGCTTTCAAAGATTGTGATCATACTGTTAGTGTTCATACAACATCCTGGTTAAGTCTACTATATGTCCAGAAGGCTGTACTTGGAATTTACTGCTTTATTATCTTCCTTCTGTGGTTCTTCTAGATTTAAATGTGTGTAAATGGTATTTGATACCCACATGAAATTAATCAGAAGGAGACACTGGAAATCGTAAACTGGTATCTGGAAACAAATCCAAATTGATAAAGGCAAATCATATACAAATCTGATTTATTTTTGATTGTTTCTAAGTCAGGTTTACCTATGTAATTATTTCATGTTGCCTTCTAGAGAGTCATTATTTATTGCTCTCTTTTTTTAAAAAAATGGGCTGGTGGATAGTTATTTGATTTTCCTCCAATGGCAAATATCCATCAAACAGATGGGGAAAACAGTTCAGCATTTGGCTTCTCCCTACAGCCACAAATCTAGATAAGGTAATTAAAGACCCCTTAATAAAAGCATGAGATGTAAGTTTGAAAATGAAGAAGAAATTTAAAAAATAAATCCCTCTCTTTCTGTTGTACTAGATTATGCCTTCCATCAGTGGAGGGTCAGCAGTTAAGCTGCCTTTGAGGTGTTGCTTGAATGGGCATTTTCTATTTTCTGTAAGGCCATTGTGCTGAAACATGCTATATAATTATTTCAGGTACATACGTAAGGGATATATAATTTAAAAAATGAAAATATTCATTTAAATATGTTTTATTAAAACTGTGTTCGCCAATAACAGTAATTCGAGTGATATTAAATTACTATACCAGCATGACAAGTTGTCAAAGGAATACTAGAAAATAATAGTTTGTTTCCTCTTAGGCTAAATGTTACACTGACAAGTGGAGAAAGCCTCTTTCTGTCAGGACCAGACAACATTGTAACCAAAATTTTCTATGTACCTCCTCCTCTTGGTTGGCTTGGATTGTACTTTGAGAATAGCAATTATTTTTCTAATCAAGTTAGTGGACTTTTTGGTAAGTATTTAACTACTGCTGCAGACTACGGTAATACAATTTGGAATTAAATTTGGTTTTTCAATATGTAGTATCCACAAAGCTATTGCTGAGCGCATTGGGTTGTGCTCTAAAAAAATTGTAAGCCGCCCTGAGTCTTCGGAGAAGGGCGGCATATAAATGTAATTAAAAAAAAAAAAGCACTTTATCCATGTTATCTTGCTAGTCTTTGCGGTAATCCTTTGAGGTGCATTAACATGAGAAAGATAAATTTGCCCTTGAATCAGATTTGACTCCTAGTGATTTCACGAACATACAATAGATAGCCTTATGGTTTTCTTCTCAGCAATAGGGAAGTGCTTTTGGGTGCTGGTGAGCTTCATATCTTGTTCTCAGCATTCCAAATCAGTAGCAAAAAATATAATCACCTTGTAAACTGAGGATTGGGAGAGTGGAAACTAATCATATAGGAAATGGCCTTTGATAAGTCTGAGAGATATTCATATAAGAATGGAGCTGATTCAAATGAAAAACAAAATGATTCAAGGGATTGAATCATTTCTTTTTTCATTTCTCATTTGGAGAAATATACCTGATGGTTTTGCAACTTTGTCTCTATTTGCATTACTTATTTAAATTAAGGTTTCCTTTGTTTTGTAACAAAGATATTGTTGGAATAAATCAGAGCCAATCCTAGTGCCTATTGGAAATTGCCTCCCAGAATTATAAAATGGTAGGTGTGTGTTGAACATGTGGGAGTTTAGAGGATGAAACACAACATACTTGTTGAACACTCCGGATGTTCAACTTCTTCTGCAATTGTTTGCTGATCATCAATCATTTACTCCTACCCTTTGGTGCCCTCTGTGAGTTTAGTCTCAACTGAGCAGAGAACAAAGCTTTTAATTAATCGTTTTCCCCACCTTTGGAATTTGAACTATTTCATATTTCTTGCATGGAAAAATATAAATAATGTTTGTTATTTTTGTTCAAATTGGCAAACAATCAATAAATGGAAGGGGAAGGAAATATATAATTCCTCTGAAATTTGGAATAAAGTAAATAAACATGCTTGTTGCCTATAACAGAAACTATGGCAATTTTTTCTTATGAAAAATTTGGCAGGGTTTATTCTCTAGTAAGGGACTAACAGTCTTCCAAATCTTTTAAAATGAGAAAATTAATTTATTGATTTCCAGTCACAGTCTGAGCATATGTATTCAAGGCTTTCATCAAAATGGTGAAAGCAATATCATGTTATCATGATTCATAACATATATGCATGTGATATCACAATACATATATGTTGTGGAGCCTGCATTGCGATAATGCAATACTGCTTTTGTCATTTGCTCATTCCATGCATGTCTCTGAGTTAATGAGAGATTTGCATTTTCATATCAAGTTCTGAATTCACATCTCAAATAGAAGTAGGGGTTCTTTTAAACAATGCAAGATGGACAGCTTAATCTACCCCAAACTGCAACTAAGTACCAGCACCGAAGCTAGAGGACTTGTTTGCAAGCTACTTGGTAGACTGTGTCATTTAAATGTGAGACTTGCATCGTGGAGGATAAAGCCAAATCTGTTCCCTGCACTAATTTATGATGGCCTTGGAGAAGAATATATGGCACATCTCTAGCCATGGATGAAGATTTCTGAATGGAAAAGTATTTTCACAATTAACTAGTAGCACAACAGTGCATCAAAATTCCAGAAATGTTCATAACTGATAAATGTAAGAGTTATTTGAAAAAGCACAATGAAAGTGGCCTGAAGTTTAGATTGTAGTTTTTGATTGCTATGGTCAAAATATAATCCCAAAAGATGCAGTTAAAATGCTGGATGATTCATTGATTATAACTACGTAAAGAAAAGCAATGGGAAAACATTTCATAGACTTCAACTATGATAGATTTAAGTAGCATGTAATCTGTCTCTAGGATGTCTAGGTTATTACATTAAAAATTGTAATTGTGGTTTTATGTCTATTTGTGTTCCCAGGTCAGTTTTTGTCTAATACAAATTTTGACACACCTTTTAGTAGTGACCTAAGATTCGTTATGGTACAGGGGCAGCAAAATGTAGCCATCAGGTGAGAGAAACCAAAAAGCATTTCCTTGATAAACTATTTTTACTGAAGGCTAAAACATATGAAGAACGATTGCTGGAATTAGTTATGTCTTTTTTGATGAAAAGAAAGGCTAGGGGAGATATGATAGAAATGTTCCAATATTTGACAGGCTGCCACAGAGAAGAGGGGGGTCACAGAGAAGGGAGGGGGGCCTTCAGAAGTTTTGGTGCTCAATCATTAGCTGCCCTGAGTCCTCGCAGAGAGGGGGCGGTATATAAGTCCAATTATAAATAAATAAATAAATAAAATCATTGGAGGTTTTCAAGAAGAGATTGGATAGCCACTTGTCTGTAATGTTATGGGGTTTCCTGCTTGAGCATAGGGGTGGACTAGATACCTCCAAAGTCCCTTCCAACCCTATTATTCTGTTATGTTTGTTGCCTTTTTCTCTAGACTAAAAATTATCTGGACCTTTAGAACTTGGCTTGAGAACATGGGCTTGAGAATACAAGTGGGATGGAGCTGTGGAAAAGGCTTAATTAAAGGCGGAGGATTCTCACAAGTGTTAGAATATAACATACAATTCTTGTCATGATCTAGTCCTTGATTTTGGAAGCTCTATTGGCATGGTCCACCTTCCCTTAAGCTCTCAGAGTAGAGAGATATAAATTTTACATTATGTCATGCCCCCGTGCATAGGATTTTACATAAGTTCCACTCTATCTTTTGGATAGAGTAAATTATTTCTATATTTTACACTGTGTGTTATTCTCAGTTACACTGAGTAACAGAAGGCATAAACTAGCCAATTTCATTCTTGATAAGTCTCCTCAGACATGATATATCAAATGTAATTTGAACCCCTTAACCTCTATGGTTACCCAATTTTAGGATAACCATAGCAAATAAGCTAATCAGACAATACTATAATGCCACCAAAGGTTTATGTCTGGATATATATTTTATCAGTAATAACGCTACTACTTAACACTTCTCTTTTTCTGTTTTTCAGGACACGTGAGAAGGACTATAGAACTGGATCTAGTCAAACTGAAGTTACTTGCTGGAAACTGCATGCAAATCTTTAAAGAACACCCTTAACAGCAAAAGATTGTTACTGCTTAGTGGCCATGATTTTATTAGAAAGCATAAAATCATCCACATGTTTTTCAGTTTAATTACATTATGGGTGTAAGAGTGAATGGCCACACTTGTAGCATAACACTGCTCCCTCCATAGAATTTGGTACCTCATGGAAACCTAAATTCAAATAACTGATTTTATTTTCTAAGGGAAAAGAAAGCCTATCATTGTCCTTACTAAGAAGTCATATCTTTTTTCCATTTAGTTCAAACTAACATATATTATTGTGATACAAATCAATCTACATTTCCTTATTGGGTTAACAATAAAGATAAATTGTTTCTGATAAGTATAACAATAATGACACCTTGCCAGTTTAATAAAAAAATTCAAAAAAAGGACTATTGGATTGAGTTTCTAGGCAACTTATTCTGCATTAGATTATATAAAAGTATATCATTATTTGCATGTGACTATTATGCAAAACCCTGCTGAACAAATAATAATTCCAAAAGAACAATATATTGCCTTTTCTAAATTTTACCAAAAAAATGCTAAAATGAAATTTCACAATTTACCATCGATAATAAATTGCACATTTTCTTGTAAATGTTTTATCAAAATAGATACTATATTATATTTAAATTTAAATTAAAAATGCTTTCCCCCACAAAGCATGCAAGAGAGAGAGAGAGAGGGAGGGAGAGGGAGGGAGGGAGGGAGAGAGAGAGAAACTAACCACAAATGGATGGAAACTGAACAAGGAGAGATTTAACCTGGAAATAAGAAGAAACTTTCTGTCAGTGAGAACAATCAACCAATGGAACAGCTTGCCCTCGGAAGTTGTGGGAGCATCATCACTTGAGACTTTCAAGAAGAGATTGGACTCCCATCTGTCAAAAATGGTGTAGGGTCTCCCGCTTGGGTGGGCGGTTGGACTAGATGACCTACAAGGTCCCTTCCAACTCTGATTATCTATTGTCTGTTATCTGTTATCAAAGTAGTTTCCTTAAGAATAGCCATGTAACCTCAGTTTTACCTTATAATTCTAATTTTGTCAAGGATTATTGGGCAGCTGGATAGACACAGCAGTACTTTAACTCAGAATCACATATGTTTTTCCGCAAGTGCTCTAGCCAAAAGCAGGTTTACAGAAATGTGTGGCTTTTAATTTAATGCACTACATGATTCTCCTTTCTCTCGGTATCATGGAATATACCCAGATACTTCTGCTGCCAAAGAAAGATAACCATGAATTTAAAATTGCACCTTCAGCAAGGAAGAATTAGATGGGAATAAATATATAAAGAAATAGAAATACAGATGGAAAATATTTTATTTATTTATTTATTTATTTATTTACGTATTTATTTATTTATTGGATTTCTAACCCACCCCATCTCCCAAAGGACTCGGGGCAGTGTACAATCATAAAACAATACAAAATATACAATTTAAAAAGAAATTAATGAGAAACCCAATTAGAGCTAAAAACAGTAAAAACAACCATTTAAAACTCCCATCCTCACCCTCATTCCAGGTCAGCAAGTTGGAACAACCAGGTTTTAAGGCCCTGGAGAAAGGAGCGGAGGTCAGGGGCCACCCGAAGCTCCAGGGGGAGCTGGTTCCACAGGGTGGGTGCTCCCACAGAGAAGGCCCTGCCCCTAGGGGTCGCCAGCCGACACTGTCTGGCTGACAGAACCCCAAGGAGGCCCACTCTGTGAGAGCGCACAGGACGATGGGAAACAGTTGCTGGCAGAAGGGTCTCCCGTAAATATCCCAGTCCTAAGCCATGAAAGGCTTTGTAGGTTAACACCAGCACCTTAAATCTCATGTAATGTTTGGATTCCTCACCATGTCTCCTTAAGGTTGCCAGCTCTGGCTGAAATTAGTCCAGGTGATTCTCCATCCCTGAACATATGTCCAATTGACACATCACTGTGTGTTACACATATACAGTACATACCTACAAATATGTCTATTCACCAGAAGCTACATGCAAAAGAAAGGCATGGTCAAGACAATCCAAAAAGCTTTACTTGAAGTAAAGCTATCAATTAAAATTAATTGCCTATAAAATAATGTACCTTGTTTCTAAAACTAATTATTTCCTTCCCTATTCAAATCAGTCTCACACCTGTAAACACCTAAGAACATTCATGGGTATATATGTAAAGGAGTGGTGGGATTCAAATTTTTTTACTACTGGTTCTGTCAGCATGACTTGGTGGGCATGGCTTAGTGGGTGTGGCAGGGGAAGGATACTGTAAAATCTCCATTCCCTCACCACTCCTGGGGGAAGGTTATCGCAAAATCCCATTCCCTCACCACCTCACTAACCTGCTTTCCAGCTCCGTTCTCCTGTGCAGGACAACAAAAGAAGACCCAGCCAATCAGCTGGGACTCGGGAGGCAGAGAATAGATGGAGGCAGGACCAGTCTGAGGTGATATTTGCCAGTTCTCCAAACTACTCAAAATTTCTGCTACCAGTTCTCCAGAACTGGTCAGAACCTGCTGAATACCACCTCTGATGTAAAAGCACAAGAAAACACATGCAAACGCATTTTCCTTCCTGTCAACAGAAACAGCCAACAAAGAGATGAAGGAGGGGGGAAGGGGGACAGGAGGAGAAGGAGGGAAGGGAAGACTCCATTTCTTTCTTACCATCTAGTTTCAGGGGCTGGTGTTAAGAATTAAAATCCTAAAAAGAGTATGTGGAATTACCTCTGTTTCTATGAACCTGCTTAGTTACATAGATAAGCAAGAGGAGGTTTTAAATCCCACTATGTTCCCCCCCACCAATAAGCAGATTGATGAAGACTCAATAGGCACAAAACTCTGAAAACTTGGACAATGAATTTTGTTTGTATCTCCCTTCAGTGGCCAAGGGAAGATTTTTACTTGAAAATAATAGAAAGAAAATTAAAGTCTACTGTAGAAATTGATCTTAATAACAATATTTTCTATTTTACCCATTATTTTCTTTACCTTTATATAACTTTACAATATTTTTTTTTCAAACAAGTTTTATTCAATTTTTAACAATTTAAATAAGTCTCTTTTCAGTAGACAGCATATTTCTGGGTCATCACATTTACATGCAAATATGACAATAGTTTTATAGTATTTTTAACATTTAACATTATTTTATCCCATTTTTACTTCCATTCCATTTTTTGCAAACAAAGAGCCAAACAAATTAGTCCTAGTCTCAGATCTTAATCTCAATCTATATAACCCCATTTCATTTCAAACTATTATAAATAGTTCTTAAGCATTTATATTTCTTTTAAAAATAACAATATGTTTGCTCATCATATAAAGAATAAAGTTTACCCATATCTATCCTTAAACTATCTTCACATTATTAATGCTCTTTTATCATTTACATATTTCTTTTATCCATCAGATTTGCCCTTTCATCACGTATTCTTTCCATAATTCTAAATCAATACAAGCTTTAACACAAAAAAGAATTTTAAAAACCTAGACTTACCCCCTTTACTACTTTGAAAGTGTCACCTCAGTGATTAACAAAATAACATTATAATAATCATTCCCTTTGAGGCAAAAGATAGAATAAGAAAAGAAGAGAAGAAAAGCTACATAACATTATATATCTTTTCAGTCGCGTTCTGCAACACATATCCCCCAATTTAAAATTTATTTATAATTTCAAAGTAATAGTAAAAATAATTAACCTTGGTTACTGACAAGTCTCATTTTTAAACATCTTCAAGAATTATTTCAATTAATTCAATTTATCTAATCAACATTTACCTTTTTTTATAAGTAAAAGTGAGAGTGTACCTTCATCTAAAAAAAATTGTTGTCAGTAGCCCTCTATTGTTTTATATTTTAATAATTACGGTATATTCTTATTACCCATCTTCTCCATGCAGAACCCCTTCTTAATACCTTAGCCATTATCTCTATGTAAACGAGTTTCTTTCTTCATTATATAATTCCCATATTTCTCTATCTTCTGCTCCTGTTTCTTGTTCCCCTCCTCCTCTTTTGCTATATCCCTTCTCCATCCAATTTGAATCCCTCTCTCTCTCATTACCTTTCTGCTCTCTTTTCTTCTGGGCCTTTCTACCTTGCCTAATTCCATAAATGTTCCCCTTTTAATTGCTTTCTTAGATTTCATTTTTGGACCACCCTTCCTTTCCCTTTTATTTGTAGTGATCTTTGTGTTAGTTGTCTCTTTAAAATGGCTTTCCCTTGTGCTGACTCCTCCCTTTCCAGGATTCTTCTTCTTGTTCTTTGTTCGCCATTTCCATGTCTTCGACCAAGAGCCAAATTAATTCAGTCACTTCCTGTAGCAGTTCTTTCATGCTTTTAGATTCCATTTTTAATTCCTTGTATGGCCACAAAAGTTTTTATTTTCCTTATTTCTTCTTCTTTAAATTTTTAAAATCTCAACCCACCCAGAGTCTGTATCAATGTCACCAGCTAGTCCAGCAGTCTGTCTTTTATTTAAGTTCAAACTTTCACCTTCTGTAGTTCTTGCTTTTTTGTTTCAATATTTGTTTAAAATTGTAACAATTCCAATCCACAAAGGAACAAGATATTTTCCTTTTTCTTTAAATTCCAGTTTTTATCCACTGAGTGGCACTTTCTGTCACACAAAATCTTCTCCCTTTCCTTTTGTTTTAATATTCAGGGTTTTTCGAGCCTCAAACTTAAATTCTTATGCCGGCTTCTACCTTTCCTGGTTCGAAGCCCCTTATAGCTGTCAAAAATATTTTACTATTTTTCCTTCACTTGATACTTGCGCCGCTTCTTTTTCTTTTTCTTTTAAAAAGTTCATTTTTATCTTAGTCCCGGGGTACCTTTGTTGATTTTATCTTCCAATACTCCCGATTCTTCTGCTGTCAACTTCTTTCTTTCCTCCTGCACAAATCTTAATCCAGTTGAGACCTTCTCTTCAAGGTGGCCATATTTGGCTTCTTGTCGTCTTCGGAGGGAAAAGACCAGACTCAAAGGGGGGAGATGCGGCTCCCCTCACTCTGTCTGGCAGCTTTCCCTTTCTCCGCCACCCCTATGAGGCAGCTTCAGCCCCGAACCATAAGTATCGGGGCTCTCAGACGAAAGAGCCGGGCTGCGGTCGCGGACGATCGCAAACCGCCGCCCGTTAGCGAGAGGGCTCAACCCAGAAGTCAACTTTACAATATATTTTCAAAGTCCAATCTCACTATATTCTCATGTCTTTCTAATCTATGTCGCCAATATATTTATTTGTTGGTGACTTCTGTGTTTATGTTGTCTTAACATGTTTTTGTGTGTGTGTGTGTGTGTACTTCTTTTTCTACCAAGTTCAATTTGTTTGTTATCAGTCTTCTAGTTTCTGTTTTCTATTTCTCTTCTTTTAAAATAGTTTTACAATGCTAAAAGATAATAAAAACTGAAATAAGAAATAAGACAAAATAGAAAGGAATAAATTGAAACTCAAAAAAAAGAAAAGAAAGAGAAGAAAATGAAGACAGGTAGAAAAAAAAGAATATATAAAGAAGTGATTGCTAATTTTCCTTGCAACAGGTATAGGAAAAATAAGTTCCCTACCCATTAGGATATTACCTATATGGTTCACTTCTCCCCATAACCTCCTCTATCCATTAATAAATCTGAAGAACATTGCCATTTCTGTACAAATGTTAACAGAAAGTCCACAAAGGGTTTCCAGAATTTTATAAAAAATATTTCATATTTTCACTCTGATCAAACAAGCTAACTTTAAATTTCTTTCTTTTAAGTCTAACAAGCTTAGCTTTAGTTCATCAAGTTCTGTCAGATGTTCAGCTGGCAGGTCAAGTGGTTGCTGCTGGGTGGGAGTGGGAATGAGGGGGATATATGGATGGCCAGGAAGCTGGGCATGAGTGCAGTGGGGCGTGGGGTGCTACTGCCATGTGGAAGAGAATGTGTGAATGGCAGGGGAGGACAGTACAAGTGATGCAAATTAGTTCGAAAGAGAACAGAAAGGGCCAGAGCCTGTCCAAAATCGGAGAAGAGGTGGAACAGATTCATTGGTCTGGCTTACATTGTGGCTTGTAAACATTAATTTATGGCTTGGGATGTTATTGAATCCTGCAACTGTGGCTTATTAAAAAAAACCCATGGCTTATTGCAATGGCTAAATCCACTCTCAAAAGTAATCATTCAAACTGTATTGTTAGAAAACAGTTTATAACAAAGGCAGAAATAATGGTCATAGATGGAAATATGAGTGAGCACAAGACAGAAGTACTTTATAGGTGGAGAATTGTGTTAGTCTATGGTGGCAAAACATCAGAAGGAGTTTGGTATCATCTTTTCCAACAAGCCAATTTTATTAAAGGATAGAGATTTTCCTTCTAAGGTTAATTGAAAGGGTACAAGAAAATGGAAGTACTATGCCTGGGAAATCTCAGAAATATGTCAACAAACTTACTAGCAATTCCCACAACCCTTTCTACTTAACCTATTGCTTTGTCCAACATGAAGGCAGAAGCCCAATTTTCCAAAACTGTCTGAGTCTTAATTCTGCCATTCAGCAAGCTGTTTGGAGCTTTCTTGGGAATAAACAACTTTGGAGTAGCTTTCACAGCAGCTGGCTTCCTGCAGCAGCTGGGATTATTTTGAGAATGGGTGGGAGAGAAGGAAAGTGTTAAGTTTGCATGAAGAGCCAGATGCGAAGAACTTCAGTGAAGAGTTTATTAAGCTCGAATGGACCCGACTTGGCTGGGCTATGGCTGCTACTTATAGCCAGCAGCCGTAGTTGCCAGCCAATCAGAGTGCAGGGTTTTCTTGCACTTTTTAAACCAATCCTATTTGACATTTTACAAGAACAATTCAAACTAAACCAATGACATTCAAACCTACATACATAACATCCCTCCCCACTAGGTTCAGTCCATACCAAACCCCAACCTATCTAATGTATTCTTTTAAATAGGTGGGGCTCTTGCGTGTACGTTGAGACCTTCGTGGTTCAGAAGTTTTAACATTCTCACCCAGTGAGAGAGGAAATGTGTCTGCTGACATTTCCCTACTGGGACTTCCTGTGAAAGAAGACCCTGTTTGATTGTTATAATCTGGTCTCTCCTCCCAACCCATCTCCAGCCCAATGTCAGCACCCAAGTCAGGTAGTGATGTACAATCTTCCACTTCTAAGGATGGATTTTGGCATTGTGACAGGTTTTGGAATGGTTCCTGTCGTAATGGCTCATTACACATGGGGTTGATTCTTGCTTGCTGATTTTCCTCCTGTTCCTCCCCTTCCCCTAGAATTGACATCAGGTGAGGGAACTAGAGAGGAACAAGTGCGATGTTCCTGAGAGAACCTGGATCTAAGTTGATCAATGTGCCTGCTCCAGAGGAGTCCATCCTCTGTTGGCACCCTGTAAGAACGAGGGCCTGTGATCTGAGTTATCTCAGCAGGAATCCACAAAGGTTCACCCATAAGGTTCTTAGCATAAACAGAATCACCCACACTGAATGTGCGAACTTTGGAAGTGGAATCTAGCGGAGCGTTGGGTGCGTAAGTGGGATGAAGGTGGTCAAGGGAAGACCTAAGTTTCCTATCCATCAACAACTCTGCTGGGGATAAGTTATTAGATGGGTTAGGAGTGATGTGCTGAACACTGAGAAGTTTTTCAACTTTCTCAGTGATGTCCCCAGGACCCAGTTGCTGAAGCTTCTCCTTGGTAAAACGTATCATGCGTTTAGCCCGGCCGTTAGCCGAAGGGTGCCCAGGGGCAGTAAGGGCATGTCTGATACCCTGTTGTGCTAAATAGGATTCAAAAAGGTTGGATGTAAATTGAGGGCCATTGTCAGAGACAAGAACATCTGGTAACCCGTGGGTTACAAAAAGTTTTTTGAGCTGTTTGATGACAGCGTCAGCTGTGGTGGATGCCATGGGGATTACCTCTAGCCATTTGGAATATGCATCTACTATAATAAGAAAGGTGTGCCCCCTGGTAGGGCCAGCAAAATCAATGTAAATCCTGGACCACGGGCCCCTAGGACATTCCCATTCCTGTGTGGGGGCAAGAGGTGGGGCAGGCCTGACTACCTGACAGTTGGGACAAGATGCAACCCAGTTTTCAACCATTTTGTCAATACCTGGCCACCATACATAACTCCTGGCCAATCCCTTCATCCTTACAATACCAGGATGACCCTCATGTAACATTTCCAAAACCTCTCTTTGCAGTTTTGCAGGAATAACCACCCTGTTACCCCACAAAATACATCCTCTTAATACAGATAATTCAGTTTGCCTGGACTTAAAAGGTTGGGCAAGGTGAGGTAGATCTTGAAGAGGCCAACCTTTCTTAATCCAGCCTATAACAGGAGCCAACACAGTGTCTTTGGCAGTCTCTCTGGCAATTTCAGCAGCATGAACTGGAAGCTTGGCAACAGTTTCTAGGAAAAAGGTGTCTGTTTCAGGTTCAAAGTCCTCCTTGTGGCAAGGAAGTGGGCAACGACTCAGTGCATCAGCATGTCCAATGTCCTTGCCAGGCTTGTGGATCACAAGTCAGTACAACAGGCAAATTCTCAGAGAACTGTATCAGTACAGCATCAGACGTGATTAGTCTCTTAATACTGTTAAATGCTGATTGTTCCTTCCTCCCCTAGACCCAAACAGACTTTTTGTCAAGTAATCTGTGCAATGGTTCAGCAATGGTTGCCTTCTGAGGTAGGAACATGTGATAAAAGTTAATGAGTCCAAGGAAGGCTTGCAAATCTGTTTTGCATTTAGGTCTAGGGGCTTCTTTGATTGCTTGAACCTTGGCATCTTTAGGGTGGATGCCATGCTTGTCAATCATGTAGCCCAGGAACTCAACCTTGTCAGTTTTAAGAGTGCATTTTTCTTCCTTGACTTTTAATCCCGCTTTCCTGAATCTGGTAAGGACTTCTCTGAGTCTTTCTTGTAACTGAGTGTCATTTTCAGCAGAGATTAACACATCATCAAAGTAAGGTACTACCCCTGGCAGTCCTTGGAGCATTCTTTCCATAAGGCTTTGAAAGATGCCTGGTGCCACGCTTACTCCAAATTGTAACCTTTTACATTTGAAGGCACCTCTATGAATCACAATGGTTTGGGCCTCTGCAGTAGCATCATCAACTGTTAGTTGTTGATGTGCCTGGGCCAGATCCAATTTGGCAAAGACTGTACCCCTGCCAAGTGAATGTAACAGATGATGCACCACTGGAACTGGGTATGCACTCTGCTGCAGCGCATGGTTCAGTGTCCCCTTATAGTCTCCACAGATTCTTACTGACCCATCAGTCTTGACTGGTGTGACTATGGGTGTCTCCCATCTGGAGTGGTCAGTGGGCTCTAAAACCCCTTGAGCTATTAATTTGTCTAATTGTGCATCAATTTTTTCCTTTAAAGCAAATGGGACCCTTCTGGGCTTTAAACGAATTGGGGGCACCCTGGGATCTAGGTTGAAAGTGATAGGCGTCCCCATATACTTGCCCAATCCTTCACTGAAGACCTCTGGAAACTCAGACTTCAAGGCCTCCTCCCATTCAGAGTTGTTCACGTGATTGATGCCAGTCACCTTGATGCCTAGTGGATTGAACCACGCAAGTCCCAGCAAGTTTGGGCGATCCTTGTCCACGATGGTCAGGGGCAAACGTTTGGTGTGGCCTTTAAACTTCACGTTGAATTCTCTTGTTCTAACTACTGGAATCTTGTTCCCTTGGTAGTCTTTAAGAGTCAGTGCTTGCTTCTGGAAAGGTTTCTTCTGAATGTTGGGAAGCAGCCTGTGAATAGTGTCCCATGACACCATAGATAAATATGAGCCTGAGTCCACTTCCATTTGGCAAGGCCTTCCTTCAATGAATACCTTCACATGTACTTTTCTGCTTCTCAAGGGTGAAGAATGACCAATGGTGACTGTTTGATGAGTTTCATTCTTCCCATTTGCTTCCGAGTTGTGCCCCATTTTCTCACTGAAGTTGTTGGGCTTGAATTCTTTCTCAGGAAATTTCTTCCTACTAGGTGGAGTTCTGGATGATTTGCAGACTCTTGCTAGGTGACCTCTTTTCTCACAACGTAGGCAGATGGTGTCTAAAAACTTGCATTCAGTGCGGGGGTGGCCCCCCACAGTCTTTGCAATAAAATTCTTGCCTCTTTTTCCAAGGTCTTTCCTTTTCTTCTCCATTCTGAGTCTATAAATTCCTTCCTCCACCTCACTACAGTCTGAATCAGAATCTATTTGCTCGCAATGGGTTGTTGTGGACTTTTCCACATCAGAATGGCTTGAGGCCTTGTTAATTTTCTTCATGGCTGCTGCTGAGGACTTGGTTGCTTCCGCTGAAACAGCTTCCTCTATGGCCTCCTTAAACGTGATCTTAGGTTTCATTAGTAATTTGCTCTGTAAGACCTTATCTTTAAGGCCTAGAACAAACCGATCATGCATGGCCTCTTCTAAGTTGGTAACCTCACAAGCACCCGCAATGTCCCTTAAACTTGCCACGAAGTCGTTAACATTT
Source organism: Naja naja (assembly GCA_009733165.1). NCBI lineage: Eukaryota > Metazoa > Chordata > Lepidosauria > Squamata > Elapidae > Naja > Naja naja. Next base: position 77,803,963 of record CM019149.1, read on the forward strand.
TCGCTTTCCCCTTGATCCCGACGATAAAATTCGTGTCTCTTAATGAGGCACGATACTTGTGGGGCGTAATGGGCTCTTAAAAGCTTTTCTAAATCAGGCCATTCCATTACGTTCAAGTCTGCAGCTCCCGCCAATGCCTTCGCCATCTTGAAGACTGCCGGACCACAGTGCGTGAGAAATACCGCCATCTTCCGCTTCTCGGGGATGTCGGCGAGGTCGTTTCCTTCCAAACACATTTGGAAGTGATCCACATATGATTCCCAGTCTTCTGCCGCCAGATCGAACGGGGCTGGGGCGGTGTTCAGCGCAGCCATCTCGCTCTTCTGCTTGTCTTCCGTGTCATCTCTTCTTCAGCGGAATCCCATCCTCATCGCCAGTGTTAAGTTTGCATGAAGAGTCAGACGCGAAGAGCTTCAGTGAAGACTTTATTAAGTGACTACAGCTCGAATGGACCCAACTTGGCTGGGCTACGGCTGCTTCTTATAGCCAGCAGCCGTAGTTTCCAGCCAATCAGAGTGCAGGGTTTTCCCGCACTATTTAAACCAATCCTATTTGACATTTTACAAGAACAATTCAAACTAAACCAATGACATTCAAACCTACATACATAACAGAAAGCAACTTAATCTGGGCTTTTTTTCCAAGGGCAAATGGATGAGCATTTTTGCCAGATTAGAGGCTGCCTTTTCCCCACATTATCAATCTTTAACCCTGTTGTGTGATTGTAATTGTTAAGTTTTCATGAAGAGACAGACGCGGAGTGCTTCAAGCTCTTTCTTTATTAGTGACTACAGCTCAGAATGGACCCACTTTGGCTGGGCTGCGGCTGCTACTTATAGCCAGCAGCTGCAGTTGCCAGCCAATCAGAGTGCAGGGTTTTCCCGCACTTTTTAAACCAATCATTTCTTACATTTTACAAGAGCAGTTCAAACTAAACCAATGACTTTAAACCTGCATACATAACAGTAATCTATTTCCAAGATTTCACAACTGATTTGCAGACATTGACAAATATTTGGTTTTCTGTCTGAGCTTCTGATTTGTGTTTTATCAAAGCCTTTGCAAGAATGACTGCTTGATCTTGTGCATTCCTGCCAATGTGCTTTAGTCTTTGATCATGGAGAGACATCTGCTATTTTATATTCTTCTGACAACAATTCCTGTGGATGAATCATATGATTTTCTAATAAATAATATCAGGAACATCAAGGTAAGTGCAGAGAAAAGCAGATATGTATTTATTCACTCATTTATTTATTTATTAGATTTACACCCCACCAGAATCAAATTGCTCTCAGTGACCTATTGATATTGAAACCACATGAGTTATGCATGCATTGTTTTGATGTTGAATTGCTAGCAAAAGTCTCTAGCAGCAACTTCTTCCTGTTTCAAGTGTATACTTTATCCCTTCTGACACACAAATATGAAGAAAATTCAAGATATAATCCTAAAATAATAACAGTTGGAAGGGATCTTGGGGGTCTTTTAATCTAACCACACCCTATACCACTTCAGACAAATGGTTATCCAATCTCTTCTTGAAAATATCTAGTGTTGGAACACCCACAACCTCTGGAAGCAAGTCAGTCCAATGATTAATTAATCTGTCAGGAAATTTCTCCTTAATTCAAGGTTGCTTCTCTCTTTGATTGGTTTCCATTCCAATATCATATTCCAATCCATATGAAGACAGCTTGAGTTATGGTTTGGGTTCTGAGGATTTCTTTGCATTCCATCCATCAGAGATTACTCAATATATGCTGGAGAAGTAGGCAATATAAACCATGCTATACTAATTGTCTCATTCATGCCATTCCTTCTATTGGTCCCACTTGCTTATTTCTTGTGTGTTTAAGACTTCCTTATTTCCCTGGATTCTAAAAAGTACAAAATCTGGTATTGTAAACTATTTTTGAAATTGCAGTATTAGAAACCCCATTTTTTCCTGTTTCCCATTTTTGTCCTAAATGCAGTTTATGCTACAGCTTTCAATGTACTGTAATGTACAATACTACCCTATTTTGGTATTAGACACAGATACACATGCACACAAATTAGATGTAACAAAACTTTGATCCATATATAAGCAAACAATCCTATGTGATCTTAGGCTATATTTAGTTTCCTTTTATGTATTGTTTTATCGAACTGCACTTGATTACATGGTACTTAGCATTGCAGTGCAATTATTCATGAGTGATCCATCTGTACATGCCATCAATAACCAAAAAATGTGAGGAAACTGCTAATTTATTAATGAAATGAACAGAGTGGCAAATGGTTTGTTTTCATATTCTGGAATGCAGAAATCCTAATTTATAGGCAGAGTTTAGCTACCATTATTCCCATATCTTTGTGTTTGAACAGATTAGTGTTTCTTAGAGAGAAGCTACATAATGCCATGAAATTATATCATATGAATTATATGTTGGGGACAGTGGTGGGATTCAAAAATTTTTTACTACCGGTTCTGTGGACGTGGCTTGGTGGGCGTAGCAGGGGAAGGATACTGCAAAATCTCCAGTCAGAGGTGGTATTTGCCGGTTTTCCAAACTACTCAAAATTTCCACTACCGGTTCTCCAGAACTGGTCAGAACCTGCTGAATGCCACCTCTGGTTGAGGACATAGAATTAATTATATGTTAGGCAAAGAATTATATTTTGGGAACCAAAAACTACACTTCTTTAACCCATAATTTTATTTTTATAGCTGATTTTTTTAAAAAATAGAAGGAACAGGAGGTGGAAGACATTGGGGCAGATACAGGTCTTGGACTTTATGTGTCAGTTGGAGTCATCTCACTCCTGTTATGGCCCCATTCCTAATATCTGCAGTGACAGAAATATATCTATAAGGGCTTTTCTCCACAGAAATTAGAAAGGGAAAATAAATACTAATTGGGATTATAGAAAATGCAGAATGATAAAACCCCCTTCTTGCCCACACTATGATACTGATCTGGCTCACCCCTCTGCCCTATAGCATGTTAATGCCCAAATTTACACTGCCTTTTGTCCTGCCAGAAGCCCAAATGTTCCAGGGAGTGCAGCCCAGTGGTGGAATGCTACCAGTTCAGCCCAGTAGCAGTGATGAGCAGCGGAGACCGAACTGGTTCTCTCCGTTGCTCTGTTGTTAGGTCCACCCTAACCCTAACCCTAACCCTAACCTTAACCCTAACCCATACTAGCCTTTATCTTCTGCTTTTGAAGTGCAGCTGTTCTGTGCGGCACAGAAGAGTGCCACGCGGCAGCTGCTGAAGCGACCAGGAGAGTGCAGGTGAATGGAATGCCTCTGCACCTGCACAAACACCTCTGCGCCTGTGCAAACTGCATGTTTGGCGTGCGCATGCACACAAAGTGTTTGCGTATGTGCAAAGCACGCCCACCAAGCCACACTCACTGAACCGGTGTGTGAGATGGATTCGCCAAAGCAAAATTCAAGACTCGGTTCGTTGATCCAAAGAAACAAAGTTTATTACGCATTCGCGAAAGCGGGTTCCTCTGAGCGTTGAAGGAACCCAGGCTTTGTTTAACAAAACCTTTTATAGCCCTAAGCTGCCGCCCCCTCTTACGAGGGCTTGGCTTACATTCTAACTAGGTTTAGCCAATCACTAACTAATACAGACACTTTTCTACCTAATATGGGAAATCGCCTACAATGTAACATGATATCTGTACCTGTTACATTTTCTCTGAGTTTCCTGAGTTCGAGGCACTACTTCCTTATTCTGTTCCAACATAGCTAAGCTCCTGCTCACAAACTCCCCCCTTTTTCTTTCTCAATTCTGTCTCGAACTTATGTAACAATATTTCTGTTTCGTCTTCAGAGGTGGGGACTGTTTGGTAAAGTCTCAAACTCATTATCTGTTCAGATACCTGTTTTTTTGCAATTAAGTGATAGGGTGCTAGTGATAGTTTTGATGAAGATGGGAAGGATACAGGGCCACATTCATTGTTCCCCTCATCCATGGCCTCGCAGGCATCAAACAGAACAGACTTTCCTTAACATTATAAAAATCATGACTTACCATTACCTTGGTCCCTGCCTGCACTTTTATATGAGTGGCCCCTTTTGGATCATAACATTGCTTTTTCCCATCATCCCCACAAATAGAATAGGAAGTCCCATTTACGATACAAATTTCTTTTAACTTCTTTTTACAGTCTAACTGAGTATGGTAGATCAAAGTCTTGGTCACTTTTAGTCCAGACTTTGTTGCTTTGATACAAGGTTGGCATTTGTCGTCATCACCTCCAGTAGTTCCTCTGGGATTTAATAGTAGTCCAAGGATGGTTACACAGAATAACCACATCATTTTTTTAATGTCAGTTTCAATGGATGTCCGTCCACTGGGATGGCCTTCCAAGGTCTTTCAGGCTCCGGTGCCTGTTTCACCCAGCTGTAATGAGTCCAACCTCCTTCATGAGTGAGGACCGCAGATGCAGTTTTCAGCAGCATCTGGTATGGGCCTTCCCAGCTAGGTTGTAGTTTCTCAGTTTTCCAAGTTTTAATCAGGACCCAGTCTCCCGCTTCATGCGGATATTGACTGTCAGCCAAAGGTGGTCATTGCGCCAACAATCCCTGTTTATGGAGAGAAAGCAAAGACCGGGAGAGTGCCTGCAAATATTTCTGGAGAAATAGATCTTTAAACTCTGGGATGGGATGTCCTAATTCAGCCAAATAAGGCCTCCCCATCAACATTTCAAAAGGTGAGACTCCAGTATCCTTCCTGGGGCATGTTCTGATACGCAATAGGGCTAGTGGGAGATTCCTTATCCAGGGCAAACCATTTTCTAGCTGTAGTTTGTTTAGGTGTCTCTTCAGTTCACCATTCGCCCTTTCAACCTTCCCACTAGATCCTGGGTGCCATGGGGTGTGGAGTTCCCATTTTACCCCTATTACTTCCATCACCTGCTGCAGCACCTTTTGAGTAAAATGTGTCCCCCTGTCTGAATCAATGGCTTCCATCATCCCATATCGCGGAATGATTTGTTCTAACAATATTTTTGTCACCGTAGGGGCAGTTGCTCTCCTAGTAGGATACGCCTCCACCCATCTGGTTAACTGGTCTTTTATCACCAGCAAATACTTCCACCCCCCTTTTTCTGGTAACTCTGTGAAGTCAATTTGGGCCCTCTGGAACGGCCAACTAGCCAGAGGCCGCCCTCCTCTTTCCCTCTTCCGAGCTGCCCTTTTATTCACTTTTAGGCATACTAGACATTTCCAAAAAATGCTCTGAGCTATCGTCCACATTTTCGGACTCCAGAAATGAGGCTTCACAGACATAACTAGAGCTTCAGTCCCCCAATGTCCCCCTTCATGGAGTTTTTCCATCACCCCCCTCATGGTGGTGTGGGAGATTACAGGCACTCCTTCTGCAGTCATCCAGCCCTCCTGGGTTTTGGTACAACCTTCTCTCTCAAGCTCTCTTTCCACCTCCTCACCTGGATCCCAGTTTTCCTTCCCTTCTTTTTTTAGTACTGGGATTGCCATCATAATTAACTCCACTTCTCCAGCTGCTTCCTTTGCCCACTTGTCAGTCCACCTATTCCCCACAACCTCTGGAGTGTTTCCCTTTTGATGAGCATTGATATGGACAATTGCTACCTCTTGGGGGAGTTGTAATGCATCCAAAGTTCGTCCCACTAGCTGTACTTGCTCTATTTGCTTCCCATCAGCCTTGATGTATCCCCTCTCCTTTCAGATCTTCCCAAAGGTGTGCACCACTCCCCAAGCGTACTTAGAATCAGTCCATATGGTTACTTGTAACCCTTCAGCCAACTCAAGAGCCCTGGTCAGTGCCAGCAGTTCACACTTTTGTGCTGACCAGGTCCCTGGGAGTGACCCCTTCTCAACCACTTCGCCTTCCCATGTTACTACAGCAAATCCTGACTTCCGCTTTCCATCTTCCACCCTACTGGATCCATCCACAAACCATCTCTCTCCTTCTTCCAGCAGAGTTTCTCCCAAGTCCTCCCTAATCTTTGTCATTAAATCCACTTGCAGTAGGCAATCGTGATCACCCGGTTCCCATTCCTTTCTATGTCCCGCTAAAAATTCTGCCGGGTTCAAGTTTTTATCTGTCCCTATAGTTACATCAGGGCTAGTTCTCAAAATGGTTTCATATTTCATTATCCGACCCTCAGTCATCCAAGTGGTGGCAATCTGGCTTAGCACTGAGGTGATCTGGTGAGGGGAATGCACTATGAGGGCCCCACCAAAGATCAGTTTCTTGCTCTTGACCACCAACATGACTGCAGCTGCTACAGCCTGTACACAAACTGGCCACCCTCTAACTACAGGTTCCAAGGTTTTACTAAGAAATGCTACAGGCTGGTATCTTCCCCCTCTTTTCTGGGCTAGAACCCCGACTGCCACTCCCTCAGAGGCCGCCACATACAGGTGAAACGGTAGCTTTAGATTTGGTAGGGCCAGGACCGGAGTTGTGGATAATGCTTCTTTTAGCTTCTTCCATCTTTCATTATCACCCTGTTTCCACTCCACTTGCTCTCCTTTCCCTTGTAGTTTCTGGTGTAGAAATTGGGCTAATACTGTGTATTGATCTATTCAGATCCGGCAATACCCCAAGAGTCCCAATGCTCTTCTCACTTCAGTTTTATTTCTAGGAGGGGCCAGACTCATTATCCCCTGTATTCGTGCTGGGTCTAGAGATCTGACTCCCTCCTGGATATAGTGTCCCAAGTATTTTACTTTCTTTTCCACAAATTGAAGTTTTTCCTTCGAGACTTTTAATCCCTGATTTCCCAACCAGTTCAATAAGTCAACAGAGGCTTCCCTCATTTCCCCCTCCTTCTCCCCTGCTAGCAATAAATCATCCACATACTGGATCAAGGTTGTGCCTCCCTTTCTCTCGAACATTATCAGCTTCTCCTCCAACGCCTGCCTGAATAACAAAGGACGCTCTGTGTACCCTTGAGGGAGAACTGTCCATCTGAGCTGCTGTTTTCTCCCACTCTTGGGATCGTCCCACTCAAAGGCAAACAAATCCCTGCTCCTTTCTTCCAGCGGGCATGCCCAAAATGCATCCTTGAGGTCAATTACTGTGAACCACCTGGCTTTTGGGGGGATTTTCCCTAATATCGTGTAAGGGTCTGGGACCACCGGGAACCTGGGAATGACTATCTCATTGATCCGTCTCAGATTGTGAACTAATCGGTAAGTTCCATCTTTCTTTTGTACTGCTAAAATTGGTGAATTGAATGGTGACATGGTAGGCTCTAATAGCCTTTGCTTCAGCAATCTATCGATCACTGGCTTAAGTCCTTCCCTCCCCTTCATGCTAAGGGAATATTGAGGAGTCCATAGCTTTGTTATTCCTGGCTTCACCTTAATCTGCACAGGCTGCATAGTCATTCTACTAACTTTTTCTTCTTCTGCCCATACTTCTGGGAGTATGGTTTCCTCATCCTCTGTAGTTAGGACACACATGCGTACCTCCCTCTGCTTGTCCCGCAATTCTATTCCAAACACTTCCATCAAATCCCTTCCTAGCAAATTCACTCCTGACTCTGGTATGAACAGGACCTCTGGCTCTGTTACTATGCCATTCAATTCCAATCTTACTCCTTCAATGATTCCTACTTCTTGTGTCTTTCCACTTACTCTCACCACTTTCAGCGTTCACTTTAGTCTACCCATTCCAGGTACCGAGTCACAGATAGACATACGGCTGGCACCAGTGTTTATCAGGAACAGCCGCTCCTGACGGTCAGGACCCACTATCATATTTACCAATGGCTCCCTGGTCCCCTTTGGGAGCCGGAACAGCCCTAATCGTAGAGTGCGTAGCTTCGCTCCTCAGGAGTTTCTGGACATTCGCGTGCAAAATGCCCTTCCTTCCCGCATCGGAAGCAAGTTCTACCCCGGGGTTTCTGTCCTTCCTGTCTCCATCTCCTAGATGGAGTTGGTCTCAGCCCCTGTCCCCTGTTTTGGTATCTCTCACCTCTCCACCCCAGTTTCTGTTCCACTGGTCTGGTTTCTCTCTCTTTTCTCACTTCATTCTTTACTGCTGTTTGCACAGCGGCAATCATGATTTGCGACTTTTGTTTTGTCTTTGCAGTGTCCCGATTAATGAAGACTTGTTGGGCTGCTCTCATTAAATCTGACATTCCAATTTCTGTCCACCCATCCATTTTTTTGTATTTTCCTCTGGATATCTGGCCACGCTTTCGTGACAAATTGTAATTTCAATAGTGCTTCAAAGGCAGGGGTTTCTGGTTCCACTCCCGAGTATTTGGTTAAGCTTTCTCAGAGGCGGGCACAGAAATCCCCTGGTGACTCCTCTTTTCCCTGTGTTACTTCAAAGGCTTTTGTCAAATTTTTCCCTTGCGGGATTGCAAGTTTTATGCCTTCAAATATCATTCTCTTCATGTCTCTCATGTGCTCCCTGTGACCTGCATCATTCAAATTCCAATCGGGATCTGCTATAGGGAACTTCACATCTGCGGCTACTGCTCCTTGTTGTCCCGCCTGTCTCCTATTCCAGGCGGCCATGGCCGATCTTCTGATTAAATTCCTCTCTTCTGGGGTGAAGAGGTGCCCCAAAATGTACATTAACTCTGGGTAGGTGTATTCACTGGGCCCTAAAAATAGTTCCAACTGTTCCGCTACCTCATGCGCATTTTCATGAAGCTTTGGAAGAGTCCTTTTTAGTTCTCCCAACTCAGTTGGCTTTATGGGAACAGCCACAAATACTGTGACTGGGTTCCCTTGTGCATTTGTGCCATTTGCAACTTCTCCCACTGGGAAGGCAGATGTGGGGTTAGTTCATGTCCCACCCAATGGCAAATTCTCCAAATCTTTATTCAACTGGGCCAGCTCTCTTCTGAGTCCCGGATAAGCCGGGGGTGGTGGAGGAGAGGGGGGTGGAGGAACAGGAGCCAGAGGAATCGGCAGGGGCAGCGGTTGTATTGCTGCCAGCACTGACACTGGAGGTCTTCCCATCCATTCCTCAGTCTCACTCTCATTCGCTTTAGTGACAAATTGCTTTACCTCCGTCTCCGGAGGGATTGGTCCTTCAAACCGGACATGTTACCATACTTCTAAGTATGGTAGCTGTTCTTTCATTTTATGTTTTATTATATAGTCCTTTAACTGGTTTATCCAATATTTACTTGTCTCCCCTTCTGGGTCCCAATAGTAGGGGAATTCAGGGTCAATTAGGGGGTATTGTGGCCACTGTTGGCAACACAAGTAGATCATTTTCTTCTTTTCAAGATTTTGGGTGTATGTTTTCACCCAAGGTTCAAGCCACTGTTGCAGTAGCTGACCTAGAGGAGAGTCTGTCAGGATTGACTGCCTAGTCACTTGTTTCCTCCCGACCCCTATTTCTTCTGACACCTTTGTGCCCTTACTCTGTCCCTTTCCCATCTTCTGCGCTACCCGCCTATACTCCCAGAGTCCTTCTTTTCACAATTCTCCACTGTCCTCCAGCAAGCGCTGGATTCCCAGAGTTTAAGGACAACGGTTCCTTGTTCACTAACCCGAAAGGCGACAAACTCACCTGATTTATCCTGCGTCTCCCTGAGACTAGAGGATCGTGGGCGTCCCCACTTCAGGTATTCAACGACACTCCCAGAGTGTTGAGCCAGCAACAGTCTTTTGTTGTTTTAATGGATCGTCTGTTGTGCCAGTAGCCCCTGGACCCCACCAGGAGAGGAAGGAAAAGAAGGTCCCTCTACAACGGGAGGTCGTGGCGCCACACTCACCCGATTTTCCTTCTCTCCAGACGGAGTTTCATCGGGGCCCCACATTGGGTGCCAAAACTGTGAGATGGATTCGCCAAAGCAAAATTCAAGACTCGGTTCATTGATCCAAAGAAACAAAGTTTATTACGCATTCGTGAAAGCGGGTTCCTCCGTGTGTTGAATGTACCCAGGGCTTTATTTAACAAAGCCTTTTATAGCCCTAAGCTGCCGCTCCCTCTTTCAAGGGCTTGGCTTACATTCTAACTAGGTTTAGCCAATCTCTAACTAATACAGACACTTTTCTACCTAATATGGGAAATCGCCTACAATGTAACATGATATCTGTACCTGTTACGTTTTCTCTGAGTTTCCTGAGTTCGAGGCACTACTTCCTTATTCTGTTCCAACATAGCTAAGCTCCTGCTCACAGGTGGTAAAAGGTTTTGAATCCCTCCACTGGTGGAGCCTCATGCCTCTGCCAATATCTTAAGGGCAACCTGCAGCTAGGACAATGGGGTATGTGTAGCAGTGGGGTTTTCTTTATTATCCCTCCTCATGACTCTGCATGCAAGCTATGGAGGGCCCCCAGAAAGGATTCATCTTGGCAACGTGTGGCATCCAAGCGGCATCAATCATCTTCACCAAAGGCCTGAGCAAAGAGCCTGGTCTTTAAGGCCCTTCAAAAAACTAGTAGGGTGGGAGTCATTCAAATATCAGGGGGAACCTTAGTCCAGAGAATAGGGATCATCATCTTAGGAGTTGTGGTGGTGCAGTGGTTAGAATGTAGTACAGCAGGCTACTTCTGCTGACTGCCATGTGCCAGGGGTTTGGCAGTTCAAATTTCACAAGGCTAAAGGTTGACTCAGCCTTCCATCGAGGTGGGTAAAATGAGGACCCAGATTGTTGGGGGCAATATGCTGACTCTGTAAAACACTTAGAGAGGGCTGTAAAAGCACTGTGAAGTGGTATATAAGTCTAACTGCTATTGCTATTACTACTGAACCTGTTTTCAGACAGACTGAACAAAGAATCTATTTAATGTAAACCTAGCGTGATACTTTATTTTGAGCTTTAAATTCTTGTGAAAACATATTCTTAAAAAGAAGTTTAAATGACAGATTAGAATTGAAGACTCCATTAGTCATGGACCTCACTAGATAATATTGGGCCTGTTCTTATCTCTCAATCTATATCAAGGGGGCTGTTGTGAGAAACAATAGAAGAGGAAATTTTCAACTTTTGGGGGAGAAATGGGATAGGCATCTAGCGAATGGATTAAATAAATATTTTAATAGATGAATGTTGGAGCAATGCATATTCTAAGACAAAGAACTATTATTATGAATATATCCAAACATTTACTATAACATAAATTTATTTAGTCATTTAAATTTGATTAACAATGAATAATAATTTATTTTTATTACTTTTTTCCCTTTACAGAAGAGAAATGTTGCAGATACTGTAAGTATTCTCTTTATTTATGAGTCTTGTGCTGGAAAAACTTTCATCCTTTTACACTGATTTTGAGCTGAACTGCAGTATTCATATGCATGCTCTATTTTGAGTTGCCTTTGTATACAGTCCAGACTTTGCATGTTTAGAAACTGTGGAGCATTGGCAAAACGGCTTCCAGATTCACTTTGCAAGGCTGTTAAATTGAGTTTTATTTCATGCTTTAGGCAAGAAGTTTATGCATAAGCTGGAAATGGCTCCAAACTCTATCAAAAGATTCTACATGATTTCCTTTCATTAAACTTGTATATACTGTAAGAATTGTCCACCATAAAAAAATGAGTCTGCTGTATATTGGAAGATCAGACTGTAATAACTTGATAGTGAGTTGCTTTTACTAGTATATGCATTTATATATCTACAGTATTTATGTCCATGTAACCAAATATTATGTAAGTTGTGATAATTACTAAGTTGTGAAAATTACTATTACTATGAATCCTCCCATCCTTCCTTTCACCCATCTCCTCCCACTTATGACTGTATGACTGTAACCTTGTTGCTTGTATCCTAACAATTTTTATTGACTGTTTCCTAGTATGATTTGATTGCTTATTGTACCCTATGACAATTATTAAGTGTTGTACCTTATGATTCTTGACTCTTGATGAATGCATCTTTTCTTTTATGTACACTGAGAGCATATGCACCAAGATAAATTCCTTGTGTGTCCAATCACATGTGGCCAATAAAGAATTCTATTCTAATCTATTCTATAAAATGGAAAGTCTAATGACGATACATACTGAGAAAATTGATACATATCTATTGTTTTTCTACTTCTCATTGTGCTATTAAAACTTTGTTCTGAACTTCTGTTTGAATTATACCAATCTTTCCAATTTGAAACTGGTTAATGTCTTTTACTAACCCATCAAGTAAGTGCTCATTTTCCAGAACACAGATGGCATCGATATTTATAGCATGAACATTGACTCCCATATTACCTCTTGATTTGCTCATAATGTCATCACCAGTTGGGCCATCAACTTTGGCAATGCATCTAAGGAAGCCTTCTTTGATGTGGAGCTCCCAAAGACAGCATTCATCACAAACTTCATCATGTATGTAAATCTATTTTCCAAAACAATTGAGTTGTGAACAGACATTCAATTTGACCTTCATGGAGCCATTGCCCTAGGTGAAAACATATCTGGCCCTATAGTAGAAATTAGGAGTAAGGGTCACCTTTGGTTTCAAATTTCAAATATGTGAACTAGCTCAATTTTGGAAATAAATTGTCCTTGGTTATTCTCAAATTGCAAAGAGCCTACTCTGTCTGTCTGTCTGTCTATCAAATCTATACACCACCCATCTCACTGTAGAAATGATTCTGGGCAGTATTTAATTTAATTTTTAATTTATTTATTTTGTCAATCACTTACAAAGATAAACTTAGTTGTGAATACATGAAATGAATACATATAAGAAAAAGAAAAGAAACAATAGGACAGGGACGGTAGGCACGTTAGTGCACTTATGCACGTCCCCTACAGACCTCTTAGGAAAGGGGTGAGGTCAATAGTAGACACTCTAAGGTTAAAGTTTTTGGGGTTTGGGGAAGAAAGCACAGAGTGAGATAGAGTATTCCAGACGTTGACCACTCTGTTGCTGAAGTCGTATTTCCTGCAATCAAGTTTGGTGCAGTTAACTTTGAGTTTGTATCCATTGTGTGCTCTTGTATTGTTATGGTTGAAGCTGAAGTATTGATTGACCGGAAGGACATTGCAATGTATGATTTTATATACTATACTTAGATCAGACTGAACTCATGTTTGCATCTTATGCCAGCTGAAGATCTCCTATATGGAGGTTCTCAATGATATGGAAATTTTGGAGGGTGGCAGATCTTCTGGCCTATTGCAGGAGTGCGACTTCCTGTCTGCCATTGGGAACTGTACCTCCTTGGCCATTCTTGCTGGGAGGTAAGAGGGAATAAGAGGAACTGGGCAGCTCACTGGTGCACTCCGTTTCTTCTAATGTTTTAGGTTTTTTGGTCATGAAAATAATTATTGTGTGGAAGACCTAGTGGTCTTCCAGGAGAATCATCTTTCCTTTGGGGCACACAAGTAAAGACTTTCTCTCCACCCTTGTGCAGAGAAAGCTGGCCTTTATTGGCACATTTCCCTTCCTTTGAAAGCTAGGGATCCCTTACTGGCTTTTAAAATGTTTTTATCCATAATATTTATCAGGTCCATAACAAAGAGCTTCCAGAGAGCCTATGAGTGGCTACTCCAGACAAGGTACCAAGGACAGCCAAAGGGGAAGGTTCAGAAGCAATCTGGTATTCCAAAATGGCTTGGGACTAAGCCCCATCAGTCCCCATCAGCATGGCCAATAGCAAGGAACGATGGGACTGGTAATCCAGAATATTTCTCCAGAACCAGACTGCCTAATGTTGTTATGAATCCAGCTATAAACTATATCCTGATTTATATAGCTTTTCCGTAGTCGATTGTACCTCTGTTTATAGCCAAACTGAGTTTCTGTAAGAATGAAAATAATTGCTGGGAGTAACCAAGTTAAACATCTACATCTTTATTAAGGTTTTTGCTTTAAGCATTGTTCTAATGTTTAATTTTAGACAAAAGAAGCACTGCTAAAAATATTAGAAGATATAAAAGAAGAGGACTACATAAATTTCGTACTGTTTGGGAGTAAAGTACACAAATGGAAAGACACCTTAATCAAAGCCACTCCTGAGAACTTGGCGGAAGCAAGACGTTATGTTCAGCGGATTAGTATAGCAGGATGTATGTTTTGTAGGGAAATGGGCTATATTTGTTTAATTGTAGTAACTAACAGCATTTGCAGTTTCTTTACTGCAGAGTAGCATGTAAATTATAAACATTAACATTCCAGCAGGGGAAGAAAACAGAGGGAGGACCAATTGTCAGGGGATAGAATAACCTTGACCTATCTTTCATTATTTATTTATTTTTATGCATCTGTATCCTGAGTATCACTTAACAAAATAGATGTCTAACAACAATCACCCCCTCTTTATTGTGAATAATCCAATTGATACTATCTGAAACAGTGTTTCTCAACCAGTAATTTTAAGATGTGTGGACTTCAACTCTCACAGTTCCCTAGCCAGCAGGGAGTTGAAGTCCACATATCTTAAAGTTGCTGTGTTGAGAATCATTAATACAAAAACTTGATAAGATTCACTGTGGGAAGAACTGAAAGGTTTTTTTTAAAAAACCTGCAAGAGATAAGGGCATAAAATGAACAAATGGAGACACAAACAATGCTGAATATTTTACAGCAAGGGTGTCAAACACTATTTCATTGAGGGCCACATCAGGGTTGTGTTTGATCTTGGGGGGGCAGGGGGTGTGGCCAAGGGGCATGGCCAGCTCGATGTCACTCATTGAGGCTCTGTTTTTGGCTGCGACAGCCTCTTGCAGCCTTCTGCCAGCAAAAAGGGAGTTCGAGGAGGCCACATGCAGCCTGCCCAGGCTCTGCTTTTGGCCGCAATGGCCTCCTGCAACCCTCTATCCAGTTTTACAGGGTAACCTGTAATTTTATCACAGAGAGTCTACATGGAAAAAGATTTTGCCTCATAATGGATGCTGAAGGAAAAGGCTCTGTTGCAATAGCCTCCATAGGCCACCTGATGACATCCAGGATGTCATGCCACAAGCTGTCTCCCTTTTCGTTTTCTGTGTCAAATACAAAAAGAGGGGGCCTTGTGTTTCAACACTGCATTGCTGATTTTGTTGCACTGATTCTCCTTGTCCGCTGCCCCCCCAATGCCCTGGCCCATTAATCTCATTCATTTCCCACTTTCTCCTGACATAAATGCACATAACTTTGATGTATTTCCATGTGTGAATGTATATCAAAGTCTTATATGAAACCAGTCCATTGCCCCTTGGAGTGGAGTATAGGTTTGACTACGTGAGTTAATAGTTCTCCAGGGTTTCACAGACATCTTTTGAACTACCACAGTCTGAGATTCTAACCAAAGACTAAATAAAAGATACCAAACAGATGCTCTATTGCAGGATTTTGTAAAATGTAATACTGCACAAGCTCAACCATAGCTTTGACATGCCCTCATTCCTTAGATATAATAGCTTGAAGAAAAGAAATACAATTTTAAAGAATAGATATGGCATACAGAGAAAGGGAAAAAAAACAATGTTTTTTTTATCATGGAAGCCCAGTTGCTGGTAGAATGCTACAATATTCTCTTTCACTATATAAACATGTTAATACAAGTGCAAGCGTGTGGAGCTACAGTAATACAGAATATGGAATAACAGAGTTGAAAGGAACTTTGGAGGTCTTCTAGTTCAATATCCTCAAGCAGAAAATCCTATACCATTCCAGACAAATGACTGTCCAATCTACTCTTAAAAATCTCCAGTGATGGAGCACCCACCACATCTGGAGACAAGTCATTCCCCTGATTAATTGTTCTCACTGTCAGGAAATTTCTTCTTAATTCTAGGTTGGATCTTTCCTTGATAAGTTGCCATCTGTTAGTGCTTGTCCTGCCTTGAGGTGCTTTGGAGAATAGGTTGATGGGATCCCCCCTCCTCTCTGTGTCAGTCTTTGAGGTGCCTATTTTCAACTTGTGCACTTTTCTTCCAGGGACAAATCTTAATGGTGGCTTAATGGCCGGTATTGAACTGCTGAATGAGGCTCACAAAACTGGTTCTTTGCCTGAAAGAAGTGCTTCCTTAATTATTATGTTAACAGATGGCAGACCCAGTAAAGGTAATTTTCTTGGCAGGCAAGCTTGGTATAATACTCTGGAACTAGCTTTGGGTTTCATATTTTAGTCTTACATAAATTAATCTCTGCATCTGACATATATATTTGGTGTAAAACCTATTTAACACTAATCATCATGTATTTATCGATGATTTATGCATCAGTAAACACGTTATGCAATTATTTAGGAACTTTGAAGAGAATTTCACCTTAATCAAGAATAAACCATTTGACCATGCTTAGAGTCCCTTCGTTCTTCTGGCTTCAGTGAGCTGAAACATGTTATAAATCCTTCAGTAAATCATCATTTCTCATTTTATCAAACCCAGGGAGCTATATAGATAATGCCTGGGTTCACATACTGTGCTAAGCTATGGTTTACTAAACTCCAACTTGTTGAATACACCACAGTTGGCTGGATTTACATAACCAAGACCAAATTACTTTATGGATTAGTTTTATGTGTAACTCTAGCCAAGCCAATGAACAAACTTTGAACAAACTTTAAATCAGACTTTTCATTGTAGCTTCTCCATTGTAAAGTCGTTGCACAAAACTATTGCACACAAAAAATGATTCCTGGTTGCTTCGTGCATTTATATAAAGGAAAAAACAAAAAGGATTTGGGTGTGACAAAAAATAATTCAGATATCAACTCACTTATCAAAAATACAGTGTGCTGCTTTATGAATATGAACCACAATTATATGTTAACTGAATCAGGACAGGAAACTGCTGTTCTGAGTGGCAAATCTGATTTCAAAAGCAAGCCATGTTCAAAATTCATACTAAGCTGAGTTTTTATTACTTGGGGTATTATAAATGAAACAGGAACAACAAAAATGTATTTTTAAAAAATTATGTTAACTTTTTGTGTGTTTTCCTGTAGGAGAATTAAACACAGACAGAATTTCACAAAATGTCAGAAATGCAGTTCAAGGAAAGTATCCTTTATATAATCTTGGGTTTGGCTATGATCTGGACTATGGATCTTTAGAAAAGATGGCATCAGAGAACAATGGGTTGGCTCGGCGTATCCATGAAGATTCTGATTCCGCTCTGCAGCTGCAGGTTTAAATGATAAAATATTCATTCAACTTTTGTACAGAATAATAGATAAATATAATCATTATATAATTGCTTTACTTTTAAGTCTATTTAAAAAAAAATTAAGTCCAGCAGTGACATCCTTTTCTAGATGAACATGGCCTGGGAGATGGGTAGGTTAGTCAGATAGGTCACACAATGAGTTCTCCAGTGCAATAACAGAAAGATTGGTGGAAGGGAGCTCTCATTTAGCCTCAGATTGCAGTGCCCCAGACCAGGGCATGTTACGCTGGATTGTTTTGGTATCTGAGCAAGTCTTACCTACTTCCCTGGGAGCCAGTGACTTGCATCTTAACAGCCACCTCCATAGCTACTAAAGATAGTCACATTGCAAATATATCTTTTTGGATTGATTGATTGATTGATTGATTGATTTATATACCACCTTTATTAAAAAAAATTATAAACAACTCAAGGCAGTGAACACTTCTCCCTCCTTCTATTTTCTCCAGAACAACAAACCTGTGAGATGGATTGAGCTGAGGGAGAGGTCACTGGCCCAAAGTCACCCAGCCAGCTTTCATGACTAGAACTCATAGTGTCCTGGTTTCCAGGCCAGTACCTTAACCATTACACCAAGCTGACTCCTTAGTAAATAATAAAATTTAATGGGGCACCCATTCCCCTTGACAGACTGTCAAGCTGAAGTTTTACTGATAATTGGGTCAAGGTGTTTCTATATTTGTTTTTTTTTTCTGTTTCTTTTAAACATTCTGTTTGATTTCCCTTTAGGGCTTTTATGATGAAGTGGCCAATCCTTTACTTACTGAAGTGGAGTTACACTACCCTGAAAATGCCATCTCTGACCTGACTCAAAATAATTTTAAACACTATTATGACGGTTCTGAAATTGTTGTGTCTGGACGCATCATAGACGATGTTCTCAATAGTATTACTGCAGATGTGAAAGCTCATGGGGTAAATACAAGATTGGATCATTTTCCACTCATGGGTGGGGGAGGGAAGAGCAGCCCAATCTCTATATTTACTTATTTATTTATTTATTTATTTATTTATTTATTTATTTATTTATTTATTCGATTTATATGCCACCCTATCTCCTGAGGGAGTCAGGGCAGCTTACAATCAAAATAGGATTTAGTACAATCAGACAAACAAATTGATGAGTTGAGGTCTCACTACTGATTAGGATAATTTAGGATATGTTCAGAACCCTTTCCTGTTCTCCCTCAGTCCGGGTAGGCTAGTTGGAATAGCCAGGTTTTTAACTCACAGCGGAAGGAGGTTTTTAACTCACAGAGGTCAGGGGCCGTCCAGAGCCCCGGGGGAAGTTGATTCCATAGGGTGGGTGCTCCCACTGAGAAGGGATGGCTGGGGATGGCTAGATGACATTGTTGTGTTGATGGTATCTGGAGAAGGCCCTCTTGATGGGAGCGCACAGGACATTGGGAGTTGGTTATTGGCAATAGGGTCTCCCGCAGGTATCCTGGTCCAATGCCATAAAGGGTTTTATAGGTCAGTGCCAGCACCTTGAATCTCACTCAGAGGGCAACCGGTAGCCAGTGCAGCTCATGCAGGAGGGGTGTAATATGGGAGTATCGGGAACCTCCCATCACAACCATCACAATATAATGGTTCCCTATTTAAAAGGGTCATATAAATGGAAACTTGTCATTCAAAGTACAACCCATCTATTAAAACAGGGCTCCCCAACCCTCAGTCTGTGGACTGGCAGCGGTCCACGGCATGTCAGAAACTGGGCCACGCAAACAAGCGAAGGCCTATCTATGGGATGCAGACAAAATGAGAAACCATGCGTCTTCTGGTCTATGGAAAAAGCTCTCTCCGTGGAAACAGTCCTTGGTGCCCAAAAGGTTGGGAAGGGCCCCCCCGCTGTATTAAAACATAGTCCAAGGAGTCATTTCAGTACTTCCCATATCCAGTAAGTAGAAAGTGTACAGTATGTGTGCCAGAGTCTCTCTGTATGTACATAGGAGACTTAAATGAACAATCTGCTTCTGGGTCTTTCAGAGCCTGAAAAGGGTTAGGAAATTGGGGTGATCAGAAATACAACCACATTTAGGGCCAGTTCCAGGGTCCCACAGTCCACAACCACTTTTTACAATGGCTTTGCCTATCCATAACAAAACCACACCCAATGAGTACTACTGGTTGGCTTGCTGACCATGGCATTTGGTTAACAACCATGGATTTGCTTAATGACTACTGCAAAAAAGGTAAAATTAGTTGGTCCAACCGTTTTATGACCATCATGACTTACAACTGTGAAGTCCAGGATCCCTTACTGTCATATGTTGAGGACTACCTATAGGTGCTGTGACTGCTGTACAGTAAACTATTACTATAAATGTAAACAATCTGAATTGCTGCCATACAAATGAATCAGTAAAAGAAAGCTTTTGTTTTAACAGGCTGAAAATGACCTAACTTTCTCTGAAGAATCAGATATTCATCAAACAGCCAAAGCTTTTGAAGATCAGCAGTACATATTTGGGCATTACATTGAGAAACTTTGGGCTTACTTAACCATTCAACAGCTTTTGGAAAAATGGTAATGAAGGATGTTTTCCTCATGATACTTTAGTTTAGAAATTTTATAGAAGTATCCTCTGCTCAATCCAATGAAGTAACAATCCTACGCGTAATTACCTGGGCATAAGCCCCATTGAACACAGTGTGTTTGCATCTGTCACATTGATTTGTAGAATTTATAAACCACATGTTCATTGTTAATTATTATGGTGCTATGGGCAAAAAACGTTGGCCATAATATTGATCTGGAAAATTGGGAGAGAATGTGGGGATTAAATTACAAATTAATTACATCTACAGCATACCGGGAAAATCAATATAAAATGTTTTACAAATGGCACCTCCCCCCCGCTAGACTGGCTAAAATGTTTAAACCAGACCCAAACTGTTGGAAGTGTGGAAAAGAAAAAGGCACTTATTTCCATACCTGGTGGAAATGTCAGGAGGTGAAAAAATACTGGAATATAATTAGACAATGGCTAGAAGAAATTATGAATCAGAAAATTGAACTTAATCTGGAAACTTTTCTATTTGGCATAATAACACAAACATGCAATGAAATAGATAGATCATGTTACACATATTAACAGCTGCAAGGATCTCGTACGCACAACTTTGGAAAGAAAAAAGGGTTCCAACGGAAGGCATGGTTATAAAAAAAATAGATTGTATACAGATGGACAGGCTAACAATGAAAATTAAAGACAGATTCAATTTACTATAGGACCTGGTATGCCTGGTATGAGTGGTTTAGAAATAAAAAGAAAATAAAATGGCAATTTTTTAAAAAAATTTTATTCATATTTATATCCCGCCCTTCTCCGGAGACTCAGGGCGGCTTACAGTTTTTGGGATACAACCCAATGCACTCAGCAATAGCCTTCATTCCATTGTATATGCCTGCTTATTACTAAGCGGCATTACTTAGGAAAAGAATGAGGGAATTAGGAGGGAATTAGGGAATTAGGAAAAGAATGAGGGAATATGTAAATATGTAAATATACTATAGAGAAGATTGACGTGTAAGGATAATAGATAGTGATTTATAATAAGAGTAAGATGTAATGGTAAAGGCATAAGTAAATACACATACTGAAAAATGTAAGGAGATGTAAAGATGTCTTGATGTTGATAACAATGTATAAAGTTTTATTTTTTTTTTAATTTTAAAACTTAACAAAATTTATTATTAAAAATAAAAAATAAAAAGAGAGAATTTTAAAAAATGCCTTTAGTGTCAGTATCAGAATTTTATACAAGAGCCTTTTAAATGTAAATAACACCGCAACCTTCATGTTGGTGTATCAAGCTGTGAAAGTATTGTACAACTAAGATATTAGGTAGTAGGTGTCTTCTAATAAAGAAATCATTGCAGCTTCTGTTAAGTTTGCATGAAGAGTCAGACGCGAAGAGCTTCAGTGAAGAGTTTATTAGTGACTACAGCTGGAATGGACCCAACTTGGCTGGGCTATGGCTGCTACTTATAGCCAGCAGCCGTAGTTGCCAGCCAATCAGAGTGCAGGGTTTTCCCACACTTTTTAAACCAATCCTATTTGACATTTTACAAGAACAATTCAAACTAAACCGATGACATTCAAACCTACATACATAACACCCCTCCCCACTAGGTTCAGTCCATACCAAACCCCAACCTATCTAATGTATTCTTTTGAATAGGTGGGGCTCTTGCATGCGTTGAGACCTTCGTGGTTCAGAAGTTTTAACATTCTCACCCAGTGAGAGGAAATGTGTCTGCTGACATTTCCCTACTGGGACTTCCTGTGAAAGAAGACCCTGTTTGATTGTTAGAATCTGGTCTCTCCTCCCAACCCATCTCCAGCCCAATGTCAGCACCCAAGTCAGGTAGTGATGTACAATCTTCCACTTCTAAGGATGGATTTTGGCATTGTGACAGGTTTTGGGATGGTTCCTGTCGTAATGGCTCGTTACACATGGGGTGGATTCTTGCTTGCTGATTTTCCTCCTGTTCCTCCCCTTCCCCTCTAGAATTGACATCAGGTGAGGGAACTAGAGAGGAACAAGTGCGATGTTCCTGAGAGAACCTGGATCTAAGTTGATCAATGTGCCTGCTCCAGAGGAATCCATCCTCTGTTTGCACCCTGTAAGAACGAGGGCCTGTGATTTGAGTTATCTCAGCAGGAATCCACAAAGGTTCACCCATAAGGTTCTTAGCATAAACAGAATCACCCACACTGAATGTGCGAACTTTGGAAGTGGAATCTAGCGGAGCGTTGGGTCCATTTCTTCTTTAGGTATAAGGGTGATATAGGCTTCCAACCAGGTTTCAGGTATTCTCTTTTTTAGTAACACTTCATTCATCACTTCTAGAAGGGGAGTGCTTAACACTTCCTGGAAGGTCTTATAGAATTCTGCCGGTAAGCCGTCTGGACCTGGTGCTTTCCCTATATTTTGTTTCTTCAAAGCTTCTGTCAATTCCATCATGGTTATATTCCCTTCTAGCATTATTTCAATATCTTTAGGTATCTGTGGCAGTCTTGTCTTTTGTAGATACTGTATAATTTTTTCTTCTGGGATATCTTCTTGAGAGTACAGTTTTTCATAATAGTCTCGAATAATTTTTTTCTTTTCATCATTCCTATATTGTATATTCCCTTTTCCATCTATTAATTGACTAATTTTCTTTGTTTCTCTTTCCTTTCTAATTTTATAAGCTAACCATCTTCCTAGTTTATTAGCATTTTCAAAATAATTTTGTTTAGCGCCTTTAATCTTTTGAGCAACATCTTCTTTATCCACTAAAGCCATTTTATGTTTAATCATGTCCATTTTCCTTTTAATATCTTTCCCTTGCGGTGATTCTTGTAATTCTTTTTCCAATTTCATGAAATCATCTTCCAATATTTTAAATGTCTTTTCCGTTTAGTATTTCTTTTCCTTGTGTAATCAATTATCAATCCTCTTGTACAGGCCTTCATCAGTCCCAACGGGTTTGTAATGATGTATCTTCTTTTCTATTTTCCTTGAAGAAAAAGTAAGTTCTGTTTCAATTCTCTTTTAAATTCTTCTTCTTTCAAAATCATATTATTTAATGTCCATCTAGATCTTCTCCTCTGTCCTTTCCAAGCAACTATCAGTGGATTGTGATCTGCCCAGGTCCCAATTTCAATTTGAATTTTCTCTATATCGGAGAGCATATCTGCAGATGCCCATACCATATCTATTCTTGAGCATGATTCATGTCTGTTTGAATAAAAAGTAAATTCTTTATTTCCAGTATTTCTCTCTCTCCATATATCTTTAATATTCATTTCTTCTATCATTTGAAAAAAGGACTTGGGCAGCTTTCTTCTAGTTTTCTTTTTAGTTCTCTCAGGGGTACTTTTCCTTATTCACATTAATGTAATTCTTTGCTTTTCTTTCATTTGCAGCTACTCAACAATGTAAGTGACAATTTTATATTTCTGAACTATCTCATTTCATTAAAAAGGAATTGGATAAAATTGTTTCTGTGACATTTCTTCTGAGCTGATTGAAAATACTGCTAACAGCAATATTAGAATAGAATAGAATAGAATAGAATAGAATAGAACAGAACAGAATAGGAATAATAGAGTTGGAAGGGACCTTGAAGAAAACCCCACAGAGATACATTATTTTTCAGTTTGCATAATAATAAATCTGCCTGTGAAACTGAACAATTTATTGCTTTTTTCAGTTGGATTTTATCGTTTTGCAGTAAAAGAATAGTTATACACCGCTCTGAAATCTCTAGTGAGAAATGTCATATAAAGAAATGTTTTAGATAGATAGATAGGTAGGTAGGTAGGTAGATAGATAGATAGATAGATAGATAGATAGATAGATATAACCACTTATAGTCTCCAAGAGACTTAATCTCCATCAATTTGTCTTTTGACAATAAGCATTTTAAAGCTATTTAGTGCCATGACCATCTATTGAATGTCCTTTTACTCAGGATCTGGCTTCTATACAGTCATAAATCTAAGTTGTTATTGTGGTCAGTGTCACTACCTTTGAAGCGGGTTCCTTCCCATTGGGGAAATCTTATAAAAGAACATGACTAAATCTGCATTGACATACTTCAGGATAATCCTTCAAGTGGTTGAAATAAATTGCCTTAATAAAAGCAACTCACTGAAAAGCAATGTCAATTTTTTGAGGGAAATGTTGGTATATGGACTGTCCATGTTCATGACTGCCTGAAGAATATTCTCTTGCAGATGATCAATTAATTTTCATTTCAAAGCTGAATTGAAGTCTTTCATAAATACTTAGATATATGGACAGCACAGAATTGAACCAATAGGAATGGCCAAAACTACCCATTATAATTTTTGAATTTGAGTTAATTAAAAATCCTTGACAGAAATTCTTGAAGGATATCAGTACAGATTTATTGTACTCTTCTTGTATGACTTTTCTTTATTAGTTGATTGGAATCTCAATAAAATGTTATTTTATTTCATGCATATTGTTTTTCCCTTTCTTTTATTTATCTGACAATAGCAGACATTTTACAAATAAAAAACACTGAATAATATAGTATTTTTATATAATAAATTTTATTAGATGTAATCTTTAAAAACATTGAATGTGGTGGACTTCTTTGACATACATTTTTATCATTACATATTATGTTAAATACTCTGAAAATTTTGTACATTTATATACACATATACATTTAATCTTTATACATTTTAAATCCTTTCCGTTACCTTTCAATTACATTTTACTAACTCCCATTCATTTCCCTCTGTGGTAAAATTTATTCCATATTATATAATATTCTGACTCATGTTTATCCTTCAGTTCCAATGTCAACCTGTCCATTTCAGCGCATTGTAATATCTTATCCATCACCTCATCTTCCCTTGGGATTTCTCTAGCCTTCCAATTTTGGACATGTATTATTCTTGCCATTGTATTACATGAATTATTGGGTAGGTGTCAGATTTACTATACTTCTCTGCCATAATTCCCAATAAAAACATCTCAGGTTTATAGTTTATTTTTAGCCCCATCATTTCCTCTAGCCTCAGCCAAATTTTATACCCAAAACTCCTGCGTCTTTTTGCAGGCCATACATGATAATATGTGCCCCTTTCTCTCAAACATTTCCAACAATTTGGTGATTGGTTTCCATATATTTTAGCCAATCTTGCTGGTGGGAGATGCCACCTATTGAACATCTTGTACAAGTTTTCCTTGTTTGATGTAGCTAATGTCATTTTTTTGTTTCGCTCCCAAATTTGTTGCCATTGGTCCAAATTTATATTAAGTCCAAAATCCTTGGCCCAGATCATCATCGTTTCTTTGACCTGTTCTTTATGCATTTTATAGTACAATAAATATCTGTAGATACTCATTATTTGTTTTTTTTCTGGCCCTAATAAGATTTTATCTAATACCGAATCTTGGAGATTAATTCCCCACACTTTTTTGTCTTTTTCATACCTTGATTGTATTTGGAGACGAAAGCAGAATACAGTGTTGACATTCACTGAAACTCTGCTATTAAAGTCAGATGAAAACTGAGATAAAAATTCAATGTGCCTTAAAGTTGATAAAACAAATACAGCTATCCTAATTTCAGTTATGTAACCCCTTCTCTTTTTTTCCTCTTGTGCAGCAGTACCAGTATATGCTTATCCATCATTTACCTCATCAAGCCCTAGACACAGGTACACAAGTGGTAAGTTTTGTTTTGATGTCTTTTTTTGTAAATGGAAAGGAGAAAAGTGTAATATTTAAAGTCTGCTGGTGGACACTTTATACTATGATTATTTTACCATAAAACACATTAGTAATATACATGGGTCCCATCCAGGAGTGGGATTCAGCTGGTTCGGGCTGGTTCGGGCGAACTGGATGTTAAGTTTACATCCAGTTTAGCCAACCAGTAGTTCCGAAGAAAAGCTGGCCCTGCCCCCACCCCTCCCAGGAGTTTGGTTCTGGCTCCTAGGTAAGTGCAGGGAGCCCTCCTAGGCCCAAAATGGGGCACAGGGGGTGCAGTACACCCCCGTGCCCCATTTTGGGCCTAGGAGGCCTCCCTGCAGCCTCAAGAAAGAAAGAAAGAAAGAAAGAAAGAAAGAAAGAAAGAAAGAAAGGGAGGGAGGAAGAGGGAAGGGAAAGTGAATGAGATATAGAGGGAGGGAGGGAGGGAGGAAGAGAAAAAGAAGTGCAAGGAAGGAGCACAAACCTGCTGGCACTAGACGCAGCTTCAAAGGTTGCTTTGAAACAGCACAGCAATCCACGGCCGGAAGGGACCTCAGAGGTCATCTAGTCCATCCCCTGCTCCAAGAGCATTGTTAAAGTGAGTTTCTCTCTTTTGACCCACCCAGTCACATGACCACATAGCCACTCCCACCCAATCATGCCCACTCCATCACATGACCACCAAGCCATGCCCACCTAGTCACATGACCACCTAGACATGCCACCCAGTCACATGACCACTAAGCCACACCTACCAAAACATGCCCACAGAACCAGTTGTTTAAAAATTTGAATCCTGCCACTGGTCCCATCTAATTTGCAGGTTTAGGACTATGCTAAGAGAGTAGCGTACAGACCCCTTTTTCACAGGTTATATCCTTTTTTGTTTCTAGTTTTCTCTAACAGTGGCTTGCCATGCCATGAAACCTGACAAATAATAATTTAGTTAGCATGGCTGAAAATCCTGCCTTGCCAAACCATTTGCAGGCAGTTCTCGGTTAGCAATGGCAACTGGGATTGGAATTTCTGTCGCTAAGTGATGCAATGGTAAAGTGCAACATCATGTGACATCATTGCTTAGCAACCCCAGCAATCCCCACTGCCATCATTAAGCAAGGATGACAGGTCCTTAAGCAAGTTCCAGGTGACTTGCAAATAGACCAGCAGGCAGGTAAGATACAGTGCATAGTGCAAGCATAGCAGTCCAGGAATGGCTGCTGCCAGGCAGAGGAAGGTGCAAGAGATTTACCAGAGTGACTTGCAGCCTTCTCTGTCAGTTTCCTCATTGACTTTGCTTGTGGGAAGCCAGCAGAGAAGGTTACAAAAGGCAAACATATGATTATGGGATACTGCAACCCTTGAAAGTGTGAACCAGTTGTCAAGTGCCCAGGTCACAGTCACTATGGGAGTGCTGTGATGGCTGGAACTTCGAAGACCAGTAGCATGTAAGTCTTCTTTTTCAGTACCATTGTAACTTTGAACAGTGACTTAATGAAGAAGTATCTCTATAGCCAGTGGTGGGATTCAAATTTTTTTACTACTGGTTCTGTGGGCATGGCTTAGTGGCTGTGGCAGGGGAAGGATACTGTAAAATCTCCAGTCAGAGGTGGTATTTGCTGGTTCTCCGAACTACTCAAAATTTCCGCTACCTGTTCTCCAGAACTGGTCAGAACCTGCTGAATACCACCTCTGTCAATACTATGTTATCATCTCACTCAAAATGTTAATCAGATGGTTCATCAAATATAGTGAACACGGGTTAGAAAAATCTAGGATATGGACAAGAGAATTTCTGTACAAAAGAAGATTAGTAGGTGAAACTAAATCTAAAACTCCATGGCAAACTTTCTATGAAAATATTTCCATCACATATTCACATCGTACTCGTGTCAGAAGCACCAGGGCATTTCTGGGTTGAAAAGTTATTTGGTAACATCACCATTTCCTGGGGGATGTCCAATTGGAGGCTTCTTTCATGTTCCTGGTGAGAGCTGGAGTGAAGGATGGGAGCTCATCCCGTCTCACAGCAGCATTTGTGTCTCGAATGTGGGCTTGCTAACCCCTAATCCAGCATCCTAACTACCTGAGCCACTGTGCTACCTTCAACACAAATTGAGTGGCACACTGAAAGTATTATCATACTGAAAATATTATTATAGTATGTGAACCAAATTCATAGAAGATATAATTTAGCCATAAATTTTCAATAAAATATTCTTTGGAGTTAAATCTCAAATGTGCAAAGTGAAATCTTAACAAACAGTGATGTAAATTCATAATGTAGTCTGTTCGGCTTTAGAGTCTCATGTGAATGTAATTCGATTAAAAACAACATAGGTATTGTATACTGTACATCATGGCTTATAAAAGTGAGATGTACTTAGCCATCTGGGACTTATGCAACAAGTAGTGGTTAAAACAACTGGAAGAACCTTGGTGGTGCAGGCTGTTAAATGCCTAGCACTTAAGTTCCAGCTGCCTGCAATTACTGCAGGCTCGATTCCCACCAGGCTCAAGGTTGACTCAGCCTTCCATCCTCTCAGGGGAGGTAAATTGGGGACCCAAGATTGTTGGGGGCAATAAGCTGACTTTGTAAAAATGCTGCTTAGTAATAAGCAGGCATATACAATGGAATGAAGGCTATTGCTGAGTGCATTGGGTTGTATCCCAAAAATTGTAAGCCACCCTGAGTCTTTGGAGAAGGGTGGCATATAAATGTAATTAAAACAAAAACAAAAACAAACTATGACTGACTACAACACCAACCAAACACCTGAGGTCAGACTCTTTTTTGAATATGTTGATGACATTAAGGATAAAAGGGGAAAAATATATCACAAAGCAGCCCATTTCTCTCTGCAGTTGATGGAAATCCACATTTCATCATAGACATCCCAGAACAAGATGATCATCTTTGCTTTAACATTTATGCAGATCCAGGGGAAATTTTAAAGCTAATCAGGGACCCTAGTACAGGTAAGTTGAAATGATCCTGCCAAGACACAGGTTTCTTATTTCATCTCCTGCCTAAGAGTTAGCTCAGATATTTGTGTGTCTATTGATTTAATTGATTCATATGATCACCAAACTCACAAATTGCAATTTTGGGCAACTTGCCTAGGATTAAAACAGAAAAAGAAGGGGAAGGGTGTGGGGTGGGGTTGTCACAAAATGTAATCATTAGAAAACACAGTGCATCCAAGGCAGTTACAAAACAGGCTGAACTAACACCATGACCTGATGCCTGGAGGAAAGAGCCACATTTTCACAGCTTTACAAAAGGTTTAGGTTGAGGTTTAGGTTTATTTGGACTTATAAGCTGGCCTCTCTCCCGAGGGACTCAGGGCGGTGTACATAAAAACAGAGAATACAAAAGTTAAAACAAATTCTAAAAATATTAAATCAACACCAAATAAACTTTAAAATTAAAACCCTGATCCACTGTCAGTCCAGGCCGGATTGTAAGAATAACCATGTTTTGAGGTCACGGCGGAAGGAGCGGAGATCAGGGGACAGGCTCAACTCAAGGGGTAGTTGATTCCAGAGGGTGGGCACCCCCACAGAGAAGGCCCTACCGCTAGGGGCCACCAGCCTACACTGTTTAGCTGACGGTATCCCCAGGAGGCCCCATCTGTGGGAGCGCACTGGGCAATTGGTATTTGTCAATGGAAGGAGATGTTCTTGCAAGAGCAGCAATACTAGGGCCATCCAAATCTTTAATGAGGGGGCAGGGTGGAAGATGCCTTACCATAGAAAGAATCTGTAACAGAGAAAGGACAGAGCTGAAAAAGCCAGATTTATTATTATAGTTATTTTACAGGACATAAAATATACTATTTCATTGCACTAATATATTTCTATAGCTATATACTGCTTGATCATCCTTTAATTGTATTTATTTATAGAATAAAATCAAATTTCTTTCCATTGAAAGAAACCTAGAAAGGGTCTCTCCTCTTCATCCTTTTTTAAGGCATTACTGTCAATGGACAGCTGATTGGAAATAAGCAGAGCAAGAATGATGTCCAGCCACAAAACAGTTATATCGGTAGACTTGGGATTCTCAATGAAGAACTGAATTTAAAGCTTGAAGTAACTCCTGAGAAAATCATTCTACACAATGGCACAAAGCAGATGACATTCACATGGTTGGATGAAGTTACCTTACTACATCCCACGTAAGAGCCTAAATCGCATTTAAAAGTAAAGTCAAACTCAAAGAAGGGTGGTGACCCATCAAAGTGTTTTATTTTATTATTAAATTGATGTTTATTATGCTCTTGCAGGCAAGGGCAGTATCATACTCTGATTCCTGTTTTAACCACACAACAAGAATACAGAGTAAGTTATATTGAAAGATAACAACTAATCTGAACTTTAACCATGGTTAAACAGAAATCTAGCAGCCTTGGGATCTGAATATGCTTGATAATTATATTTATTCCATGAGACAATCTCTCTCTCTCTTCCTTTCTCTCCCTCCACAACCTCCGTGTGTGTCTGGGGGGGGGATAGGGAAAGAGAGAGACAGAGAGAAAGAGTGTCAGAAAGTAGAACTTTCTGGAGTTACAATGCAGTTTACAACTTAGTAGAGTTTGATGGGATGATCAAACCTACCAATGACAGGGTGGCATTGAGCACCTCACTGTGATACTGTAGGACACGCCCCTAAGTATAAAAGGGGCTGTCAACTGTCATTTTCAAAGAGAAAGAAAATGAGGAGATTCTAAGGAGATTCTGTGGAGACTCATTTTGTCTGAGGGAGATTGGAGATACAGAGAAGATCCAAGACTCTGAGGAGATATTAGGATCTGACAGACTGAGGTCTGTGTATGAGAAGATATAGCAAAGAGATCTGAGAGAAGATCTATAACCTAAAGAGAAAGGGACTTTCTAAAGAGGTTAGTTATATCTAAGAAGAGGTTATGAGAGGAAGAACTGTGAATCTCTCATAGAAACTTCTAGTTCCTTGAAGGACTGTTTAAAAGGAACGAAAGAAGAAAAGACTCTGTATATATTTAAGAATAATATATTTATTGATTATTCTGTTATAAATAAATCTGTTTTGATCTGACACAACTTGGCATTGCAATTTATTGAATGACTCTGTGAAATAGATATAGTTTAAAGATCCAGGCCAAATTAATATTATTTAACAAAGAGGAGGGAAGAGAGGGAGAGAGAGAGAAAGAAACAGTGGGGCAAACATCAGATAATTTTGCTACATTTCACTAGTGTAGGAAATAAAGCTTAAAAAGTGACAATAACACTATGGTAGGGATTGGTTAAAAAAGGCATAGCAACAAGTACGCATAAACGATTTTAAAATATACAACATTCTTCATTTGCAATGTATTAGTATCCCCTTAGAAATAAGTCCCATTGAATTAAATAGAATCTACTCCAAAACATGTATAGAATCAGGGTTATGTTTTTCATTCAGAATTATCCCTTCTAACTGATGTTAATTTTCCTTGTAGTGCTAGTTGTACTTTGAGTCTGAGAAATACAGTGATATGAAAAGGGCATCCATTCTGGTCCTTTCTGTCTGAGCCCAAACTGATCTGAAATCAGCATGCCAGAACTAGTAGATCCCTCTCCCCAATGACTGAGACTCCAACAACTGATGTTGGTTGTTGGCTTGATGTTTTAGGATCAAACACATACTCTGCCAAGTTGCTAAAAGCTTAGGTTGTACTTAACTTTCCACAGCCAGGCTGAACCATTCACACCAAGGGAGACTCTTTTTGCTTGTTGGATGTTTCAGGATGAAGTTGGCTTCCGATCAGCACAGGAAAAGGGAAATGAACACTAGCATTAATGATGTTACCTAGCTTGGGTAGTGAAACAGCTGCAAGAAAACAACCCAGCTCAGAAAGCAGCAACCTCCTCTTCATTTCAACCCTGAGCTACAAATGTTCTCCTTTGTTGGCAGTGCTGTTGTAACATTGAACAGTCACTAAATGAACTGTTGTAATTCAAGGACTACCAGCATTAGTATTTTTTTTCTTTCTCTGAGCTGTCTACTTTGCCATTATTATTTTTAAATAAATAAATAAATCCACCAGTGTATCATTTTCCCATTTCCTCCCACTGTTTTCATTATTTTTTCTACTCCCTGAAGTGACTGAGAAGATAATGAAACAATGCACTGATGGACACATTAAAAATAGCAGTGTAGCTGAAAAATAGATAGCTCAAGGGAAAAACAGTAAGTTGAGATAAAAACTGCTTTGTCTATTCATTAAGATTTTGCTGCATGTAAGCATTATGTTACAGAGAAAAGTCTGCTGCAAATGTTACTACAGTAGAGGTTACCCAGGAAAAGCAGAGAAAAAGCATTTTTATGTTAAAACTGGTTGCTGTGCCTCTGTGTTATGTTTAATATTTTAAGTTTACACATTTAATTTAGATTTGCATATGGAGAGTGATAAGGGAGACAGATAATGAATGGGGGGGGTTGAAATATCAAACAGACAAAACATGCAACATGCAAGAACCTTCTCCCAAAATCTATTCAGAATTTTAAAGTTTGGATTTTTTTAAACTAGGTAGCTCTGTAAATGATAGTCAGTTAAAATAAATTAACCAACAGACCTTCAAACCCTGTTTATTTTTCCAGCAGGATTGCAGGAAAGGCAGGAAAATCCCTATATGGCTCTAAACACCTGGCCATTCAGGAATTAACTATTTCCCTACCTTCAAAATAGTGCTTCTAAAGTTCAGTGCATATCCTGAATTATAGTCAAATAAGTAGTTAGGATTCAGTACCCATCTGAATTTTAGATGGGAATTTCAGATCAAACATAGCTGGTAACCTCTTGTGGCTAACAGAACACTGATATCTGGATCCACTTCTCCCTGAAAATCTGTATACGATAGAATTATCTCTCAAACCTTGATCCTCCTCCATAATCAGTGATCCTCTTTCACCCCAGAAGCCTGTTCAGTGGCCTCTAATATACCCCAGAACCAGTGTTTCTTCAGGAACTAAAACTGCCTAAATTCCACTTCATTTGCCTACCCACCTCTCCTCATTAATACTAACTCATTTTAGCTGCAGTAAGCTACTACCGTGTTTCCCCGAAAATAAGACCTACCCCGAAAGTAAGACCTAGCACTATTTTCTAAACCTGCCCTAATATAAGACCTACCCCGAAAATAAGACCTAGTGTAAATCTCCAGTTCCAGGAAGACTTTTCAGGGAGCAACCGTGCACCCGCGAAACACCCCCTACACACTCACACCCACTATTTGGCACCATAAATATATAAGACCTACCCTGAAAATAAGACCTAGTGTGTTTTTGGGAGCCAAAAAAAATATAAGACAGTGTCTTATTTTCGGGGAAACACGGTATATGTAAACTGGAAGCAAACCCACATTCCCTTGCACCAATGATGTTGCCTCAGAAGGAAACAACCAAACTCAGAGGATACCAAGAGCTCCTTTCAGCTCTTTAGCCCACCCATCTTACTTTCCTCCCCATTTCTATGAAACCATCTCTCTCTCTCTCTCTCTCTCTCTCTCTCTCTCTCTCTCTGTGTTTATATGTACCTTATTTAAACAATTTATATAGCTGCCCATCTCACAATATAGTACTTTGAGGAGGTGAGCAAAAGATTAAAGCCAAAACAGAATCATAGTCAAAACAAATCAGAATCAGTAAGATTTGTTTTTAATTTTATTATTTATTTATTTATTAACACATTTTTAACCACCCATCTTCCTTACAGAGATAATCATTAAAAACACTTTAGTTCTAGTCCAAGGCTTGGAACCAAACAAATCAGCCCATGGGGTTCATATAACCTTCTGACCCAAAAACCTCAGGAAACAACAAGGTTGTTAATGGCTTATGACTGGCCAAAAGATCAAGGCCATCTGGATCCCAGGGAGAAGGCAGTTTGTTCCGCACTAATTTCCCCCCAAAATTGATTTCCTCCAGGCATAGTTTATATGCCTGAGAGATCACATGTCAGGGTGGCAGACAGAGTTCAAATGGTCCATTTTGTCATATTGATACATACATGCATACAGACACAGACTTATTAAAATATAAATGACTTGGAAGGCCTGCCACAGGAAAGAAAGGACTTTGCAATTGCTTTCCAGAAGCAGAATGTTGAAAAAGCACATCTGCAGGTGAATTGTTGGGGGAGACGGATGTAGCAGATTGTAGTCTGTACAGGTTTTTCTTAAGATGGTTTACAGTCAAACCAGCATGAATGCAAGGTAAAAAAAATTACAGGTATACCGCAGATAGGACATCTGTAATTTAAATAGATCACAATTAACATCTGATGTCCTGTGGGATATCTCTACATTTCACAGGATTTTTTTTTCTGTCCTCTGTCCATATGGAAGATTTTGGAAAAGTCTTGCAAAGCTTGGAATTTCTTTGTGGTAGTTTTCTCACTGAAACTAGTCTGACCTTGAAAATTATCCGAAAGAAGAGTTTGGAAGTATCTATGGGAGAAGGAGCAACATTTGTAATCATTTTACATCAAACTTGGCGGAGAAATCCAAAACATGGAGATTTTCTAGGATTCTATGCACTGGATAGTCACAGGCTCTCTGAACATACCCATGGTTTATTAGGTAAGAATTTGTGCAACATTTTTGATGTGCAGAAGTTAAAAGGACCTGTTCATTCTATTTAAATCTGAAAGGCTCTGATAATTGAAGCTTCCTTCCATAAAATATTGTGCTTGCAAAGATGAAATGTAGCAAGCAACTGCTTTATTATTAATATAGAAGAATAAGTCTTGGATTTCTTGATGTAATATAATTAATTTTCCTTTTGGGTAATTCTTCCATAAGGTTTTTTAAAAATATATTAATTTCTTTTGTACACGGGGAAAAGTGGATTTAAATATCTTTCTTGACTAGTTTCATTTATGTAGATATCAAAGAGTTGATCTTATTTCATAAAATGAAATAAGGATGCAAGATGAATATCTCTCTTATAGATTTATATTACAACCATCCTTTGAACGATGATATCATACCAGCATTGCAAAATGAGAGATACAATGTCCTATTATTTTTTTACAAAAAAATTAAAATATGAGGGGGGCAGAAAGTAGGGAAAGTATGAGATGGCAATGTGTGTATCAGAAGGAAGTGCTATTGTTTTCAATCCCTTTTGTTTGAAATGAATGGCAGCAATAAAGTTAGATGAGTGGCATCAGAAAGGGCATCTGGCTAGTAAACATTCAACTCCATCCAATCTGTCTGGCTCTACTCAAAATTAAGGCATTATGGGGTCATAATAAGGGAGTTTTTTTAAAAAAGTAAAAGCTGCCAAAAAAAGAAAACAAAAAGGAAATAACAAGGATGTATTTACTATAAACTTAGAGACTTAAAAGTTGTTTTTTGAACAGCAAAAAGTTGATTAAAACTTTTTAAAAGCTGCAAGCCAATTGAAGGTCCAGATTAATTTGAAATAAGAATTTGGAGTTAATTATAAAGAATCCTTCCTGCTAAGAAAATGTTTTTTTAATGTAATAAGGCAAGTTTTAAAAAACTGGCCACTGCAGGGAACCCAAGATTTCACTTAAAGAGAAGAACACATAAACTTGTCTAATAGATACAGAATGGTGAATTCAGGAAATATTGAAGGACATTTTTGAAAAATTGTGTCAAAAGTTAATATTAACAATGTTAATCAACAGCAATATCTGACCTATATAGATAGACAGTCTTAAAAAATGTAATGGAAGACAACAAGTGCTACAAGTAAGAAACTGAGTTAACAATGACAGGTTACAAGAATGATGTGGAAATATTATTTACTGGACATACAAAAACCTCCCGATGTTTTATTAAATAAAAGGGACATAGAAATAATAAATCAAGGGAGTAACCTGGATAATTTTCCTATATTGGACTTACAAAAGAGACTTGTTAAAGCTTTGAAGTTCATGAGAAGGGACAAAGAAGAAATAAAAAGAAATCAATTTCTATGCCATTATTTGAATGGAACAAAATTTAAGATTATTAGAAGTAAAAAAAAGGAATATAAAGTTTATTCAAAGCTAAAATAGATAGTTTGTTATTTCTGATCATCCTAAATGGACATTTGCTGAAATGACAATGATTTATGAATTTGTTTATGGATGACAGATAGGATATGGCAGCAAGAGCTTATTTGTGTAATTTAACGGGAAGTGATAAATTAATAAAATTGTTCATACTTGCTTTGATGAAGGTTGGAATCATTTCCTTACATATATATTTCTTATCTTTACTATAGTCTTTCTTTTCTTTCTTTCTTTGAATCTTTTTTCTCCCTTTCACCTTTTACTCTTCCTATTTTTTCTATCTTAATTTTAATTTGTATTGATTTTAGTATTTATAATCTTTAATCACAGTACTTGAAAAATCAAATTGTATTTAATAATAGGGAGAAGTAGGATCTTGGCTAAGTAGAATCTCTGCAAAGACAAATATTCTGTTTAGTTTCTATTTGACATGCTTTTCCTGCTTTCATCTTCAGGCCAGTTTTTTCACCCAATTAATTTTACCATACTTGAGGTCCATCCTGGATCTACTCCAGAGAAACCAGATGCTACCATGATTGTTAAAAATCACCAGCTGACAGTCACCAGGTAAACAATAATGCAAGGATTGTGGAAATGGTATTTTACCTGCAGGGAGTTTGCCTTTTAAATTTCACTCTCTGATTTTTCTGCAGGGGATGGCAAAAAGACTACACTGAAAATTCAAAGCATGGCACAAATGTTCCTTGTTGGTTTATTCACAATAATGCAGAAGGTCTGATTGACAGCACATACACTGACTATGTAGTCTCTAGTCTGTTTTAATCAAACAGATCTAATTATGGTTATGGCCTTTTGAAACAATAAAATGTTATTATACTATGGCATTTGTGCCTAATCTGAAAAATCATAATAAATTATAATTTCTTCTCTATAGTGAAATACTCTTATACCATATGCTTAACCAAAAAGAATCACAAATCACCAGTTAATCTACAAAACTCATGAGCTATTGCCCCTTCCATTCCTTTCATTCATTACAGCACAAGTCTCTTTTTAATATTAGATCTGATAGTTTCCTCTCTATAGTTAAATGAAACAAAATATAATAACATTATTAGAAAGAGGTATTTACATTATGTTAAAAACCTTATAAAAGCTTATGTAACATCTTGGAAATTTTTTATATAATTTTCAACTGATATTAAAACTCTTGCATCAATATTTTGATTACTACCAACCTGCCTTCAATCGAGGACCTGTATACTGCACGAGTCAAAAAGAAGGCTATGGAAATATTTACAGACCCCTCACATCCCAGACATAAACTGTTTCAACTCCTTCCCTCAAAATGACGCTATAGAGCACTGCACACCAGAACAACTAGATACAAGAACAGTTTTCCCCCAAAAAACCATCACTCCGTTAAACAAATAAATCCCTCAACACTGTTCAGCTATTTACAAAGTCTGCACTCCTATTACTGTTAATCTTCTCATCACTCCTTATCACCCATCCCCTCCCACTTGTGACTGTATGACTGTAACTTTGTCTCTTGTATCCTTATTATTTATATTGATTTCCTAGTATGATTTGATTGCTTATTGTACCCTATGACTATCATTAAGTGTTGTACCTTATGATTCTTGATGAATGTATTTTTTCTTTTATGTATGTATACTGAAAGCATTTGCACCAAGACAAATTCCTTGTGTGTCCAACCACACTTGGCCAATAAAGAATTCTATTCTATTCTATTCTATTTTGAAGTAAGTATATATGTGTTTGTATTTATTCTACACATACTAGCTAATCATTATCATCAGAAAAACACATAATTACAAAAACCAATCCAATGAAAATAGTTCATTTAACAGTCAAGCCAAAACAAATATTAACAGCAAAGACAAATGAAACATAGTAACTGTACACATGTAACATATTTAAAACATGCCATCCAAGCATATCTAAATCTGTATATATCCATATATACTAAAATAAAAGAGAACTGTTAAATTATCTCCTCCTCTAGTCTATTAATCTTAACACCCTGGTTAAATAAAATATTCTTTAAATCCCTTTTAATGGCCCAGAAACTTTTTTTTCAGGATGTGTGTGTGTAAAGGAGGAATCTAATTCCAGGGAAGTGAAAAAGGGGCCTGGTTAGAAAAATGTAAAGAACAAATTGAATTTTAGAGAGAAGTAATGGCAGACAAATCCTGAGTGGGTGGGGTTCCTAACACAAGGACTGGTAGTTTCAGTGGGAGTCTGGTTTAGAGAAAAAACCCAATGACAAACATTGTACTATACAGTTAGTCCTTGCTTACCTAACACAACTGGGACTGGAAAAATCTGTCATTAAGCAAAATAGCATGTGACTGTGAGGGGCTTAAAACCTCATTTCTGTGACAGTTGTTAGCAAATAATTGTGAGTCATTAAATGAGACAGCACATGACTGTGACTTGCAGTTTTACTGTTGGCTACTCCATTGACACTGCTTGTCAGAAGCTGCTTGTAAAGTGTACGAATGGTGATCAGGTGACCCTAGGATGCTGTGACAGTCATAAATGCAAGGGCTGGGCTTGAAGTTCCTTTTTCAGTGCCATTGTAACTTTGAATTGTCACTAAGTGAGGCAATTGGCAAACAAGGCCTACCTATGCTAACATAAGACTAGCCAAAGGACACTGTCCTGAATCAAGATTATGGGACAGAGAGCAGAATTGGGATCACCACAGGCCAGGAGACTACTGCAGTAATATAACCATGAACAAAGGCATGCGCCAATAAAGCAGTAACCTCATTCATTAGAGCCCACAAATACTCATCAAATGTCTACAAGTGTGAGGTAACACCCTTTCAGGTTCACAGGTATATTATGAGAATTAAAAGTTAAAGAAATCCTTTTGAATTTTACTCCAGTAGTCGTTGATGACTCTTTGAATTGAAGCTTTTGCACAGTACTTTTTAGTACCGTATTGTTCTGATCCAAACCTGGTTCCAAGAGAGTAAACACAAGACAACCTTTTACTGTTTCATTTATGAATCCTGTTTCTTCACAGATAAAAGGCTGCTTCCAACTAATTAGCTCTGACAAGAAAGAGCCTTGCCAAGTTTTTGCAAGGCTGCCAAGAACAACAGATAAATTTCCTAAACAATAAATCAAAGAGTCTTCAAACACCAACGTCCATCAGGCTCAAGTATCAAACTTCTGTGCCTTCTGCAAAGAACTGTAGTTTCTCAGCTGGCTTTTATCTTCTCAGGGAGGGGCTATTACCTTCCAGCCTTACTTCTGAATCGCCCGTGCTGCTGCAGCTGCTCTTTCCTTTGAGCAGCCCTGTATGCATGCGTGCTGGGCATGGGCTCCTCAGGGGCCTCTTCATCACTGCTGCCAGCCTCCACAATCTCTGAAGGCAGCATTCCACTCCCTGATGGTCCCGGCCCCATCCCTGCATCACACACAGGCCCCTCATCTGAGTCCTCACTCTCCGAGACCTCAGCCATCTGCACCAGCTGTCGGCGAACTACAACGTATATAGAAGGTGCAGACTAAATTATCATCCTTAGTTCACCCTGTGCCATATGCAGCAGTCTATACTAACAGCAAATATAACACCAATCAGCTGTTTTAAACATTTTAAGTATACCCAAACCTACTTTCATTCCAACACATGCATGCTATTCTATTAGGTTAGAATCTCTATTTAGAGACTATTTTGTAAACCAGTCAAATGCTGCTCACCAACCAGGAGATCCATGCAGTGCAATGACACAACACAATAACTTTTCTATATCATGTTTAATTTATTGGACTTGTATGCCGCCCCCTCTCCGAAAGGACTCGGGGCGGCTCACAACTAAAAACAAACAATAAGTTAATTACTTAAAACACTATTAAACAATTACAAGCCAATTGATCTAAAACCCTAATACAGTAATAAAATTTAAAATTTAAAACCACCCCCCCAAGAGGTCAGCATAGCCCGGCCTGTTCAAATAACCAGGTTTTCAAATCGTGATGGAAGGTGCAAAGGTCAGGGGCCAAACAGAACCCCAGGGGTAATTGGTTCCATAAGGCGGGAACCGCCACAGAATAGACCCTTCCCCGGGGCATCGCCAGCCAGCACTGGCTTGCAGATGGCACCCCAAGGAGCCCCTGCCTGTGTGCTCGTACAGGGTGGTTGGCATTCAATGCCGGCAGGAGACGCTCCCGTAAATATCCCGGACCCATGCCTTGCAGGACTTTGAATGTTAACACCAGAACCAGAAGTGAAGTGCTATCCATTCTCCCTCCAGGTAACAGAAAACATATGACTTGAAATCTTCTATTTTTGTTGAAAATCTCTGTCCTGCTTGTCTGCCTAATTACTAGCTGTGAGTAAAGCATCTCTCTCCAGAGTAATAGTTGACAACTGGAATAGATTTTATCCACCTTTAGGCTGCCACAGTACAGTGTCAAAGTAAAGGGAAAAATATACTTTTTTAACAAGCCAATGTATGCCTGTCTCAATAATATATGCAGAAAATATATGCCTCCCCTCATAGGCTGGGGAAAACATGAAGACAATGTCATGGGCCAAGTAGAAAAAATAGATAATATTAGGACAGCTTTATGCCGTGCTTAGGTGTAAAAGGGTGGAGGAGTGGGGGAAGTCCTATCTATTAATCATAGTAAAGGCTATGGCCAAAAAAAGGGCCTCACCACTTTTAACTAGTAATTGGCTGGAAACACCATTATTAAACATAAGAGGTAACCTAGGGATGTTTAATCTTAAGCAACTGCAAGTGTATTAAGTATATTACAGAATTTTGTCATTCATTCATTCTTGTTGTTATTGGGAGCGTCCTATCAAATTCTGTACCTGTCAACAGTGGTGTCCCCCAAGGCAGTGTTCTAGGACCAACTCTCTTCATACTCTACATAAATAACCTCTGTGATCATATTAAGAGCAACTGCGTTCTCTTCGCTGATGATGGAAAGCTATTCAACACCACCGACATTGCAGAGGATTTTGCTGCTCCTCTAGTCAACCCCTCTTTTTCCAGATTTGGGAGTCAGAAGACATAATTCCTTAAGTGTTGTCCATCTTCCTTCATTTTTTTTGCTGCAACAAGAGATTTTCCATTGCATTTGACTTACAAGCTTAAAGGGATGCTCTTTAACTGATCTGTATATACAGTACCTTTCTCTGAATTGTGTTCTGTATGTATAGTTCAATTTCCTACCTTTTAGCTAACATAACTGGATGTGGAATTTGAAAGGCATGAATTAGGGAGGTATCTAATAACTACTTTCTAGCTTTTAACATGTGAAATAGGATTTTCTTTCAATGGGAGGCTGCAAATCTTAGCAGCACATTTTTCAGCTAGTTTATTTAGGCCAGAAGATTCTGTGTGTCTATTTCTTACCAGGTTTCTTGGATCAATAGCAACATACCCACTCCTTCCTTCCTTCCTTCCTTCCTTCCTTCCTTCCTTCCTTCCTTCCTTCCTTCCTTCCTTCCTTCCTTCCTTCCTTCCTTCTCCATTTCAGGCATACCTCAAAATTGAACATTCACACATTTCTCCTTGTCATCTTGGTTATCTAACCAACTTTCCAAATAATTTGTTTGCTGTGCAAATTGGCCCTGTTGCTTCTTGTTGCTAGGTCTCAGTGCCATTGCTGACTTAAGTGCTTTGCAATGCTCTTCATTTTTTCATGTTGTTTTTAATTGTTATTCAACTCTTCATCTGCACTTTGATCAGCCCTGATCAGATCTCAACCCTGGGAAGCAGGCATTGGCAAACCACTCCTGAAATATTGCCAGGAAAATGGCTGACTCAAAAGCACAAAACAGAAAAATATTGTATATAATGATAAAATGACCATATGATTTCACTTACATATAGTACATAAATACACATCTATCTGCACCTTTTTCAGGATCAGCAGCATTATGCAGAATGCTAATTCGTAATTCATTTGTCACCATTCCACTTTTTACAATAGATTTTTGAAGCAACATTTTTTGTTCATTTGTGCAACATTTGTGAGTAGCTAACATGATGTAACACATCTAAAACCAATATTTGACTTTTCCGAGTATTGTCCTTTAAGAAAACTTTAGTCTGTCACAATATTTTTATATATATTCAGATTTGGATTTTATTTATTTAATCTTTCTTTGATCTTCTTCCCAGAATCCAGCTAAATAACTAACCTGGACCCTGACCTTCATCAAGATAAATCCAAAATCTATAGTTGGGCAATAACTTTATTATTAAGTTAACTAAAATGCCACAAAATTTGAGCAAGTTTTTGAATGCTTCAGATCTCTTCTTCAGGCAGATGCATAAATCTGAAGTGCAGATGACATCTTCCTGAAAAAGAGTTCTGAAGAATTCAAAAGCTTGCTTTCTGTAGAGACTTCAGTTTGTCCCTCAACCATCCAACAGTGCTCTAGCAAGCTCAATGACATATATTATTTATCTCTAATAAAAGAAATGAGCTGATGGTCTTTTGCCTCTATTTTAACTAACCAGGTCTGTGTCCTACTCACTGGCTAGTCAAAATAGAAAGCTACCAGATGTGGTTCATTAGCTCCTTAGTGAAGGATAAGCAGGCTGTACCAGAGAGGGCAGCTTTCCTTGTCAAAGGAAAATGCTTGTTCCCCAGGTGAACAGAGGCTTGCTGGAACTCAGCTGGAAGGATGGAAGACAAACCAAGCATCCAGCCTGCTTCCTCTAGAGAAGGCAAACTATAAGCTCATTTCTTAGACAACTGCAACACAAAAGAGCAAGGAAAGAAGGGGACTTCTTAATTGATAAAACTGATTATCACCTCCCAATAATCTGGATTGTAATAATAGTGGATCCTAATCAAATTTTAATATTTTAATACATACATTAATGAAATATGGAAAATTTCAGATTTAAGGTAAGTAAGAGGGAAAAAACAAGATTATATACTACTAAAACTTTCCTGTCTGTTTGTCTGTATGTCAACTTCAATTAGCCAAAATGATGCATCATAAGGCAACAATTTTTGAATCCAGTAACTTAAAGATTGCATAGAAAATCCAAAAAACCATTATTCCCATATAATTGAAATTTTAATGATCTTCACACCAATTGCATTTACAAATTGGCAGCAACTGCAGTACCACTGTGGTCAACCACAGTCACATAATTGTGATTTCTGCCCATATGTCAGGTTCCCACAAGCAAAGGGGAAGCTAGCAGGAAGTCAAAAGCTGCTCCAACTCCCACTGCTTTTTTCCCCTGTCCATGGTCATTCTGTTTATCTCTTTAGCTAAGTAAATATTGATGAGGGGAGACCCAACTTGTTATAGGTTGTCTAGTATTAATTAAAAGTATGACAGAGGAGGTTAAAATCAGCATATTTGACTAGTTTCATACTGGTTAATATATGGGAGTAAAGAATGTATTATGTAGAATGCTTTTTTGTTCTAGACAATAGCTATATTGAAAAATGATGTGCCTTTTTGCAATAACAAAAAGTTTTCAATTCATATAGCAAGGCA
Organism: Naja naja; assembly: GCA_009733165.1. Lineage (NCBI taxonomy): Eukaryota > Metazoa > Chordata > Lepidosauria > Squamata > Elapidae > Naja > Naja naja. The sequence goes on from CM019149.1 coordinate 77,846,782, forward strand.
AAAAAAACCAAAACCCATGAGGTCAAATGCAAGTGTTGAGGATGCTAAAGAAAGAGGTAGTTCAGCAGTACCTAATTTGAAAGTATATCTTGTATCTGGTATGTTTAAAAGAATAGATCTTGTTGAGGAAGAGAAGGTTGTTAAATTTGGAGGTGTAACAGTAGCAGTATAACAGACTTGGAAAGAACCTTGGAGGTCTTCCATTCTGGACAATTGGCTGTCTAATCTGACTCAGCCTTCCATCCTTCCAAGGTCAGTAAAATGAGGACCCAGATTGTTTATAGAGTCAGCAATATGCTGACTCTGTAAATTGCTTAGAGAGGGCTGAAAAGGACTGTGAAGCAATATATAAGTCTAAATGCTATGGCTATTGCTATTGATTAGGGTATTGTTTTTGATGAGAGATGATATGAGAGGTGAGAGGTGAAAGGCAAAAGGTGAGATGTGACAGGGGGAGAGAGAGAGACAGAGAGACAGAGAGAGACAGAGACAGAGACACAGAGATGGACAGACAGCAGACAAGATGTTTAGTTTTGTGTTTGAAAGGTTAATTTTTTATATTTATTTTATTTATTTATTTAGTCAAGCGATTATAAGATAATAGGTATAAGTATATAGTTATGAATACATGAAATGGATGCATATAAGAAAAATAAAAAGAAACAATAGGACAGGGACGGTAGGCACATTGGTGCACTTATGCATGCCCCCTACAGACCTCTTAGGAAAGGGGTGACGTCAATAGTAGACACTCTAAGGTTAAAGTTTTTGGGGTTTGGGGAAGAAACCACAGAGTCAGGTAGAGTATTCCAGACATTGACCACTCTGTTGCTGAAATCGTATTTCCTGCAATCAAGTTTGGTGCGGTTAACTTTGAGTTTGTATCCATTGTGTGCTCTTGTATTGTTATGGTTGAAGCTGAAGTATTGATTGACCGGAAGGACATTGCAATGTATGATTTTATACACTATACTTAGATCAGACTGAAGGCGGCATAGTTCTAGCTTTTCTAGGTCTAGAATTTCAAGTCTGGTAGCATAAGGTATTCTGCAACGAGTAGAGGAGTGTAGAACACTTCTTGTGAAATATTTCTGGACTTTCTCAACTGCATTAATATCAGATACTTAATGTGGGTTCCAGACTGATGAGCTGTATTCAAGTATTGGTCTAGCAAATGTTTTGTATGCTGTAGTTAGTAGTGTGATATTACCAGAGAAAAAGCTACGTGTAGGATTAGGTTAACAACTCATAAGGTCTTTTTGGCTATGTAGTTACAGTGGGCTCTAGCACTTAGATCATTAGAGATGAGTACTCCAAGGTCCTTGACAGAGTTTGGATCATCAACAAGGCCTTGACTATTCAGTTTGTATTTTATTTTCTGATTATTTTTGCCAATATGTAAGACAGAGCATTTATTTGTTGAGATTTGAAGTTGCCATTTGTTTGACCATTCTGATACATAGTCGAGGTCTTTTTGAAGGGTAGCAGTATTGTCGGTGGTGTTGAATAGTTTTACATCATCAGCGAAAAGAACACAGTTGCTCTTAATGTGATCACAGAGGTCATTTATGTAGAGTATGAAGAGTTGGTCCTAGAACACTGCCTTGGGGGACACCACTGTTGACAGGTACAGAATTTGATAGGATGCTCTCAATTTTGACCATTTGTTGTCTGTTTGACAGGAATGCTTCTATCCAGTTATGAAGGTGTCCAGAGATACCATAAGATTTTAGTTTTAGGAGTAGTTTGTCATGTAATCAAAGGCTTTACAGAAGTCTATATAAATTGCATCTATTGCTTTGCCCTGATCGAGTTGTGTAGTCTATATGTTTTTGTAGTGTAAGAGTTGCAGATTACAGGATAGTTTTTTTCTGAAACCAAATTGTTTATTACAGAGTAGGTTGTTTGTCTCTAAGTGGAGGATAATGGATTGGTTAATAATTGATTCCATGACTTTACAGGTGATGCAGCATAAAGAGATTGGTCTGTAATTTTCAACTAGGCTGGGGTCTCCCTTTTTGAAGATGGGGATGACTGTGGCTAGTGACCATAGGTTTGGCAAGGAGCTGGTCCTGAAAGATTTTTCAAAGATTATGCTTAGAGGTTCGGCTATGGCAGTGGATAGCTATTTTAAGAAGTAGGCATCCGGTCCAATAGATAGAGATGGTTTTAGATTGCGTAGAGCTTTTTCAACATTGTCTTCTGTAAAATCGATATGTATTAGATCGTTGTAGTTGTCTGTGGTTCGACTAGGAAATACTGGGCATGATCCATTGCTGTTTACAAATACTGAGCCAAAGAATGTGTTAAAGAGGTTGGCTTTAATGGTGTCATTGTTGCAGTCTTTACCATTAGGTCTTTTCAGGGGTGGGATGGACCTTTGTTGTTTACAAAATTGTAGAAAGCACAGGTAGAATTGGTGTGTAGAAGGTTTTCCTCTTGTTTAATGTGATAATTGGCACATTCAGTCTTTATCTGGTGGCATAAATTTTTGTATCGGCTTTTGAAGTTGGCAACGTGACCAAATTTGTTTTTCCTCAAAAGTGATTTCTTTTTGGACTGAAGCTTCCTTATTGTTATGGGTAATTTGTTTTTTTCTGGTTTTGGGAGTTGTTATTGGTACATATAGTTTGATGACTCTTTTGACTTCAAGTAAAAATACGTTGTAATGGTCTTCAACAGTATTGCATCCAGTGAATAGAAATTGCCAATCAAGAGATGAGAGATCGTTGTCTATAAGATCATAGTTGCCTTTTTTGAAGTTATAATTGGGGATCCCGTCATTATGATGATTTTTGTGTGGATGTATGTTCAGACAAAAGTCAATCATGTTGTGGTCACTGTTGGAAAAGGGTTCTTTAATTTGTATTCCATAAATTGAATTCAAACTATTGCAGAAGATGAGGTCGAGGCAGTTGTTAAGTCTAGTATTGTTGGTTACTAGTTGTTCCAGTCCCTGATTTGTTACAGCACTGTAGAAGGTTGCATGTATGGGTTCAGTTTTACATTCGTTTAGGATCCAGTTAATATGAGGTAGATTGAAGTCACCAAGAAAAATAAAAGCATGAGGACAGGATGTTGCCCATGTTAGTAATGAATTTAACTTGTTTACATGTTCGATGTCATAATCAGGGGCTCTGTAAAATAATAAGAATTGAAATGTGATATTTAAGGACAGTTCACAGACAATGGTCTCAGTAAGAGCAAGCTCCTGGGTAACTTGCATGTTTTTTTAGATGTAGGGACTTTTTATAGAAGATAGCAACGCCACCTCCTCTACGGATTTTGTGATGTGATCGGTAAACATGATAGTCTCTTACTGTGGTAATATATGTTCATGTATTGTGTCTTTTTAATATTTCCTTTATGTGTAGAAGTATAACAAATTTTACATCCAGAAAAGAAAGATGTTTGGGAAGGGTTCATGAATAAATGAAACTAACTAGAGGCAGCAAAGATCCAGTCTAGCCCTAGAGAGATTTACTAAACAGTCCTAATAAGAAAATTGGACAAAGTAATTGGGTGATGCCTACTTAATCCCATCAATGTTTCTCTACTGGTTAACAAGAAACAATATGTTTTAGCATCTGTGCCACCTCTAAAAGACTCAGTATTTTTAAACAATAAAATGATTCTCCTTACACTGTTTTCCAGTTATGGTCCCCCAATTCTAACAGCAAATCAGAGCTTTAGAATGTGGTGCCCCACAATGCAAGATCCTTATAAAGGGTCTTCTTTTCTCTTTCTTTTCCTTGTAAGCTGAAATCCAACAATCTTTTAATAAAGTCCAGAGAGTTGGACTGCATCTTTCATATCCATGATGTGTGTGGTGTCTCTCTCTTTGTGTGTGTGTGTCTGTGTGTGCGTGTGCACCTGCACTCTTGTCTATGCCTCTATACTGTTTGGCTTCTTCTCTTTCTCCCATAACATTTGTTGGTGTAGCATCAACCTTTGCTTCTATATTCGGTCTGAAGTCCAGAGTCAATTTATTTCAGATGGTAAACAAGTCCAATGCAATCTGCACAGCAAAAACAGTAATAGACACCCACAGATAAGGATAGAGCCTCCCATCTCCTCCCCATCTCCTGCAAGCTTTCTGCATATTGCTATTGATTGAACTTCTTCATAGTATGAAGAAGTTCAATCAATATGTCCAGTGGTGGGATTCAAATAATTTAACAACTGGCTTCTGCCCTGATGACCAGCTGGGTAGCCTGGCTGTGTGGTCATGTGACTGAGTGGAAGTGGCCAACTCAACATCACTCACATTGAGGGGCACCCCACCCTGCCTCTCCTTGCCCCTCCTTGCCTGCCCACCAGGTCTCCTTAGGGCCCCAACAGGAAGCAGTTGTTGGAGCTAAGCAACCACCATGAGAAAGAGTTGGCAAAACAGCTGGCTCAGTTCAAATTGGATCTGACTGAGAAGGAGGCTCAGCAGAAGCACCTCACTGAGGCCTACGAGCATAGGCTTTCCAAGCAGAGGGAAGACCTGTGGGAGTGCAAGGCCAGGTGCCAGCGCCTGGAGACTCAGCAGCTGAGATGGTCAGCCAGTTCCAGGCCATGATGCAGTCCCACTGGAACAAGACCCTCTGGCTCTTCACCACCAGTGGCGCTTCCCTCCAGCCTTTGCCCAAAGTCCAGGAGGCTGAAACAGACCCCAGGTTGGAATTTCTGCCTCCCTCCAACCCACACAAAAAGACCCCGAAATAGGAGACTCTCTGCAGCAATCCTGTTATGGGCAACTGCAAGGAGCTGGCATGAGCCAAGATGGGTCCACTGCAGCCATCCTCCACCAGTGGAACAAACTTCAAGGGAGCTCAGGCCTGCTCGTGAGAAGTCCCATGCTCCTGGGAAGATGGGGAAGAAGCTCTCTGGTTTGCTGGCCTCCCACTCTCGCAGCAGCAGCAGCCGGGGAGGAAGCATGTGGAGATAATACCTTGGCAACTGGACTATTTTTCTCTGACCCCCTTTCCTGTTTTGTCTGATGGATTGATGCAGAGGGACATCAACCCTAGCTTTGCTGTCCATTGCAGCTAGGAATCTCAAATAAGGCCGAAAATGAAAGTTTGTGTTGTAGCCAGCCCAGGCGCTAGATAGGTCCCCTGCAAAGTCCTTATCTACCAAGGAGCCTGGCTGAGTCCTTGCTCATAGCGCGCTGAAATGCTTGGACTCCCAGTAATGGAGGGAGGGGCTGGAGCTACTAAACAGGCAGCCAAGCTAAGTGCCTGAAGGACCCCATCCCATCACTGGGAATCCAGGCACCTCAGCGGGTGGCAAGTGAAACCTCAGCTGGGCTCCTCAGCAGACTAGGACTTCACAGAGGGCCAATCTAGCGCCCAGGCTGGCTACAACACAAACTTTCATTCTTGGCCTTATTTGAGATTCCTAGCTGCAACGGAAAGCAAAGGTAGGGTTGATGTCCCCCTGTATCAATTTTCCCACACTTCCTCTCCTTGGGCAATTAGAGGAGCACCAAGAGGCCAAAATGGCCTCAGTCTGGCCAGACAGGAAAGTGCGAAATGGTGGTGACTGTCTTTGGCACAGAATAAGGAGGGAAGGGAAAGTAGGCTGTCAATAGTCCCTTACTCTCACCCAAAGTATGAGTTGAGCAGCCCAGTGAGGAGAGCCCAGGCAAGGGAAGAGTGTTGGGAGGGGAGGGGCGAGGCTTCAGGTGATTTGCCAAACTGAACAAACAGTTGGCTACCGGTTCTAGTGAACCAGTGAGAACTGGCTGAATCTCACCACTGAAAATAAGCCATGGATTTCTCCCCTCAACAGCATCCATAAAGAACAAGATAATGTAGTCTTCACGGTATGAATCAAATGAAAAAGCAATGGATGGCACCAACCTGTGAATATTTTTCCCACAATGGTAATTAATGGTGGTTCTGCTATTATCTCTCTGACCACTGTCAGAAGATAATACTGACACACTCTGCTTGACAGCTTGGGAATTGGCCTTGACAATTTGATACGATCCCATCTTGTTCACCGTATTATTTAATATCTATCTATAGCAGCTGGATTTGGAGCAGTTGTCATCAATGGGTTGGTGATAGTTGCCAATATTTTTCCTTTCCTGCAAACTAGAGGTTTGATATTTCAAGCATCTCTGCATATGAATACTATTTCTGTAATGGGGAATTTTCTGTATAATACAATAGAATTCTTTATTGGCCAAGTGTGATTGCTCACACAAGGAATTTGTCTTTGGTGCATGAGGTCTCAGTGTATATAAAACATAAGTTATAAATAATCAGAACAAATTGCTATTGAAGCTGACACACACACACATGCACACAAATATTATTAAAATTTACGCACAGCCTTAGCCAGACATTTTGGAGAGATTTTTACATTGCAACATATATGTTTTTACATATTTAATGTTTAGTTATGTAAACCTGCCTACAGATACTCAGGAACGAGTAGAAAATAAATGTGTAATTAAATCAATTCAAAGTTTGCCAGTCTATTGAAATTATGTCTAAGCAGAAAATACACATCAATTATTTGGATTCACAACAAAATCCCCAGTATTTCTTCAGATGATATCACAAGCAGTTATCATAACATGATCTTTTTCTTCATCATCATCATCGCTCTTAAGGTTGTTTTTTATTTCAGAATATGCTGGGAACAATGTAGTCTGTGTGATTGCCATCAATAAGGCCATCTCCATTGTTGTGAATAAACCAGCAAGGGATATTGGCGCCCTGCTGGATATCAGCTATGTAATCCTTCTGCCATCCCCTACAATATAACACAAAAAGCAATGAGCTTAAAGCATCCAGTTCATGCAAGCACTTCAATGTCAGCTAAAATGTCAGGCTCTCTTTACCTGGTTACTGTCAGCTGGTTATTTTTCACAATCATGGTGGCATCTGGTTTTTGTGGATCTGATCCAGGGTGGACTTCAAGTATATCAAAGTCGATTGGGTGGAAAAATTGTCCTTAAAATAAACATGACAGCAGCAGCAGTAATTATTAAACAGTTGCCAGTCATTTGAGAGCAAAACAGGAACTTGATTAAATAGTTGTCAGTCATTCAAGAGGAAACCATAAGAGCTACATCTTGCATTCAGCAGTGCTAATTGTGGCTATAAGTTGAATGTAACTACTTTTATAGCTACCCTATTGAGGTCCTAATTCTATTTTTACTTATACAGAAATGTTGGATACAGACCATTACTCTCCGGCTTTCAGAGAACCTGCCTTATATGGGCCACGATACTATTGGGATTGGTAATGGGGCACTAAGATTCAAATTTAAAATAAGCCTGTTTGGATGATCCAAAATACTGCTTTGGAAATTGTTTGAACTTTGTGTATGAGTTTTGCATATGACAGAGATAAAGAGCTAGAGCAGATAAGATAAAATGGCTCTAGAAAATTAAGGTTCTGGTTCTCCCCACTATTGTGTACAGCTCCTGTACAATGGCTCTTGATGGGTCTTCATGGCTTCATAGGTTTTTTTCTTGCCCCCATATTAAAGAAGAAACTGTTAATTAGGGAGCAGTTTTTTCTTTAATATGGGAAGGAGAAAAGCAAGGAAGTGTGCCCAGAGTCAAAATGGTTGGCTACATTATCCTTGTCCACCAAATTGTTTCTTTCAAGGCCCAGAAAAGAGATGGAATAAACTGGTGATTCCATCTTTCATCTCTATTCTGTACATTAAAGGATTAAATCTCAGTTAATCAAAACATTAACTAGCCCTTTAGTACTGTCTATGCTAATTACCTAGAAAATAGTTTTCAGTTAATCTGGAAAGTCCTAGAGGTTTTTGTATTTGGAAATAGTCTTCAGTTAATAAATTATAATTTTATTCATTTTACTTTTTATTTTATTCATTAAATTTTATGCTGCCCAATTCCTATATACAATGATTGTTTTCTATTTTTATCTAATGTTCATCTCTCTCTTTCCCTGCTATTCTTTTACCCCATTCTACCAGTTAACTGCTTTTATGTTTGCTGATCTTTAATAAATAAACTTATACTTAGGATATACTTATTGCTGTCTGTCAGGTGGTGTGCTCTAATTTGAATATAGGAATCAAATGGAATGTGCTTGGTGTAAACTAAACTGGAAATAACTCATAATAACCCCCTGCCCCCCCAAAAAACCCTACCAAAACTTCAACAACTTTTATATACAATCAATGATAGCAGAAGGCACAATTCAGGAATAAACACTGCATTGCTGGCAACAAACAAATGTAAAAAGCAAGTGTTACTGACTATTTAATCTCATGCCAAGTCAGTCAGGAGTTTAACCTCATGCCATTTCAGAAGACTATATGCCTTTTGAAAGAAAAGCAGTGAAAACAAAACAAAACAAAATTATTTAGAACAACATCTCCATATTACCTAGTAAACCATGGGTTTGTTCAGATAATCTGTGACTATCCATCATGTAAAATCCCAGGAAATCTTGGTGTACTGGATGTTTCCACACTTGGTGTAGAACAACAATAAACTTTGCTCCATTATCCATTGAAACCTCTACACTCTGTTTTCGTTTGATTATTAGTGTCAAACTAAGTGGGAATAGAGAAACCAAGCAGGAAAAAGTGAATATTAGTATGCATAATGCAAAGGTTTGAATCAGGAAAATTGGTTGCAAGGGAGAACCATTTCTGGAGAAGGCATCTGTAAGCACAAGGGTATTGTTTAAATGAAGCCTAACATTAAATTGTGCTACAGCCTAACAGTTCTGGTCCTCAACCAAGTTCAGTTTCAAAAATAAAGATCCTGTACAATGCCCAGCTTTCTCACCTTATCAAATTAGATTTCTCAACTTAGATTTCTCTGAATTGCAGCTGAAACCAGTCATAGAAAATCCTCCACCCTTTAAATATGTATCTGCTACACTTTTGGATGGCACATTTTCATAGATAAATCAAAGTAAGTGATGTCAGTACAGGTAGTCGTCAATTTATAATCATTCCTTTAGTGACAGAAATTACAATGGCACCAAAAAAGGTGACTTATGACTGTTTATTATACTTACGACTGTTGCAGCATCCGTGTGGTCATATGACCAAAATTCAGATGCTTGGCAACTGATTCATATTTATGATGGTTGCAGTGTCCTGGGGTCATGTGATCACCTTTTGTGACCTTCTGACAAGCAAAGTCAATGGGGAAGACATATTCAATTAACAGTGTTACTAAATTAATGACTGTGGTCATTTATTTAAGAACTGTGGAAAGAAAAGTCAGAAAATGGAGCAAAACTCACTTAACAACTGTTTTGCTAAACAATAGAAATTTTGGGCTCAATTGTAGTCTTAAATCAAGGACTACCTCTAATGGTGTTTCTCAATCTTCGATGCTTTAAGATATGAGGAATTCTTGCTGGAAAATTTTGAAGGTTGAAATAAAAAGGATGAGAAACATTGCTAACAGGAGAAGCTTTCTAGTTATGGACTCCACATCCTTTTTCTGATGTTCTTACCTCAGTCTCAGTGACATAAGCAGATTCTTGCTTGAAATATTATTCCTCCCACTTCACCCATTATTTATATGGGTCATCACTTTTTTTAGATAATTAGAACATGGGTACATATTTACTTAAATATAGGCCATATTAAGTATCTGAAATATATTGAAAATATATATTTCAATGTATATTTCAATATATATTTCAAAAATGTATCTCACTGGTTATATTTCATAGGCCATATAGAATGTTTTATGCTTCACATAATTATTTTTTATAAAGCATGTCTCATGTTTGCAAAGGAAGTTATAGCATGTTGTCTTTCTCTGTAGCTGAATTTATTTAAATCTACCCTACTTTGTTTATATTAGGACTGGGCAAACTTGTTTCCTTGTGAAGCTAACCTTCTTTCAGGGTTGGTCTGTTGGGGGAATGTATTGTTAACAGAGCTGAAACAAGAAGAGATTAATAGCAGACCCCAAAGGGAGGTTAGACATAGAAACAGTGGGTGGGAACAACCATTCTTTCTGACATTCTCTTTTCTCTCATTGCATTCGGCAAAGAAATAAGGATAACCAGTCAGAAATCTGATCTGGTACCTTGCCTTAGGCTTTTGGAATAGACCAAGAGATGTGAAAATTACAGAAGCTTTAAGTTGCCCATCTAAGAATAACACTTTTATATATTAGGAATATAAAACCTCACCCAGAGTGTTGTAAGTCAACTTCATGAAACCAACTGAATACTCTCCTTTTCATACCATTTTGAAGGATGATATTTTGAGTGGTTATTTCAAGCCTTACATTCCGATTCATAGTTACAATCCCAAATTTTCCAAAATATGTATTCTGTGGTTTTACATTGTTGATGCTCTTTTTATCTCCAATAAGCTGTCCATTGACGGTCATGCCTAAAGTCCAGAAATGATGTTAAAGGGATAGCATACATATAAGTAACATGGTTTTTAAATATGTCTTTTCCAGGGGGAAGAATTGCATACTGCATATTTGTGTTAAACTGGGATTGACTGTAATGAAAATGAAATGTTTATTTCCTTTTCCCCTAATCTTAATTAACAGCGTAGGCCCTTACCATAATATTGTACTTGTACTGAAAAGAAAACCATGGGTACCCTCTTGGACTTTAAGCCATCTTGAAATATTTAGTGGAATAAATTATGCTTAGAATGATTTAATTTTCTCAATCTCATTTAATTGGAGTTAATTACATTTTTATTTCTTCAGAGAATAACAGATTGGGCTATATTTAGGCAAATATCTTCTCCAAAGGGCAATGACCATTTATTGGTAATTCCAGCATTTAGAAGTCATATAATCTAGTGCAGGTAGCTCTGAAACACATGCATCACATTCTGAAGCCGTTTCAATTTTAAAAATCCACTTCTACTGTATTTGGATATGTTCCATGATTTAAATTCACAACTTTTCTGATAATCTGCTATTGTGATGATCTCTTTTAGATTGGTGCCTAAGAATTACAATGGCTTCCTTGAAGTGGACTCACCTTTTGACATCTGTTACAATACTTTCAAGGTGTTGATATCTAAAGTTGGCACAAATAAACAGCCATGCTGAACTAACAAAATGGTATATACACTCAGAACTAAAGGATATAATGTATCTTGAGATATATTGATGGTGAGTGGATTTTAGGATATAGCAGAAGCTTTGATAAGCTTAGGCAACCCTGTCATGCTAATATGATTCCATGTCATACTAGCATGACATGGAATCAATGTATAAGTGGTTATAACAGAATGGAAGAGTATAGTGGATGAACCTATGCTATCTCTAATATGATCATATAGACTTGATGGCTCAATACCAACCTAGCCAAAACATAAAAACCACTCCTTATGGATTGAAAAGGGAAGATACTTATATTGTATTGGGGTACTCTAGTGATACTTCTATTATCTACCTGTGCTGCAATAGCAGACTTTAGAATATGGGATTGTCAGCAACTAACTTAAGGATGTGGCAACACCAGTATATAAACCTCCGCAAGCATTCTGGATTCATAACACTTAAACAGGTCTTGTGAAGAGAGCAGTAGTGGCTTCTCTAGTATTAGTTGAATATGAAAAACAGTGGCAGCTAAAGGTCACTGTAGAGTATGGAAATGGGATGTTTGGGTATGCCAGAAGCAAGTAAATCAAGATCAGAAAAAGCCCCTAATTCCACTTAAATAATAAGCAATCCAAATCTGAAAAGTTTTGACAGCCTTGGCATTATAAAGAAGAGGATTCATGTTATCTGTATCTTACATGTATACATGTAAGAATTTACATGTTATCTGTGTATTCTTTATCCAAAGGAAACAGACTTCAAAGAAATCAAATGGAATTAGATAGACAATGAACTGATCTAGCAGTGGAGTGTATTTCTTACTTACAATCACGGTTTAAGAAAAGAAAGGCTCACCTGTAACTGGATCTCTTATCAAATTTAACACCACCCCTGGCTCCTCATTAATAGTGAAACAAAGGGCATCTTGTTTGTGGGGTACAGCTATCATAAAGTGTGGGTCTCCATCAACTGCAAAGAAGAAATTACACCAAATATCATGCTCCCATCAGCAGGTCATTTTATTTCTGTGATTTTTTTGTACACCATTTAAAATGAAACAGAAGAATGTAAGAGTAAAAAGTATGGAAAGACACAGAGTTTCTATTTAGTATATTTCTGTAGTGCCCTTATAGTAGAAAGAACATTCAGGGTAACATTATTGTAACATGAGCCCTAGCCTTAATCCAACATTGGACCTAGCTTTAATCCAACATTGGAAATTGAGAACAGGAGGTCATTGATTTCCTTTTCTTCTTACGTAATCATCTCTAGTTGATGATTGAGGGAGCTGAGAAAAAAATAAGGCCTTTGTCTTTCACAGGCAACAACAGTTGCACTAGACATGATCCATTCCTTGAAGCACCTCCCATTTTAAGGTACGGCATGAGAAGTTCCAGTCCACATCCAACAATTGGCGGTTCTGTCTCAAACAGGAAGACCTGAAATCCTTTTGCTGCCTTTACTTCATGGATTCACTCTCCAGGACCTCAGAAAGATTTATTTTTCCTTACTTTTTTTTTCTTGTTATTGATATCAATTACTCTTTGTATATGTGTATGTATGTATGTATGGTGTGTGTATGTTAGATATTTATGAACTCTAAAAAAAGAAACTTACCACTAGAGTAATAGTAAGGGGCTATAGTTGGAGAGGCCATGGTTTGATAGTTGAACAGTTGAAAGTTGACCACCTCCTTTCTGCATAAAAGAAGAAACAAAACAAAATAAAACAATTGTTTCCACATGTTGTGATTGTAAGGATATCAGTTAACATTCTGCTCCATTTCAATAATAGCTTTGAAGGCCAGGTTCACATTTGGAGCAGGGAAAGGCAATGTTTGGGGGGAGGGAAGTGTTATGTATGCAGGTTTAAAGTCATTGGTTTAGTTTGAACTGTTCTTGTAAAATGTAAGAAATGATTGGTTTAAAAAGTGTGGGAAAACCCTGCACTCTGATTGGCTGGCAACTGCGGCTGCTGGCTATAAGTAGCAGCCGCAGCCCAGCCAAAGTGGGTTCATTCTGAGCTGTAGTCACTAATAAACAAAGAAGCTTGAAGCACTCTGCGTCTGTCTCTTCATGCAAACTTAACACTGGCGATGAAAGTGGGATCTCCCTGAAGAAGAAGGCAACACAGAACAGAAGGAGAGTGAGATGGCTGTGCTGAACAGCCCCCCAGCCCCGTTCGATCCGATGGCAGAAGACTGGGAGATGTATGCAGATCGTTTCCAAATGTATCTGGAAGGAAACGATCTTGCCGACATTTCGGCGGAAGAGGGCGGTCTTTCTCACGCACTGCGGTCCGGCAGTTTTCAAGATGGCGAAGGCATTGGCGGGAGCTGCAGACGTGAAGGTAATGGAATGGCCTGACTTAGAAAAGTTGTTAAGAGCCCATTACGCCACAAGTATCGTGCCTCATTAAGAGACACGAGTTTTACCGTCGGGATCAAGGGAAAGCGCGTAAGCGACTGGCAAGTTTAAGAGACATTGGGGTGCATGAATTTAACAATTTAGAAGAGGCCATGCGATCAATTTGTTCTGGGCCTTAAAGACAAGGTGCTTCAGAGCAAGTTATTACTAAAACCTAAGATCACGCTGAAGGAAGCAATAGAAGAGGCCTCTTCAGCAGAAGCTACCAAGTCCTCAGCAGCAGCCATGAAGAAAATTAACAAGGCCACAAGCCATCCTGATGTGGAAAAGTCCACAACAACTCATTGTGAGCAAATAGATTCTGAGTCAGACTGTAGTGAGGTGGAGGAAGGAATTTATAGACTCAGAATGGAGTGGAAAAAGAAAGACCTGGGAAGAAAGAGGCAAGATTTCTACTGCAGAGGTTGTGGGGGAAGCCACCCCAGCACTGAATGCAAGTTCCTAGATACCATCTGCCTCCGTTGTGAAAAAAAGAGGACACCTAGCAAGAGTCTGCAAATCATCCAGAACTCCACCCAACAGAAGGAAGTTTCCTGACAAAGAATTCAAGCCCAACAACCTCAGTGAGAAAATGGGGCGCAGCACAGAAGCAAAGGGGAAGAATGAAACTCATCAGACAGTAACTATTGGTCATTCTTCTTCTATCAATAACAGAAAAGTGCATGTCAAGGTACTAATTGAAGGAAGGCCTTGCCAAATGGAAGTGGACTCAGGCTCATATTTATCTATGGTGTCATGGGACACTATTCACAAACTACTTCCCAACATTCAGAAGAAGCATTTCAAGAAGCAAGCACTGACTCTTAAAGACTACCAAAGGAACAAGATTCCAGTAGTTGGAACAAGAGAATTCAACGTGAAGTTCAAAGGCCACACCAAATGCTTGCCCTGACCATCGTGGACAAGGATCGCCCAAGCTTGCTGGGACTTGAGTGGTTCAATCCACTAGGCATCAAGGTGACTGGCATCAATCACGTGAGCAACACTGAATGGGAGGAGGCCTTGAAGTCTGAGTTTCCAGAGGTCTTCAGCGCGGATTGGGCAAGTATATGGGGACCCCTATCACTTTCAATCTAGATCCCAAGGTGCCACCAATTGCTTAAAGCCCAGAAGGGTCCCATTTGCCTTAAAGGAAAAAATTGATGCACAATTAGATAAACTAATAGCTCAAGGAGTTTTAGAGCCCACTGACCACTCCAGGTGGGAGACACCCATAGTCACACCAGTCAAGACTGATGGGTCAGTGAGAATCTGTGGAGACTATAAGGGGACATTGAACCATGCGCTTCAACAGAGCGCATATCCAGTTCCAGTGGTGCATCATTTACTACATTCACTTTGCAGGGGTACAGTCTTTGCCAAATTGGATCTGGCCCAGGCATATCAACAACTAACAGTTGATGATGCCACTGCAGAGGCCCAAACCATTGTGACTCATAGAGGTGCTTTCAAATGTAAAAGGTTACAGTTTGGAGTAAGCGTGGCACCAGGCATCTTCCAAAGCCTTATGGAAAGGATGCTCCAAGGACTGCCAGGGGTAGTACCTTACTTTGATGATGTGTTAATCTCTGCTGAAAATGACACTCAGTTACAAGAGAGACTCAGAGAAGTGCTTACCAGATTCAAAAAAGTGGGGTTAAAAGTCAAGGAAGAAAAATGCACTGACAAGGTTGAGTTCTTGGGCTATATGATTGACAAGCATGGTATCCACAAGGTTCAGGCAATCAAAGAAGCCCCTAGACCAAAATGTAAAACAGATTTGCAAGCCTTCCTTGGACTCATTAACTTTTATCATATGTTTCTACCTCAGAAGGCAACCATTGCAGAACCCCTACATAGGTTGCTGGACAAGAAATCTGTCTGGGTCTGGGGGAGGAAGGAACAAGCTGCATTTAACAATATCAAGAGACAAATCACGTCTGATGCTGTGTTGATACAGTTCTCTGAGAATCTTCCTGTTGTTCTGACTTGTGATGCCTCCCCTTTTGGAGTGGGGGTATTGAGCCATATGCTTCCCAGCGGAGGAAGCTCCTATTGCATTTTACTCTCGCACCTTGACTAAAGCAGAGAGGAACTACAGCCAACTGGATAAGGAAGCCTTGGCAATTGTAGCAGCTGTCAAGAAATTCCATGAATATCTATATGGGAGAACATTTACTATTGTCACAGACCACAAACCTCTTTTAGGCATTGTGGCAGGGGACAAACCAACACCCATGATCCTGTCACCAAGAATGCTGAGATGGACTGAATTTCTTGCTGCTTATTCATACAAACTCATCCACAGGCCTGGCAAAGACATTGGGCATGCAGATGTTCTGATTCGCTGCCCACTTCCTTCTCACACTGAGGACTTTGCTCCTGAGACTTACACCTTTTTCCTAGAAACTGTTGCCAAGCTTCCAGTACACGCTGCTGAAATTGCCAGAGAGACTGCCAAAGACACTGTATTGGCTCCTGTTACAGGCTGGATTAAGAAAGGTTGGCCTCTTCAAGATCTACCTCAACTTGCCCAACCTTTAAATCCAGGCAAACTGAATTATCTGTATTAAGAGGATGTATTTTGTGGGGTAACAGGGTGGTTATTCCTGCAAAACTGCAAAAGAGGTTTTGGAAATGTTACATGAGGGTCATCCAGGTATTGTCAGAATGAAGGGATTGGCCAGGAGTTATGTATGGTGGCCAGGTATTGACAAAATGGTTGAAAACTGGGTTGCATCTTGTCCCAACTGTCAGGTAGTCAGGCCTGCCCCACCTCTCACCCCACACAGGAATGGGAATGTCCTAGGGGCCCATGGTCCAGGATTCACATTGATTTTGCTGGCCCTACCAGAGGGCACACTTTCCTTATTATAGTAGATGCATATTCCAAATGGCTAGAGGTCATCCCTATGGCATCCACCACAACTGATGCTGTCATCAAACAGCTTAAAAACTTTTGTAACTCACAGGTTACCTGATGTACTCATTTCTGACAATGGTCCTCAATTTACATCCAACCTTTTTGAATCATATCTAGCACAGCAGGGTATCAGACATGCCCTGACAGCCCCTGGGCATCCTTCGACTAACGGCTGGGCTGAACGTATGGTACATTTTACCAAGGAAAAACTTCAGCAATTGGGTCCTGGGGACATCACTGAGAAAGTTGAAAAACTTCTCAGTGTCCAGCATATCACTCTAACCCATCAACTAACTTATCCCCAGCAGAATTGTTGATGGGTAGGAAACTCAGGTCTCCCCTTGATCACTTTCATCCCACTTACGCACCCAAGCACCACTAGATTCCACTAGCAAAATTCACACATTCACTGTGGGTGATTCTGTTTATGCTAAGAACCTTATGGGTGAACCATTATGGATTCCTGCTGAGATAACCCAAATCACAGGCCCCAGGTCTTACAGGGTACAAACAGAGGATGGTGTCCTCTGGAGCAGGCACATTAAGATCCAGATTGCCTCATCAACCCCATGTGTAACGAGCTAACACGACTGGAACCATCCCAAAACCTGTCACAATATCAACAACCATTTTCACAAATGGAAGATTGCACATCATTACCGGATTTAGGTGCTGACATTGGGTTGGAGATGGATTGGGAGGAGAGACCAGGTTGTAGTAACCAAACAGGTTCTACCATTACTCACAAGGTGAGAACCTAAAAATATGTGAGCGCATTGGGTTGTGCTCCAAAATTGTAAGTCTCCTGGGAGAAGCAGCATATAAATGTAATTAAAAAAAAACATCTGAGATCTCAACGCATAAGAGCCCCACCTATTTAAAAGAATACATTAGATAGGCTGGGGTTTGAGTATGGACTGAACCTAGTGGGGAGGGGTGTTATGTATGCAGGTTTAAAGTCATTGGTTTAGTTTGAACTGTTCTTGTAAAATGTAAGAAATGATTGGTTTAAAAGTGGGAAAACCCTGCACTCTGATTGGCTGGCAACTGCGGCTGCTGGCTATAAGTAGCAGCCGCAGCCCAGCCAAAGTGGGTTCGTTCTGAGCTGTAGTCACTAATAAACAAAGAAGCTTGAAGCACTCCGTCTGTCTCTTCATGCAAACTTAACAGGAAGGATTACATAACATTTGAAGGAAGGACAGGGACAATCAGGAAACCAAGTAATGGAATGAAATCTCTGTGCCTATCATCTTGCACATTCATTGGCTGAGATCTTTTTTGTTTTTGTTTGTTCTTCTTGGTCTGAGTATAGTGCTTCAGGAATTGCATCTAATTAAGGTTTACCCTGCACAGATTTCATGTATTTTGTGCCACAAAATGGAAGATTGCTTCTTTTCACTGTTTGGCATGGTAAGATGCTTTCTACAAAAGAAAGCAAAAAGTTTGAGGACTACTTTTGACCTTGGGCAATGGATTATTCACATACTGATGGATTGGAATTACCTCATTCATTGTATAAAATTGTAAGAGATATTTCCCTGATTTTCTTTATCACTTAAAAAGCCTCTACACATCACTGCAGAATCAAACCCTTCCTTACCCATAATTTCCACATTACTACAGTGGTCATTCCAGGAAGCATTGCAGAGTTAAACATCTCTGTAAAAAAGCACTAACCTGCTGTGTGTGAAGAAATCACTATAAAAGCTAAACAAAAACAATGCAACACCCACACAGAGATTTTAGACTGAAATCAGAATGCCTCAGGGAAGCCTCCTGGGTGAAGCAGTAAGACATTGAGGGGGATCCTGGCATAGCTGATCATCGGAACAGCTGATTGGCAGGAGGGGAAGAATACCTTAAGGAATCACTGGGTGAGGGAGAACACAGTCAGCTATGTTGGGCATGCGTGTGATGTTGCGCATGCACGATAAGGACTGAATGGGCAGGGAGGGGAGGGGTGGGAGGGGAGGGGCAGGGCCAGCCAGAGGCATGATTTGCTGGTTCTCTGAACTGCACAGAATCATAACAACTGGTTCTATAGAACTGGTCCGAACCGGTAGAATCCCACCCCTGCCCCAAACCACTAAAGCTCAGATAGATTAATGTCCTTATGACAATATCTGTACCTTCTGTGGGTTTGTCAGCAATTGCTTCCTTTACTTTATTGTCTTCAGGCTTTGTGACAACCATGGATGTTAATGGAGTAACAAACTTATATTTCAGAGACAACTCCAGAGCTTTAGTAGTAATATTTTCCTTTTCATCTCCCTGCGCTATAGCACTAAAAGCAAGGACATTGGAGAAGCATTTAGAAACAGTTGTAACCATGTTAATATTAGTTACTCACTATTCTAACTTTCTGCGATCATCCCTGCTGCTTGTGCAACTTTTTCTTCCACACTTTTCCCTTCCACATAACTTTCTGTGAATGTGCTTTGATACAGCACTTTGGGAACATCCAACTTCTTTTGCAATTACCTTTTGAGGCTTTCCCTCCTTAGGGAGGGTGTCATTGATGGTTTCTGCACAACTGTCAGGTCAGCAGTCTTTCCCATGATTGTGATTCCTACTGAACCAGACTGAGAGACCACTTAAAGGCTCAGGAACCCGTTGCAGGTGTTATGGCTTAATTAGCTGATTAGAGTGGGACACTTTGAGCCTAGAATATTGCACCTTTTCACAATATACTAATTTTCTGAGATTGTGCATTTGGGGTTTTCATGAGCTGTAAGCCATAATCATCACAATTATGGCAAATCATGGCTTGAACTATCTTGCTTTGCATATAATGGGTCTATCTCATAAACTAGTTTCACCTTTTAAGTTGCATTACTGAAATAAATGAACTTTTGCATAATATTCTAATTTTTCCAGTTTCACCTGAACGCCAGTCTTCATGGACTTCTCTGGAGGAACCACAAAATTGAAAAAGTCCTACATTACCGTGCTTCTAGAAGTTGTTGAATGGTGAGATAAGCCCACAATTTCTCAATATATTCTCCAAATATGTATTGCTGCTCTTCAAGAGCTTTGGTTGTTTCCTCAACATCAGATTGTTCAGTATAAGTCACCTCATTTAGTGCCTAGATGAAAGAAAAGGATTGGATTTATAATTCCACTATAATTTTTCAGCAGTACACTTTTATACAGGTGTTTATTTCTATATTCATGTACATTGAGCAAAGATGGCTGAACTCACATGTATCAAAAATTTGAGGAGTCTTTAAAGGTCTTAATGAACCCCATGTGTTTCTAACACAATACAATTATTAACTGAGAAAATACCTGTACTGTTTTGCAAGGAACTTATATTTTGGTTTTAATATTTTTACTCTACATAAATGTGTTTTTATCTCTTGGTTTGAGTTTGGTACAAGCTGGGTGCTATGTAATCACTATATAACTATATTTAATAATAAAGAAATAAATACCTATTTTCCCCTCCCTGCCATATCCCTTGATTGGATATGGCTTGACAGTTTCAATTCAGTTTGGCTAGGTATTAAGTGAAATAATTAGCCAATATACCAGTAATCTGGGTGCTGGCCTGTCTCTAAAAACCATATAAATATAGATCATCTCCAAAATAAAAATTTTCAAGATTCTGGAACATTGATGTGATTCCTTGGAGTATCTATTCTCTCAGCAGCATTCAGAAAATTATTGTTCTGGAAGTGTGAATACTTATTTTTTGTGTTATAGAAACTGGAATCACGTGGTAATATCTTGAGGAAAGTTGGACTTCAAAGATACTTACCCCTTGAGCTTTTACTTCTGCTGTGACACTGTTCAGGTCATTGTCTATAATTCGTCCAGCCACAACTATTTCAGAGCCATCATAATAATGTTTAAAACTATTTTGAGTCAAATCTGAGATGGCATTTTCCTTATAGCCTAATTCCACTTCAGTAAGCAAAGGATTGGCTACTTCATCATAAAAACCCTGGGAATAAAATAGGTATTGGGGTATTTATTCTCGAAATCAAAATATTGCAAATGAGAGGTTGCTTTTTTTAGGCATGGTACTTTTCTGTTATCAGAATCTAGACCACCCTGGAAAAGTAATCTAGAAAACAGACCTCTTGTTGACAGCCTTGACCTGTGTTGGCGAACCTATGCCATGCGTGCTGTAAGTGGCATGCAGAGTCATTTCCTTGGCACATGAGAGGTCATCTGGAAAAGCCCCACTGCGCATTTACGCATGGAGTGGAGTGCATGGGAGATGCGCGCGCACATACGCAGACATGCTGCATGCGAGGGGGGACACTGCGCACATGCGCAGATGCATGGCATGCAAGGGGGTTTACATGCACATGTGCAGGGGTATGGGGGGCCCAGCACGCATTGCCTTCTGGGTGCTGGCACAAAAGCACGTGCAAGTGTTTGGCATGGGAGCCGAAAAAGGTTAGCCACCACTAGTTTTGACTCTTAAAAAATCTTTCCCAAAATTGACATCTACAATTTTGTATAGATATGGAAAACGGGGACTCCATGAAGTGGAGGATTAACCATGTGAGTTTAAATGTAGCAATAACATTAAACATGTGCAGTACAAACATTTGGACTATTTCACTGTACATGTTAATAAAACAGTTTTCAGATGAGTTTTAATTCTTTTTAATGACAGGAAAAGGTGTAATTCTTTTTGTTCACAATTTTTACTAACACAAAGCCTTTCTGGACATCTTTTCCTATTTTGCAAAACTATTGATTGCCAGACAATCCCTTTTTTAAAAAAATAAAAAGGTTTACTTTCATTCATCATATAAATTCCCTGATGTAGGCTCTCATGGGGTAAATTTTCCTGATGTGAGCAGCTTTTTTAACAGGACACAGAAACTAAACAAACCACTTTTTCTAGCTTTTTTACTCAGCCTCT
The DNA here is from genome assembly GCA_009733165.1 of Naja naja. Taxonomy (NCBI): domain Eukaryota; kingdom Metazoa; phylum Chordata; class Lepidosauria; order Squamata; family Elapidae; genus Naja; species Naja naja. The sequence continues at coordinate 77,868,025 of CM019149.1, forward strand.
CACTTTTTATTAATTTTTGCCAGGAAAATATGAAGTATGATATGGAATGAAAAAGCAATATCACTTAGATTTGTATATTTCTTCACAATGCTTTACAGCCTGCTCTAAGCAGTTTACAGAGTCAGCCTATTGCCCCCAACAATCTGGGTCCTCATTTTACCAACTTCAGCAGGATGGAATGGAAGAGCTGAATCAACTGCCCCTTGAGCCAATGTAGCAGAGTAGTTGCCTGCCCAACTGCCCAACTGCCAGCAGCCGGCAGTCAGCAGAAGTAGCCTGTGAAGGAAGTGAAGCAAGGAAGGGAGGTAGGAATCGTAATATATTATATTATGTATTATAATATATACTGTAGGCACCAGGTTGGAGAAAGCTGAATTATGTTCTCTTAATTTTGTCTTTCAACGTCATCTGGGCTAAGAATTGAGCCAAAGGCACACCTCTGAACAATGTGGAGCAGAATGCTAGCTGGCAGCAGATCTTGTATCAGTGAGAGGATATGGCACACATTTCTAACTTTTGGTATCCTGATACACAAACTGGTTTTTTTGTTTTAGAATCAGTAGTGTTTTCTTTTTATGACCCAGTAGTCCTTTAATTCAGAATAGAGTCAGGGCTGAGCATTTAACTGGCTGGATGCCCTTCCTGATGTCTAAGTGGAGTTTGCAGCCGATATTTTTCTTTGGGTGAGAAACATCTGCCACTACCAAAGATTGAACTCTAAACCTTCCAAGTGGCAGGTGAGCATCTTCATTGCCACCATGCTGCCCTGTTGGAGAATCAATACATCTTATGACCAACAGAAGCTGCTACTAAATTTCATTTGGAGTATAATTCCTGCAGTTTTCAGATGGCAAACATAGGAAATTGGGATAAATGGGAGGAGAGGAGAACACACATGTGTTTTTTTCCTCATGTCTGAATCCAAGTAAGGGTAGTGTTATTACCATATCTTGTACTCAGTGCCCTTTCTCTGCCACAGAAATATTTCTTTATAAATATAAATATCAACCTTTCATATGCTTATTCTTCTACCTGTAGTTGTAAGGTTGCATCTGAGTCTTCAAAGATGCGGCGAGCCACACCATTGTTTTCTGTTGATATTCTCTCTAAAAATGCATAGTCGACATCATAACCAAACCCAAGATTGTATATAGGATATTTTCCTTTAGTTGCATTCTTAGCATTTTCTTGAATCTGTCTGGGATTTGATACACCTGCACAGAAAGGATCACAAAACACAGTTAAATAGTACAATGATCTGAAACGTGTTTGTGGGCACAGCAATCCTGAAACTTTAATACAAGGCTCTACAACTTCCTATCTTTCAGCTTCAAACTCTCCTCCTAATGGGTTGAAAGAGAGTGAGTAGTGTTGTAATTTGATTCCTTTTTCTTTCCTGGCTGCCTTTTCCATGGGAAAAACTGTTGTTATTTATTAGATGTATTGTATTATAACCCCCGCCCCTTCCCCATTTTAAAATACTGGTGATAGACTGGTGAAACTGGTGATAGACAATCAATCAACAGCAGCTTCAGAAGTTTAGCAGTCATTTTGGAGTACTTCTGGGAGCTTCTCCCAGGACTTTTGTAAGGCCTCTCACATTGAATATTACTTTTCTGTCTGTTGAGGTAGGAAGGGAACTGCTGAGTAGCACACAGACAAGTTCTTCATAGATACTGGAAGTAGAACTGGATCTATTTCTGCTGAAAGAAACCTCTTGAAAGCTCATGATTCTAACTGGCCAGTAAGTGCCTCCAACATCTCACAAAGCTGAGAAAAGGGTTTGGATACTCTTGTGAGATGCAAGAACATAAATCATCTTCTTTTCAATCCTCCGTAACAGCACAAAGGTTTAAAGATGACACATGATCACCAGTGGTTGTGGTATATAGTATGGAGAAGACTATGTGAAAACAAGGAGACTGAACAGCAATCTTTATTCCCATGTTCATCAGTCATTCAGCTACTTACCTACATTGGCCTCCCCATCAGATAACATGATAACTAAAGAGGCACTTCTTTCAGGTACAGATTGCGATTCATAAGCTTTATTCAGCATTTCAATACCAGTCAGTAAACCATCATTATAATTTGTTCCTAGAACGTGAAAGTAGGGTTTCAATTTTTTTAGCATATGAAAATGAAGATTCAAATCTATTTAATGTAGTGTTTTTAATACAGCCATTTTATTTTAACCTTATTCTAATATAGCAATTTTTCTTTTTTTCTATTTACCTCCCCCTGCGTTTATCTGTTGAATAAATTCCTTTGATTGGTTCACATTCTCTGGAGTAGCTTGAATTAAGTTATCTTTCCATGTTGAAACTGAACTTTGAAACAGGATGATGTTGAAGTGATCTTCTTCTTTTAAGTCTTCCACTATTTTTGTCAAGGCTTCCTTTGCCTAGAAGTATTTTTTAAAAAGTATCAACTCTCAACAAAGGACTTCTCCTCCATAACCCAATCTGACTATTCCAGAGGTTACTCCACCCTGCATTCCTTTCAACTGAGTGAGCTCTCTATACGAGCACATTACATTGCTACAAACTTGTTATGTCCATGTCCTGCTGTTGCTACCCACATCATATAATGCGTACAAATCCTTTTATGATATTCGTTTGCTTGAGATCTTCAATTGTTTAACCCAAGGGTATATACTGTAAAGTCAAATGGTTACTGAGGAAAAAAAACCCTACCCTTCTTTTTGAAAGGTAGATCTCCATACTAAGCCAACACTTCATTGTCTCCTAACCATGGTCAAAATATTAGTGCTTTTTTTAAATTACATTTATTTCTCCGAGACTTACAATTTTGGGATGCAACCCAGTGCTCAGCAATAGCTTTCATTCCATTGTATATGCCTGCTTATTACTAAGCATTTTACAAAGTCAGCTTATTGCCCCAACAATCTTGGGTCCTCAATTTACCTACCCCGAGAGGATGGAAGGCTGAGTCAACCTTGAGCCTGGTGGGATTCGAGCCTACAGCAGTTGTAGGCAGCTGGAACTTAAGTGCAGGCAATTAACAGCCTGAGCCACCAAGGCCCTTTTATATTGTGCAGCAGTCAGGCTCTACACTATCATCCTTGAACCATCAGTATTAAATTTAATATGTATTTTTCATAACTAAAAATTGACTGTCTTTTGTGACATGTGTGAGATTTTGCCTTTCTCCCATGAAATTATAGGATGTTTGAGATAACATGAAATCTTACTAGAGAAATAGCTAAGATTTTTTTTAAGTGATAATTTTGTAACATAGCAATAGCAATGGCACTTAGACTTATATATTTCTTCACAATGCTTTACAGCCCTCCCTAAGCAGTTTGCAGAGTCAGCATATTGCCTCCAACAATCTGGGTCCTCAATTTACCCACCTCAGAAGGATGGAAGGCTGAGTCAACCTTGAGCCTGGTGAGATTCAATCTGCCAAATTGCAGGCAGCTGGCTGTCAACAGAAGTAGTTTGCAGTACTACACTATAACCACTGTGCCACCGAGGCTCTTAAAACATGTTCGTCTTTTTAAAAAATATTACTGCTATTTAGATGTTTATTTTTAATAATTTTTTTTACTCTTGATATAGTTCATGAACAGATTGATTCATGGCTTAAGTGCAAACTAATCATTTCAAAATCAAATTGCTTCCTCAAAGAAGTTCCTCCTGTATTCCCTTTCACTGTTTGGGTCCTCACCCTAGTTGTAAAGCTGAATAAACCAGTTGGCAATGTAATGGTCAAGCTTCCCAATATCCCACATTTCATTCTAATGCTCAAGTGTTTTATTTCTGCAGGAGCCACCTGAAAGAATGTTCTGTATGACTTTGAAGCTAAGTAAATATATGGCCTAAATCAGCGATCCCCAACCTTTCTGGCTTGGTGGCCCAGCGAGGGTGGTGGGGAGACATGATGGTTCTGAGTGACTGGCAGGTACACGTATAAGTGCGAACAGCTCCTTTTGTATGAGTGGAGCTTCAAGCACAAACCAAGAGCCTGCTGCTCATGTGAACAGAGCTGCATGCACATGTGTGCCCTGTTCTGAACAGGCTGAGGTCCAGGGGTTGGGGGGCCCTGGCCTAAATCAACACATATAAAAGAAGGCTTAGCTGAAAGTTAAGGATGAAGCAGTACATTTCAATTACATTACTAAATACTTTCAAGATTACTATGCTACACATTTTACTATATGTGTAAATCTTGCAAGGCAGAAATAACTTGGAGTAAAAGATTGTAGGACCTGATTTTTATCTCCTGTACAATTTACCATCCTTTTAGCAATATTACAAGAATTTGTGTTGTTTACTTACTTGCCGAATTTTCTGTCCAGACATGGAACCACTGACATCAATTACAAAGGCAACATTCTTAGGTAAACGTTCCAGGATTTTTGGTGCAAAAAAGTGTACAAAGTATCCATTTACTACCTAAAAACATTGATAAAGATAGTATTCATTTGTGGTAGGGTTTTTTGTTTGGGTGTGTTTTTGTGCTGGTATATGAGTTACCTGTAAATTATTAGGAGAATCTCGGTTCACATCATACTTAATGACAAAATCTCCTTGTAGCAGAGTAGTTGTACAATTGTCACAGGTTCGTTGTTGTTCAATAGCAGGACTGAATGATACATGGCCCTTAAAAAGAAGAATTTCTTCCTCTTAGATTTCACCAATTATTAAATTATTAAATATTATTAAACATTGCAAGATCCAACATTGCATGTACCAGCCTTTCTGCATCTGTAGGAACAATGAATACAAGAAAAGCTACCAGTGGAAAATTGCATTTTTATCTCCTTTCTTGTCTAAGAAGTCTTACTCTGCATATCTTACCTTGCATTGCCTCTTACTACACTTATATGTCAGGATTCTTCCTTCCTCCCTTCCTTCCTTCCTTCCTTCCTTCCTTCCTTCCTTCCTTCCTTCCTTCCTTCCTTCGTCATATTTGTATCATGATATTTATTACTTTTATCTCCTCCTTCTTCACTGATTTTATTCCTCTCCTTTGTTGATTTTATTCTTCTCCTTCTTCACTATTATTTTTTTCCATAAGGCTGGATGCACTGTACCAGTTCTATGCTGTTAGGCATTGTTTATATTTTGCAATAAAGAGTTTATTGAGTTTCCGTTCATACTAACTTCCAGATTTCTTTCTAGAGAACCAAGTCAAAAGCAGGAGGGCTTTGACTATCTGATTGTTGCCTGTCATTTTGAAGCCACTGACTTATCACTGCATATGATCCTGCACTGAGCATACATTGCTTATCCCTCCCACTCCCAACAGTGTTGGGTTGGCCAAGAGCAAAGAATAATTTACATTCACGAACAAAAGAGCATGTCAGTCTGCAAAGCAGGCAATGAGCAATCCAGCAAGGAGACCTGGCTCTATTGAACTGCTGAATAACAAAACTATAGAAACGTCTTCTTTCTAATAAAAATACTTCTGTGGTGCTCCACATTCTGGAAGAACCAAGGCCAATAGAAATAGGAAAGAAGCAAGAAAACAGTCATGGGTCACCTTCCTGTAATAGCAAGTGATCCCTTACTAGATTATACTGAAAAAACAAAGTCTATGGAGTAGATTTCAGAAATTATTCAGCACTGCATGTTGATTTCTCAAGGGTCTATGATGCTGCATTAAACAATGTATCTACATTAGCTAATATAATTAACAACTTAATTTCTGAATGCATTATCTGTTCATAGGAATTCTTTTCAGGAACTTAAGAAGCTAAAATATAGGGGAAAGTTCTCATTACCTAATGTCCATCACTTTTCCAAAGTATTGACTTACCTTATTAAAGATCAAAGGAGAAGCCCTGGAAAAATAAAAGGAATATATTTTGCAAGTGTGAGTAATGTATCTGAAAGAAAGCCTAAGGCACTGCACACTTAACAGTGGGAGTAAAAACACAGGGAAGGAAGTTGAGAAGCAGTCAAGAGGAGAGAGGATAAAGCATGAAAAAATAGTTGCCAATATCCCATAACAAAATGATGTGGCAGAGAAGAAAACCAGAATCTAATGCAAATGACCAGAAGCATGATTCTCCATGCTGGAGTAACAAATTAATATTGGGAAGAAGTAATAATGTTTGCAACTTCCAATACAATCCACCCATAAAAGACAAAGATGAATTGTGGTATAGGTAGTCCTTGACTTACAACCATAATTAACCCCAAAAGTTATGCTGTTGAGTGAGACATTTGTTATGCTGTTGAGTGAGACATTTGCCTCATTTTATGACATTTCTTGCCATAATTGTTAAGTGAATCACTGCAGTTGATAAGTTGATAACCCAGGTGTTAAGTAAATCTGGCTTCCCGTGGACTTTGATTGTCAGAAGGTCACAGGGACACAGTAACAGTCATAAATATGAACCAGTTGCAAAGCATCTGAATTTGGATCCCATGATCATGGGGTTGCTGCAAAGTTGATAACTGTGAAAAATGGTCATAAGTCACTTTTTTCAGGGCTGTTATAACTATGAATGGTCACTAAATGAACTGTTGCAAATCGAGGAATACTAGTATAAGACCAAACCAATGTGAAGCACATTAAGTGTTGGAATCCAAGACGTATGCATATATTTAATACCTCATAAAACTATCCTTTTCACTTCTGCAATGTAATATTGTATGCTTAAGATATGAAGATATTAAATGGACACAAGAGATACATAATTCCCTGCATTCTATTAAAATTTACAGTGAGGCATATTTTGATTATGACAAGGAGTTATTTGAAATAATTGAATATTGAGATTTAACTTAGACATGACATGAGGAGAAGCAATAGGGCAGCTTTCATAGCAAGAAGAAATTATTGAACCTTCGTAATAAAGAAGAAATGAAAGTGATGCCATAAGTAGAAACAAAGGCCACTAGAGACCTCCAGCCATAGCTAAGATACTCAACTCAACAAGGCAATGTCTTCTAAATGATTTCTCTTCTAGCCAGAGAAGAAGATATAAACTAGATTATTCCACAAGGAACCACATTGGAGGGAAGACAAATAGCTACATGCTGGTAGAAAAGATACTGATTTTTTTTTACAAGAAAACACAAACTCTCACAGAGGTACCAAAAGAGAGGAAGTTCTTTGGATACAGATTGGTCTTCACAATTAGTGTGATGAAGAAGACATTACAGTGTTTAATCCTGCAAGATGAGATGGGTTGACAAGAGATACTCCCCAAAACATGGCAAATATTACAATAGAATCTTTGTACCAGCGGTGAAACACATTTTCTTAATAATATTCTTCACTAGTTTAATTTAGCTTATTAAATGTCTCAATCTCAAAGAACTCAGAGCAGTTTCAAGAGGAATGTTGCTCAATATCTATATGTAAAGACCACTTTCCTATATGAAGGAAGGCATATGTATGTAAAAGCCACCATAATATCAAATAACCTGAAAAAGAAAGACTTGTTCAGGTTACAGAAGAGTGCCCATGGATTCAAACATACAACTTAATCCTTGTCTATACACCAGATGCAAGAACAAGAAATACACATTGACCTTGTTGTTTCTCTGTACACACATTCTTTTTATGGGGCATAAGCTATCTCCTCAACTTTAAAAAAATAGTGTAAAGCAGAAACACTTTGAAAGTGAGATGATTAGACATGATAAGGCTTAAATGTTTTCAATATGTTATTTGGGTTTAGCCCCCATCTACTTTTTTGAGCCTTCACTTATTTTTTCATTCTGACCCACCTATTTTTTGTAAGTGCAGCTCTTTAGCTATTCTAAGAAAATATTGCCTATCGCTAATATAGGGAAATGCTTGGGAACTACTTTTACTTTTCTGAAGAACCCGCAAATAATGCTGTGCCTGTATCTTTGATTTGTGATTGCCCTGGATCATGTCTCACTTAGAGCCCTACTGGAACAAAATAATCTGACAGCTGTGTTTCGTAAAGCAAATAGATTGTTTTTAAGAAATATATTCAAGGGGTCATTCTTTCTTTTCTTTACTTCTGGATGGTGTCACAAGGCATGTTACCATTGTAATTTTCGCTGGCAGTCCCATTGCCATCCCGCTGGTCACTAGGCAAGGATTAACCTGTGTATGAATCATCCTTCAAGATTCTATTACCAGACATACCCTTTTTCCTGAAAAAGACTTTTTCACAACTGGTAGCAGTTCGTTGTTCAGGAATGTCCCTTCAACTTCAAGTTCACTGATGCCTTGAGGCTCAAAGATGTTTGCTTCAATCTGTAACATTGATTTAAAATTATGTTGATATTAGCAAGACCAAAAAAACCCAGATAGACCAGTAATGTAAAGTGTAAACAAAGCATTAAAAATAATTAATTTCATAGTTATTTATACATTGTTTCTAAATTAATAGTTCTGAGCATCATTCACAAACTTTTCCAAAAACTACTACAAGATAAAGTGACAATACATTTGATCGTACCTCGAATTTATTGACAAGCTGTTTTGGATTTACTTGGATAAACACCTCATATTTTCCAAACTTTCGCTTCAAGAGTTCTTCATAAGTCAATTGAAAAATAACTTTGCTGGATGATGCAATGTTGACTGAAACACTGAATTTCTCTGTTTTTCTTCCAGCAGCCCTTCACATATTAAATATAGTAAGGTTCATAAGATTCAAGCGATGAACACTTTTCTTATGCTCATATAACCCACCATTAATAGATTTAATCTAGAAATAAGGAGAAACTTTCTGACAATGAGAATAATCAACCAATGGAACAGCTTTCCTCGAAGTTGTGGGAGCATCATCACTTGGGACTTTCAAGAAGAGATTGGACTCCCATCTGTCAAAAATGGTGTAGGGTCTTCCGCTGGGAGTGGGGTTGGACTAGATGACCTACAAAGTGCCTTCCAACTCTGATTATCTGTTATCTGTTATTTAATACTTTTATTTGCTCTTTGTTCATTTATTTAGCATCTGTTTATTGAATAAATACTTAGGATAGGAAATGAAATAAGGAAACAGATTTAGTGTACCACACATACTTACTTCACAAGCCCTGCAGTCTGGCCCCTTGAAACTGCTTGTTCATACTGTTTTTGGGCAGCTTCTTTTTCCTTTATGATTCCAGGATAAGTGACACCATCAACTGTCCTATTGAAAGATACATCAGATATCTGAATATATGTGCAGATAGGTTATTGGGAGCTTTTTGCTTCAGTTTAGCAAGTAAAGGAGATATTTGAGAGGTATAACAAAGAGACTGGAAAGAATGCTGCCTCTATAGGACTGAAAATAAAATGAAGGAAGATGAAGAAGACCTTCTCTGAATATTGAGAGCAGGTTGGTAAAAACTCTACCCAGAGGGCATGTCTATTTCAGAGGAGCTTATGCAACAGGAAGCCATATTTTGGATGCTCATTAAAAAGAATGAAGGTAAGAATAAAGCTGTGATGGAATCAGTTATCTAGACTAGTAAGAATGGAGAGGTTATGAGGGAGGCCTTAGTTTAGATTTCTGATTTTGTGTACATAATTGGATTAGGTGGCTACAACGTCATCTGTAACTCTATGATTCATGGTAGTTATTCTGCTAACAGTATCTGAATGGCTTAATTATTGCTAGACTGATCTCCAAAGTATAGAGAAATAAGAAAATTATGTACATACAAGGTAAAGTTGGTAATAAAGGCTGTTTTGGGAAGCTCCACATCAAATTGAGCTTCCTTGGACACATTGGCACGATTCACAGCTCGACTAGTGATGACATTACGGGAAAACCTGGAAGTAACACTGCAGTCAATTTTCAGCCAGTAGATTTCTATGGCTTGGGTGTGCTAAAAAATAAAAAAAGTCACATGGTTATACAGAAATGTGCTGCTAATATATCTTTATTTTAAACACTTTATCTTTATTTTAAACACTTTTGCTTGAGATCTTACACAAATACTACGTTACATACGTAGTATTTATTTTAATGTTAATTACATTTGATTAATGTTTTATTTACTTACAAAATATTAATTAAATTGCAACTGAACCCAATCATTTTCTTGTTCCATTCCATTCTTATATTGTGTTTTTAAGAAATGATTGTTATAGGGAAAGAAAACAAGAACAAATTTCTAAAACATTTTACTTTCTTTCCGTAAAGGGAATGCAAAAAGATATTTGTTACCCCCTGAATCCATGCATGAGGTAATCACCTTCATAAAAGTGTGTGATGCGGCCTTTGCATACTTGCACATGATGTGTACTTTGCAAGAGTGAATGAAATATGCAATTTGCTCAGAATTAAAACATCCCTGAACACAAGAGGACTGATTTTTGAAGAAATAAATATAACTTTTGAGCTGAGTAAATGATTTCTTTAAGCCCAGCAATGAAGATACAAATGACTAAGAGAAAATATTTCTATTTCATATGTGCCATCTAAACTTAATCATCAGCATTCTAAATGAAAGGTTACTTACCACATCAGTGGCACTTCTCTTCTACAAATAAACAGTGAAAAAAAGGATTAATTATTGCCAAACAACATGCTGTATCCTACTAAATATGCTGCATAGTAGTTGTACGTTATTCCACATTTCTTTTCATTTTAAGTGAGAGCATCACAATAAATGAGAGCTTCCATAAAATGAAGACTGAATAGTCAGCATGGATAACCTCGCCTGGGTTCTTACCAAACAAATCCCTACCAGTTTACTAACCTGAATAATTTGGAAACATTACTTACATAAACAGAAAATAAGAAACACCTGGAAAATATGCCATAAATTACCATACTAACTAAGATAAATACTTTTACCTAATACAGTTTTTCTACCATTCCTCAGAGGCATAACTGTGGAGCTGCCTCAGTTCAATTTTAGGTAAGTTAGGTATAAACATAGGTGTGGTGGATAGCTCTCTCCTGTATGTAATGTATATATGTATATATGTTTGCAGTATTTATGCACCTACAACCATGAATCCATGTTTCAAACACCCCACGATCACACATACATAGACACAAGTACTCCTTGCTTTATCTGCTTTATTTTTTCTTAATTCAGTGTCTTCCACCAAAAAATTACTGAAGCGCACAACACGATATACAGCATCTAGATCCAAAGAAGGCAAATCAAGTTTGGGTCCAACACAACCCCTCTCAGGGTATGTCTCAGCAGCTCATAAAAGAAGTCACAGGACTTCCTAACAGACACAGAAAGGGACCATAGCCCCTTACTGGCTTCAGATCAAATCTTTGATTTGATTTGATTTGATTTATTGGATTTCTATGCTGCCCCATCTCCCGAAGGACTCGGGGCAGCATACAATCATAAAAACACTATAAATATAAATACTATACAATTTAAAAAGAGATTAAACATGAAACCCAATAATCTAATTTAAAATAACACTCTTCAAATTAAAAACCCCATCCCCCTCCTCAGTCCAGGTCGGCAAGTTGGAACAACCATGTTTTCAGGCCCCGTCGGAAGGACCAGAGGTCGGGAGCCACCCGAAGCTCCAGGGGCAGCCGGTTCCATAGGGTGGGTGCTCCCACAGAGAAGGCCCTACCCCTGGGGGTCACCAGCCGACATTGTCTGGCCAACAGCACCCCTAGGAGGCCCTGTCTGTGAGAGTGCACGGGACGTTGGGAAGCCGTTATTGGCAGCAGGGTCTCCCTCAAGTATCCCAGTCCTAAGCCATGCAGGGCTTTATAGGTCAGCACCAGCACCTTTGTTATGGTCATGGACAAGCATAACTTTGCCTGCTTCATATCCATATGCAGCACTGATCCAGGAAGCTCAGGACATGAAATTTCATAGGCAACCAGTTTCCATGAACTTTAGAATTTCAGTCAGATTAAGCATACTGGTAAGTAAATGTATCGTGAATCAGGCAGGGAGAAGGCTGAAGAAGTCTTGAAAGATTGAGATAGTGGATTTGTGGTTGCTGTTCAAAGCTTTAAAAATTCTGAGAAAAAAAGAAGCAACTTTATATATTTAGCCACATACCTTAATGTTTCTCAGTGGGTTTATCAAAATATCTGAAGTTACAAGAGCAGGAATCAAGGCCAGTAAAATGTAACATGGGATACCCTTCCTCATGTTGGAAGAAAAAGAAAACTGTTAATTTGGAAGGACCTTTATTTGTATGAACCTTGTAAATAGTCAAAGAGTAACACTGAAGTAACTATGGCAAATATTTATCTTTGGAAAATAGTTGATGAAATTTCCTCATGAAAGCTAGAGAGTCCAAGGCCAGAAAAGCTCAAATTTACCCACTATGCCCCATATAGAACACCTTTAAAATTAAATCCCAAATTAACTTCACATCTGTTTCACCAATCCAGTCAGAAATCTTAAGATTTTTTTTTTGAATTAGTACTTTGATCACCTGGATATATTTCCCACTGGAGACTTCTATTTCAATTAAAGTCATTACATTTTTTTGCATGTAAATTAGGACAGATGTCTCTTTAACCTTTCTGGCTAGTGATAATTTCGAATTGTGAGTGCACTATGTGTGAGCACTATGGCTGTCAAGTGAACTGACAGGGATTGCTGGTCACCAAACAAAATTGTCAGATGATATCCAGAGACATTTCTACTGCTGCATTGAACACTCTGGAAACAGGCTGTGGTGACAATACCACAAGAGCCATGGTGGTGCAGTGGTTCGAATGCAGTACTGCAAACTACTTCTGCTTACTGCAATTCGGCAGTTCAATTCTCACAGCTCAGGTTGACTCAGCCTTCAGGCCTTCCAAGGTCAGTAAAATGAGGACCCAGGTTATTGGGGGCAATATGCTGATTCTGTACAATGCTTAGAGAGGGCTGTAAAGCACTGTGAAGTGGTATATAAGTCTAAGTGCTATTGCTAAGTGCACACTTTGTGCAAATCTATTGTTCCTTTATTGGATTTCACTTTGCCTTTTCTTTAAAAGAAACTTTTTATTCTTTTGTCCTCTTTGTTTTGTACTGCAGTAGCTAATACATAACATACAATAATCTTTATTCTTTATTGACCTAGTGTGATGGGACACACAAGGAATTTGTCTCCAGTGCATAAGCTCTCCGTAAACAACAAAGTAATATAATTATAAAAAGTAATAGGAAAGATGAGAAAGATAATAATAATACACTGATTTCTGATATGCAGTTTAGATTGAACTTCATTTGGCAATTCTCTTTCTTCACTTGATATAATTGAAAGTAGTAGTATAGCATTTTCCAAAGATTAAAGCTGTGTGGGGGAAAACAGGAAATACTATCCAGCTGAATTCCACTAATCTGTTTTCAGCTTCTTTGCCCCTCTCTGTAACTTGAACGTTAAGCTTCTTTAGAATCCTGAACAATCAACACAGTTGCTGATCTTCAACTCTGGAGGATTGTAAACAAGGAGAAAGTGATGTGCTAGAATAGGTTGTGAGATAAAACTGTTCCAGGTTTTTCAGGTGAAAGGACATGATTTCTAAAGCCTGCTGGAGTACACAAATGTGTGTTGGATTAGCTATAATCAAAACTATATATGTTCATGAAAGTTTAAATTGGTAAGATGTATGCAAAACTGCCTCATTTTTATATATGAGATTAATAAACTTTGGATTTTTTTCCTTTAATGTAAAATGAATTTTGACAAAATAGAGTAATAATTGAATGCTCCAACATTGGAGGAGATTGGACAACCATTTGCCTGAAATGGTATAGGGTTTCCTGCCCAAGCAAGATGTTGGACTTGAAGACCTTCAAGTTCCCTTCCAAATCTGTTATTCTATATTCTAAATTCCAACTCAAAAATAATTGAGCCAATGGAAATGGAGCAGAGCATGTGTGCTGCAGAAGCCAAAAAAACTAGTACAATGGTGGGTTGTATAAACAGAGGCATGGAATCAAAATCACGTGAAGTATTAGTACCGCTTTATAAAACCTAGTAAAGCCACACCTGGAATACTGCAACCAATTTTGGTCACCATACTACAAAAAGGATGCTGATACTTTGGAGAAAGTTCAGAGAAGAGCAACTAAGATGATCAAAGGCCTGGAGGCTAAAATATATGAAGAGTGGCTACAGATTTGGGTTTGGCTAGCAGTAGTCCAGTATTTGAGGGGCTGCCACAAAGAAGAGGGGGGTCAAATTATTTTCCAAAGCACCATAGGGCAGGACAAGAAACAATGGTTGGAAACTAATCAAAGAGAGCAAGCTGGAATTAAGGAGAAATTTCCTAACAGTGAGGCGAATTAACCAGTGGAACAGCTTGCCTCCAGATATCATGGGTGTCCCATCACTGAATATTTTTAAGAAGAGTCTAGATAGACACTTGTGTGAAATGGTATAAGCTCTCCTGCTTGAGCAGGGGCTGGACAAGAAGACCTCCAAGGTCCCTTCCAGTTCATTCTATCCTTATTACTTAAACTCTTTACTAGACACATTATCATTTTACACTTCCAGCATGAAGTTTGAGTGGCAACACATACTGTATGCTGAAGAGTCTGGTAATCAGGAAAAAACGTGGAGCACCTGCATTCTCTTCACTGATGATGTAAAGCTATTCAACACCACAGATAATACTGCTACTCTACAAAAAGACCTCGACTTTGTATCAGAATGGTCAAACAAATGGCAACTTCAAATCTCAACAAATAAATGCTCTGTCTTACATATTGGCAAAAAAAATCAGAAAATAAAATACAAGCTGAATAGTCAAGACCTTGTTGATGATCCAAACTTTGTCAAGGACCTTGGAGTACTCATCTCTAATGATCTAAGTGCTAGAGCCCACTGTAACTACATAGCCAAAAAGGCATTAAGAGTTGTTAACCTAATCCTATGTAGCTTTTTCTCTGGTAATATCACACTACTAACTAGAGCATACAAAACATTTGCTAGACCAATACTTGAATACAGCTCATCAGTCTGGAACCCGCATTACGTATCTGATATTAACACCGTTGAGAAAGTCCAGAAATATTTCACAAGAAGAGTTCCCCACTCCTCTACTTGTTGCAGAATACCTTATGCCACCAGACTTGAAATTCTAGACCTAGAAAATTTAGAACTACACCACCTTCAGTCTGATCTAAGTACAGTATATAAAATCATACATTGCAATGTCCTTCTGGTCAATGAATACTTCAGCTTCAACCATAACAATACAAGAGCACACAATAGATACAAACTCAAGGTTAACCGCACCAAACTTGATTGCAGGAAATATGACATCAGCAACAGAGTGGTCAATGTCTGGAATACTCTACCTGACTCTGTGGTTTCTTCCCCAAACCCCAAAAACTTTAACCTTAGACTGTCTACTATTGACCTCACCCTTTTCCTAAGAGGTCTGTAGGGGGTGTGCATAAGTGCACCAACGTGCCTACCGTCCCTGTCCTATTGTTTCTTTTATTTTTATTTTATTTTTCTTATATGTATTCATTTCATGTATTCACAACTCTGTTTATCCTTATACTTATTATCTTGTAAGCGATTTACAAAATAAATAAATAAATAAAATAGTTAAAACATTTCAAACTGCATTTGAGGATTGTCTGCTTTGATACACTGATATTAAAGTAGCTTTTTAAAACAAGGATACCGAATTTAATGCAGATTTTTAAACAAGTGTCATTTTAATTATTAAATTAAGTGCAGTCTGAATTAAATGTAGGTTCTTGCAGTAAAACAGTCATGTCATTTTGGGATTTAGGATATAGCTTGCACTTTTGAAGAATCAGACTGGTGGTTTAGAGATGTTCTTGGAACCTTTATTGGTCCCTAGAATTTTTTAAAAATTCATATTTATATCCGCCCTTCTCCAGAGACTCAGGCTTTACAATTTTTTGGGCGCAACCCAGTGCGCTCAGCAATAGCCTTCATTCCATTGTATATGCCTGCTTATTACTAAGCGGCATTTTTACACAGTCAGCTTATTGCCCCCAACAATCTTGGGTCCTCAATTTACCTACCCTGAGAGGATGGAAGGCTGAGTCAACCTTGAGCCTGGTGGGATTCGAGCCTGCAGTAATTACAGGCAGCTGGAACTAAGTGCTAGGCATTTAACAGCCTGCACCTACCAAGGCTGTTTTGGGTGAGAAATGCCTTTGGCTAAATTACAATATTAACAGAGACCTTTCCTTGAATGGAGATTTAACAGTGTATTTATGGTCCTAGAATCATATATATTTTAGAATGTTGTATTTTCTTCTTGCAAAGGATTATGTGCTTTCCTTGAAAAGTGAAAAATGTTGGTTGGTGGAAAATGCTATAGCTAGAGTTCTGTCAAAGGTTGACATATCACTTCTATTGTCAGGCTACCTTGCCATCACTTTTTATAAAGTTCCAAGTTTATTTGCTTCTTGCATCCCTCTCTGCCTTTCTCACACATGTTGCTATTGCAACTGGGAGGGTTTTTATTTTAAACAATTCATGTAATAGTGTTTGTACAAAACAGGCCCACGTGGCTGATCTTTAGATTTCTTTCATTTACAGTAATATTCTTTTTGTAAAAGATTAAACCTTCTTTCTGTTTGTGCAGTATGTTATCAAAAGGCTGAATCTTAAACATGCCTCAAGGCGCGAGAGGAAAGCAGCAGAGCAGGAAGCCCAGCTATTGTCACAACTGAAGCATCCAAACATAATCACCTACAGAGAGTCCTGGGAAGGAGATGATGGCTTGCTGTACATTGTCATGGGCTTCTGTGAAGGAGGGGACTTATATCATAAACTGAAAGAGCAGAAGGACAACTTCTTTTGAGGGTCTCAAGTGGTGGAGTGGCTTTGTTCAGATTGCCATGGCACTGCAGGTACCTGACCTCCCTTTACCAATCAGTTCTGATATCACTGAATTTTAGCATGGATTGATTTTAGTCTTTTTATCATTTTCAATGTGTTCTGGGAGCCTATTACTAGTTTCCATGGATATTTGTAATGAGCATAGAAAATAATATAGTCGTCTTGATGTACTTTTGATCTTATTTGTATCTACGGAAAAGCTGTGATTGGTAATAATGGCTAAGAAGTTTGACAGATTTATTTAATATATTCCTCCCTCTGCAAGGAGCTCTTAGTCTATTAAATAATTGTTTCTTTTTTTTCATACTTCAGTAAAATAAACTTGGTATGTAATTTGTGAATTCCATTGTTTTTATTTTCAGTATTTGTATGAAAAGCATATTCTACAGAGATCTCAAAACTCAAAATGTTTTCCTGACACATTCTAATATTATCAAATATCAAAATATTATCAAAGTACAAAGCAGAGAAAAGAGCTTGATAATAAAGGGAGGGTCTTATAGATTAAATAAGAGAAGGTAATAGAAAATTTATGTAGTAATTACAATGGTATCAAATAATCAGAATGTTTATTGCATCTATGAGAAAAGTGAAGGGACGAAATGGATTACCTTTGTTTTTCAATACAAGAGAATGTCTGTCTGTCTGTCTGTCTGTCTGTCTCAGGATTGAACTGTAGAGACCTTGGTGCTGTCTGAGCTTCGTTGCTTGCAGATGTTTCATTATCTGACTATGTAATGTCATCAGTGGTAGTGATTTACAGGTTTACTCTCTGTTCATAAAGTTGCTGCTCTACAATGCAAAATAAAAGATCTTTTCTACTGTTTTCTGTGTCTTTTTCTTGTAAGCTGAAACCCAACAATCATTTTAATGAACTATGATCTTCCTCCCGAGTGCCATTCCATCTTTCGTATCCATGATATGCATGTGTGTGTTGTGATGTAAGTTCACATGCACCCCTTGTCCATTCGTTTGTACTGTTTGGCTTCTTCCTCCCACCCCTCTCCAAATATCATTTGTTAGCTCAGCATCAACCGTTGGCTCTATATTAGGCCTGAAGTCCAGAGACAAGTTATTTCAGATGGTAAACAAGTCCATTAAAATCGATACATATAAAATCAGTAATAGCCACCTGCAGAAAAGGACATCAATATACATATCGTGTGTGTGTGTGTGTGTGTGTGTGTTGTATGCAATGGCCCCCTCATCTCCCCTCCTGGCCATCCTGCAAGTTTCTCATATGTTGCTATTCTTCTTCATGGTTATGGCCTCCTCATTCTCCATAACAAAGCTATTATCTGAGAGCAGAAAACCAAAACATAACCATAACAAATCTATTCATACCTATTATAGGTAACATTATTAAAGTTTTTGCTACTGCAACCATGAACAAGGTTACTAGGTTTATGGAAAAAGAGACATCTCCTCCTTTCTATTCTGTCTAGCATAGCCTTAAAATCAAATACTGTCCTACTTTTTTGACCATCTTTAACAAGCACACATTTCTCTATGATGCCAAGCTTCCTAACTGCTATTTAGCAAAGCTCTTTTTTGGTAGATGCCAAGAATATTAAAATAAGACATGGGATTCTCCCCTCAACTGCATCCATAAAGAACAGGTATTGTAGTCCACAAGGTATGGATAAATAAAAATATCCACTGATGGCACCTTAAACTGTAGTCTGAACAAGTGAAAATTTTTTTACCTGTTAGATTCTTCCCACAATGGTAATTAATGGTGGTTCTCGTTATTTGTCTAGTAAATTCCATCTTGTTCACATATCATTTAATATCTACAGGTGAAACTCAAAAATTAGAATATCGTGCAAAAGTTCATTTATTTCAGTAACAGAAACTAATATGAGATAGACTCATTATTACGCAAAACAAGATAGTTCAAGCCATGATTTGTCATAATTGTGATGATTATGGCTTACAGCTCATGAAAACCCCAAATCTACAATCTCAGACAATTAGAATATTGTGAAAAGGTTCAAAATTCTAGGCTCAAAGTCTCCCACTCTAATCAGATAATTAAGCCATAACACCTGCAAAGGGTTCCTGAGCCTTTAAATGGTCTCTCAGTCTGGTTCAGTAGGAATCACAATCATGGGAAAGACTGCGGACCTGACAGTTGTGCAGAAAACCATCATTGACACCCTCCCTAAGGAGGAAAGCCTCAAAAGGTAATTGCAAAAGAAGTTGGATGTTCCCAAAGTGCTGTATCAAAGCACATAAATAGAAAGTTATGTGGAAGGGAAAAGTGTGGAAGAAAAAGGTGCACAAGCAGCAGGGATGACCGCAGCCTGGAGAGGATTGTCAGGAAAAGGCCATTCAAAATGTTTGGGGACTTTCACAAGGTGGACTGAGGCTGGAGTCAGTGCATCAAGAGCCACCACACAGACGGATCCTGGATATGGGCTTCAAATGTCATATTCCTCTTGTCAAGCCCTCTGAACAACAAACAACGTCAGAAGCATCTTACCTGGGCTAAAGAAAAACAGACCTTGTCTGTTGCTCAGTGGTCCAAAGTCCTCTTTTTGATGAGAGCAACTTTTGCATCTCATTTGGAAACCAAGGACCCGAGTCTGGAGGAAGAATGGAGAGGCACACTGAAAGATGCTTGAAGTCCAGTGTGAAGTTTCCACAGTCTGTGTTGATTTGGGGAGCCATGTCATCTGCTGGTGTTGGTCCACTGTGCTTCATTAAGTCCAGGGTCAATGCAGCTGTCTACCAGGAGATTTTGGAGCACTTCCTGCTTCCGCAGATGAGCTTTATGGGGATGCTGACTTCATTTTCCAGCAGGACTTGGCACCTGCCCACACTGCCAAAAGCACCAAAACCTGGTTCAATGACCATGGGATTACTGTGCTTGATTGGCCAGCAAACTCGCCTGACCTGAACCCCATAGAGAATCTATGGGGCATTGCCAAGAGAAAGATGAGACATGAGACTGAACAATGCAGAAGAGCTGAAGGCTGCTGAAGCATCCTGGTCTTCCATAACACCTCAGCAGTGCCACAGGCTGATAGCTTCCATGCCATGCCGCATTGAGGCAGTAATTGCTGCAAGGGGCCCAAACCAAGTACTGAGTACATATGCATGCTTATACTTTTCAGAGGTCCGATATTGTTCTATGTCAATCCTTGTTTTATTGATTGCATGTAATATTCTAATTTTCTGAGATTGTGGATTTGGGGTTTTCATGAACTGTAAGCCATTATTGTTATGTATGTAGGTTTAAATGTTATTGGTTTTTATTTGAACTGTTCTTGTAAAATGTTAAAGGGATTGGTTTAAATAGTG